>CM060949.1:178070938-178530938 GCA_030765055.1 Mantis religiosa | reverse complement strand
ATAATAATAATAATAATAATAATAATAATAATAATAATAATAATAATAATAATAATAATAATAATAATAATAATAATAATAATAATAATAATAATAATAATAATAATAATAATAATAATAATAATAATAATAATAATAATAATAATAATAATAATAATAATAATAATAATAATAATAATAATAATAATAATAATAATAATAATAATAATAATAATAATAATAATAATAATAATAATAATAATAATAATAATAATAATAATAATAATAATAATAATAATAATAATAATAATAATAATAATAATAATAATAATAATAATAATAATAATAATAATAATAATAATAATAATAATAATAATAATAATAATAATAATAATAATAATAATAATAATAATAATAATAATAATCAAATACTGGCACTAGTATTGCACTTTAAGGAATTTTCAAATCCTTAGTTGTTGATTAATCTTGAATTCTCGATCGTATGAAACAAGAATAAATTAGATAAATCCAAAATCTTAGCCTATACACGGCTAGTATGGAGGAACGATTAATTTCCATCAATTAACTTAATAATAATGATTTAATGATGAAGCCTGGGAATCAAGTACTTAGTCGCCGCAAACGGTGTGTATCTCGAATACGAATACCCCTAGCGGTTTACCGGAAAAACATACGAGTCAATTGGAGAATTTAATGTCATGACGGCACGCTGGCCATGGTAATCCAAAGGTTAAGAGCGACCGAAAGGCCCGTGATTCAAATTCCGGTCATGGCATTGAATTCAAGTTGACTCTATCTATCCAAAGCCTTAGCCTATACACGGCTAGTGTGGAGGAAAGATTAATTTCCATCAATTAAATAATAAGAATAAATTTATTGTAAAAGCTATTTGTAGTCATTTATTGACACTCGTCACTTACTTTTTTATATTATCGAGGGACTAGTTTCAAAGACCATTGCCTCCATTTTCAACCTCTCTCCAACTACTGGAGGCAATGGAGAGAGTTGAAGAGAGGTTGAAAATGGAGGCAATGGCCTTTGAAACAGTCCCTCAATAATATAAAAAGGTAAGTGACGAGTGTCAGTAAACCGACTAAAAACAGTTTTTACAATTCATTTTCACGTCACTGTTACTAAATTCCTACAAACACACATAAGAATAAAATAGAATTACACACAAGCGATAGATTTACAATTTACTTGAATTATATTCGAAATATTATCTGATTAAGTAGAACTGATTTTTCATAAAGAATATGTGAAGTTCTGCCTTAAACCTATTTACAGAGGTTATTATGTATTTTAATTGACTTGACAATTTTAACGCATATATTAGGCAGAAGTCTCAAACAGCTTAGTTTTAGGAATATAGGTGTGTAAATTATGTCTGTTACGGTGCTATGAGTGTGTATTTAAGCATTTGTGACATCATTTGCATTATTAGCCTTCATATAAATTAATAATTGTTTCATGTATAAACTTGGTAGGATAAAGATATTCAAGATATTGTTAAAAATTTTAATTTCAAAATGAAACTGTTCCAAAGGGACGCGTTAGTCTTTTATTTTCCTTCTTGTTCATGCAAAAATAATGGAATTTCAACGTCATCACATAGTGACCACCTCTTAAAAGTTCTAGTTATCACTTAATTGTACTGTATTTCCCAATTCTCATTCTTTCTAAAGGAAGTATGTAAATAAAACACATATAAATATTTATGTCCATTAACGTATAGTAGATAGAAAGGACGCTTCTTAGAAAGGTTTGGTGTATAATGGGTAGAGAAAGTCACCGAATGAAATGCATAAAATTTGCTGTTTATTATGCTGTTCAGATAAACTCACGCAGACCTTTTTATCATGGGAATTCCAAAACGTGCACGTTATCAAATGTTTACGTGTCAGCTACTATATTTACTACAAGTAAGCACCGGATAAATAAATAGAAAAGAAGAAGCATACTGCCCTTGAAATGTTTTGGAAATAAGAGTTCTGAATTTGTTATTATCTCAAAAGTGATGTGTTTCCAAGCATCATTCTAGCTCCTTTTGTCTGGTAATGCTATTTCATTATGCCTACGAAGTACTGAAGCACGTGGATATTGTGCTGTTCGAATTATGCCGGAGTGTTTGCATTAGGTAAGCCCCGCATTACCTACAACAATGAGGTAAACCATCTTCTCGATATTACTTGTTTACTTTGTAATTGGGACAAGGTTTAGAGATTTCAAAGTAGAACGCGCTTTGTAAACCCTCTACTACAAAGTTTTCAGTCTGCGATATGAGCTGTGTGGTATAACAATACTTTTTGGTAAAGTTTCTGCCTCTCTTTGATGTCAGCTTCCACAGAGCTTCCACAGAGAGATGGTTTAGTCATTTCCCTTTCACTTGAGACGGAAAACCTCAAAGATCACCGAAACAAAGCATTTCTTTGATTCATTAAGTTTTAGTGCACGGAACTGTAACTCAATGCACCATTTTTCCAGCCAGTTTACAAATTTACGCCCTCCGAAGTGCATTTCACTATTAAAACTCTGTTACTTTCCTATATTTTATCGTTTATTTTAATTAGAATATCCACAACCTTTTCTTACCGAGCGAGGTGACGCTGTGGTATCGTGTGCAATTTGCATTTGGGAGGTCGTGTGTTCGATTCACGTCCACCGACCACAACCACTTTTTTCCGTGGTTTCCTCCTGTCATCAAGGGAATTCTATAATTCAGGCATTCCTTTCCTTCACTTCTTTATTTCACTTGCCATCTTTTTGGTTTGGTTGTCAGCGCGATGTTTCTGACAGATGCAGGCAGATGATGACGATGATTGCGCTATGTAAACCTTTCCTGGATCCCATGAAGTTTATACCCTGGCTACTAGGGTCACTTCTTCCTCTCTCTCTCTCTCTCTCTCTCTCTCTCTCTGGGTGTTGATGAGTAACTTCGGTGGTTCACCGGATGTCAATCTGTGGACTTCTGCACATCTTTGCGGCTCTGCTATCATATCATATTACATTCCAAACTGTATTATGAAAGTTTATTACTTTGTCTACCATATATTTACACTAAGAAGAAAAAGGATTGCACTCCATCTAAAATTCGATATAAAAATTTCACCACAGAAATGCCTGTTTGAGGCTTTGAAAAAACTTTATAAAAGGTGTGTGTGTGTGTGTGTGTGTGTGTGTGTGTGTGTGTGTGTGTGTGTGTGTGTGTGTGTGTGTGTGTTAAATAACAAACCTTGTATTTAAGTACACTATCTTTTAGGGATACGATACGAAGATTTCATATAAACAATCCTCTCACCAACAACGATGCTTTGGTTTTCTCAAAATGGCTAGCCATTTTAATTAAATTAGCATATATTTAAGATTTTTTATGAAAAATGAAATGTGTAACTTGAATTTTCTGGAGGTTTACTCTCAAGTGAACCTGCTCTTCATTATTGATGACTTTTGTGTAAATTAAACTGGGAAGAGATGGACCAAATTTTACAACACAGAACATACAGATTTTGCTAAAACATATAGTTTATGTTCCATATATTGACAATGTCCGAGAGGTACCTTATATTCGTTTCAATTTTTCCTCTAATGGAAAGTTATTATTTCATTTTCTTTCTCCAGCTGATGCAAAATGAACCGAATTTGTAAGCCCTTACATAGGGATCAGCTCTTAAAGGATTTGACTATCCCTTAAGTCTAAGCCTGCTGTATTCTCCTATTGTCGTTGTAAAAGAGAGAGAAAGTTATGCGAGTGCAACACAGGTGTCCTCCAACCAGCGACAAGTGACTTTCCCGCCCAAACTCGCTTTTGTCGCCATAATTATTTCACTCCGTGGCTTCTTTAATCTATAGATAACAGAATGTTTTCAAAATATCTACTTAGCTGCTTTCATTTATATGCAAATGCGAGGACAGAGTAAGCAGTTTCTGAATGACACTACCTAAAAGAATATGAATTATAGTTACGTATTCACATTACAATCGAGGAAATAGTTCAGATAAGAACGAGTCGAGAATTATACAGCAATTTGTAACTTGCATATTTACGTAGTGAACATGGTAACTGAAGCGGATTTGAAATAACAGCATAAGTGCTCCTGCTTCATTTAATATTGATTAAAATGCGTAGTTGTTAGTTCAGAGATGCAGAGTTAGGTATTGTCTCTTGATAGTTATGCAAATCTGCACGCAGAGTAATTATGATCTATTAGTGTTTCTTTATTTGTTTTAGATTTTTTCTTCTTTTAGTAAATCACTTAGAAATGTTTATGTTTTAAATCACGTCGGTTCTTTTACGTATGTACAACTTTATGGAACTTTCTGCATTCTAATATTTTATATACTAATTTTAAATAGACAAACACAACTTTCTTTGCAATTATATTGTCACCGTGTGGCAATGTTGAGCTGTCGCGACAAGCCGGAGCCGGGCGCGTGGGCAGGAGAGTAAGAGACAGAGAGACGCTCCAGATTGCTCGGTCCATTGTTGTTGACGAGAAATTTCTCGGAAATTCAGTGGAATTCTAGAAACAATGGCTAGGGAGGTATAAATATCCCGGCAGTTGTTTGCTGGTTATTGGACAGTCGACGATTGAAGTGTACCGCACTGATTTCTATCACATGTTTTCGTGCAGCAAAACCTTGAACCGGCAGCGTTGAAAACAGCTGATTGTCAATATCACGTCTTTTTACTGCAGCGAAAGTTGTTCTAAATTTCTGCAAACCAGATTTCCGAAACTACGTAACCCAGGCAGTCACAATATTTATTTCCTCTCAATGAACAAAACCTATACTGGAAAATCACCTATAGCTGTAATGTAAATGAGAGAATAAAAAATGCTGAATTTGTGTTGCAAATTTTGTGTTCTTATTATTATGATAAAAAGTGTACAAAATTACATGCATTTAAATTCAGAGATTTCGGAGAAAAAAGTACCTACGTTAATTCTGAAAAATATAAAGTTTCAGAAACCAAATGTCCAAGATACAGCAGTACATCATCAAAAGCTTCTGGTGGGGAAATGGTATCCGTTTTCATCGTCTCTGGCTCTCGTTTACTTATGGTCTTCGACTACACGTATTTGCACAAAAATAATCGCCACACGGCCCATTTTGTGACTTTCAAATTAACGGGTTTAAACAATCATTTTTACGTTTTATTTCAATGATTTATCCTAAGAGAAAATGGCAAAGTTGTACGATTAGTTTTATTTTGGTTATGTAATTTTAACATTTGATTTTCTATGTCAAAAGTTCTAAATATAGCATTATGTCCCAACAGTCTTCTCTTATTCTGTTCTTATAACTGGCGACTCTCACGGATTCATTTTACTCTGATTGTTGCCCATATAAATATAGCTATAGTCTTTTGTTCCCCGGCCCAACCTTACAGTTATCACCCCAGCCCCTCTTCATCCGGATGTTCTTCCCCTGGACATCCTACTTCTTATTCGCCGTTCATGGGCAGCAAGGCGGCTTTACCAGAGACACCGCACGCCTCATAATCGAGGGCTTCATCGGCGATTGTGCCGAGAGGTTCGTGCCCGCCTACATGAGCACAGAGTGCGCGCGTGGGAGGACACGATGTCTCGTATGAACCTCGAGGACGGAGACGTGTGGAGGGTCATTAAAAGACTTCGGAACCGCCAAGGGACACCAAACTCCCCACTCCAGGGTACCCAAGGCCTGTCCTACGAACCACAGGCCAAGGCTACGGTGTTCTCCGACTACCTTGAGAGGACCATGAGGCCTAGAGAAGACCCCCAGGACCCTGCCTTCTCTGACCGCGTTAGGCAGGAGGTTTGTCGATACTTTCGGCGACCCCCGGCTGAGGCGGACAGACTCCCAGTTATAAGGCCCAGTGAGCTTCAGGGCGTACTCCGGCGCCTCAAACCAAAAAAGGCGGCGGGACCTGATGGCATAACGCCACTCATGCTCCACCACCTTCCTTTCAGGGCCGTGTTATTTCTTACCAAAGTCTTCAATATGTGTCTCTCTCTGAGTCACTTTCCACGTAGTTGGAAAGAGGCTCGGGTGATATGTATCTTGAAGCCAGGGAAAGACCCGGTTAATCCTGCCAACTACCGCTCCATTAGCCTCCTCTCTGTTCTCTCGAAGGTTTTCGAGAGACTTTTCTTAGCCCGCTTGTCCCCCCTTCTGGGTGACATACAAGCCATCCCTCCTCACCAGTTTGGCTTTCGTCCTGGGCATTCTACGTCACAGCAGTTGCTGCGCGTGGTGGAGGCTGCAGCCCTGGGTTTCCAAGACAAGGCATTCACCTCGGCGGTTTCTCTGGACGAGGAAAAGGCTTTCTCTACGACCTGGCACGCGGGTCTTCTGTACAAATTCATCCAACTGGAGCTACCCACTCAAGTCATACACCTTCTTCACTCTTTTCTAAAACATAGATTCTTCACTGTCACAGTGGCGGGAAAAACATCTACACGAAGGTCTATCCGCGGCGGAGTCCCCGAAGGTTCTGTGTTATCCCCGACGCTGTACAGCGTCTACGTGGCTGACCTTCCCACTGAACAGCACGTCAACATAGCACAATATGCTGACGACGTGCTGCTATTCTCAACAAATAGACACCCACGCAGAACCTTCAACCCCATCCAACGTTACCTAATCCTCCTCCAGGATTGGTGCACGCTTTGGCGATTGTCCATTAATACGGAGAAAAGCCAAGCAATATTGTTCACCAAGCGCCGCTTTCCCGCCAATTTCCCCCAATTCACCTACTTCGGGCAAGGGATCAGGTGGGAGAATTCAATCAAGTACTTGGGAATCAAGCTGGACAAGGGCCTAACTTTTCGGGTGCACATCCAGGAGCAAGGTCATCGGTCGTGTGGTGCTGTGGCATCACTATACTCTGTGCTTCGGTCTGCGATGTCTGTTCCCCTGAAGTTGCGCCTCTTTAAGGCTCTGGTCCTCCCTATCATGCTCTATGCGTGCGAAGTCTGGGGTATGGCCGCAGGCTCACATCTAGTTCTGCTCCAACGTGCACAGAATAAATGTCTTCGGATTGTTTATTCTGTTTGCACAAGGTTCCCCGTGAGATTACTTCACGAGGCTTCATCCCTCCGATATGTGGAGGATGAAATTAGGCGCCGGGCGACAAAATTCTTCGAGGGTTTGCCCCAACATCAGAGCGCCCTCGTCAGATCCCTTGGGGATTATGTTCCTCGTGAACGTCGCTTAAAGCGATACCGGTTACCCCGCATGTCTTGCGGTCACTACCGGTAACCACATGATCTCCATTCCAGCCTAAATTACATTTCAGCTAATCCAAAATTTTTATCCTGGAATATTCAATATTACTTACATACCTTCTTCCTAGTTTATTAACTAACCCACCAGCGGTGCACGCTGTCCGTAGCACCCGGTTCATCGTTCCCTGAGGAGCAACACGCTACCTCCCTACACTAACCCCACTTAAAATACACCCGTCATTCTGCAACACCCACATCCCGCCACTACGTGGTTAAGCTCTTCCCAGAGCAGGTACACGATTTGACCACCCTTCGGGCTGTTCCAAACAGCCCGCCAGCATGGAGTTGAGTTGAGTTGAGTTGAGTTCCCCGGCCAGAAATGTGCTAATATTGGAGTGTGGCAAAACCTACTGGATGCTTCTATATAACCTGTGGATCAGAATGGGGTGGATCCAGGTTAAACAATCGGTGATATGAAAAGCCTTAATAACGACTGTAGAAGCAGCCAATGTGAAACACGTTTTGTAACTGTTCAAAACTTATTACTGTGTTCAGTTTCTTTTAAATAAATAATATTGCATTATTAACAATAGTTTTGGAATTATTTACATGAATTTACGATTTCAGTGTATTAAATATTAATATAAAGGCATAAAAACAAACACAAAGCTAGTGTTTGTTTGAAAAAGGTGCGTCTCATAGTTATAGTGCTAAGGTATTTACATATTAAAGTAAATTTAAAGTAACATAGTCTTTGAATTTATGCTTAAATGTCTAATCTATGAAAAATTAGATTTTTTTGGCAAAATTATGACCTACATCCCCCATGATTTCTTATACCAAGTACTTGCAATAAACAGCAGAATAAAGCCACGGAAATATTCGAAGTGAGAAGTTACACCGTAGCAACTAATATGGGACATGGCTTTATTTGCAGGCCGGTTATCATGTACAGCTCGTGCTGGTACATATAATCTTTCTCCAATAAAATCCTTAATGTTTAATAAACCACTGCTCCAGTTTTTAAAACCCGCCCTATTTTTTACCGGAACAAAAACGGACAATATGCCACATTCAGTCACGTATCTTTACACGTAGATGTAAAGAGATAAACCAGAAATAAGCATAACGATAACAGAGACTTTCTGCACAGCTTAACTGAACAGAATAAGTTGTGGAGTAAAATTGTTTCTCCGTCCGTAACTTATGCTTGACGCATACGAAATCATACAACATTTCTCTCATAAAAAAATTAAAAATTTAATATATTAATATATAAATTTTGTCACATATCACAGATGCATAGCATTGTAATCAAAATAGTTTGAGTTATTTTTAAAAAAATAAAATCTTTTGAAAATTTTTCACTTTAAAGGTTTGTTTGGGGTGAGGGAATTCTTTGAAAATCTTTATGACGCATTTTCATAACATAACGAAATTAAATACAAGAACCGGTATTTATTGGGCATTTATCCTGAGGGTTCTTTTAGTGATCCCAACGTGTATTCTTAATGAAATCTAGCCATCTAATTTATTGATGAAGTTGTTTATTGATAAGCTTAATACTTTTATAAGAAACGATAGGAAGTTAGATTAATAACTGCAATAAAGACGTTTTGTGTGTTAAAATAATGCAAGAAACAATCTTTGCCAAGGTATAGTTATTAGATAGCCAAGTTGCATTCGGTGAGAGGCCAATGTATCTAAGGTAGACATTCCAGTGAAATCTAGTAAACAAAAAATCAGTCAACTTAATATTTCACCACCAGGAAGACAATAGTTTCAGAAGCCAAGGATTGCAAATGCATATGTAACTAATTTAAAAAAGTAGAAAGGGAAATAATTTGTTATTTAGATTTCAAGCCACAGAGGAAACATTGTGCTTCGGATGAGAATGCAATTTGAGAACATGTGAGTAGGAGGTTGGTGATGTAGCTATGTAGTAGACGAAATTTATAATGATAAAACAGCGTGTATTTCTAAAACTCCTGTCGTACAGAAGTACGAGGGCTATCCAGAAAGTAGATTACGTTTTGGAATAAAAAGTAAACAAAGTATAGGAAACAAATTTTATTATATACAGATGAAAGCCACACTCAAATACTACTTTTCGACATAGTCACCATTCAAATTAAGGCATTTATCGTAGCGATGTACGAGCTTGGAAATTCCTTCGTCGAAAAATTCGGCCGCCTGCGCCTTCAACCACTTCGTTACCTCTTCTTGCAGCTGTGCGTCGTCATCAAAACGCTGCATAGCCAGCCACTTCTTCATTGCTGGGAATAGGTGGAAGTCGCTCGGTGCCAGGTCGGGACTGTACGGCGGATGAGGAAACAACTCCCACTTAAAAGATTCAAGAACTTCACGAGTGACATTTGCCGTGTGGGGCCGGGCGTTGTCGTGAATCAACAAGATCTTAGAGCTCAACATTCCTCTGCGCTTGTTTTGAATGGCTCTTCTGGGTTTTTGGAGAGTTTGGCAATACCTTTGAGAGTTTATTGTAGTGCCTCTTTCCAGGAAGTCCACCAAAATCACACCTTTTCTGTCCCAAAAAACAGTCGCCATCATCTTCCTTGCCGACATTGTTTGCATGCATTTCTTGGGTTTTTGGGGAGAACTTGTGTGCCCCCACTGCATTGATTGCAATTTCGTTTCACAGTTCACGTGTTTCACCCATGTTTCGTCACCAGTAACGATGCGATCGAGTAAAGAGTCACCATCCTTATGGTAAACGTCCAAAAAGTTCAACGCTGCAGCCATTCGCTGATTTTTGTGGTCCTCTGTCAAGATTTTTGGAATCCATCTTGCACAAAACTTGTGGTAACCAAGCTTTTCGCTGATGATTTCGTGCAACAAACTTCGCGAAATTTGTGGAAAACTCAAAGAAAGTTCCGTTATTGTGAACCTTGGATTTTCACGGACTTTAGCATCGACTTTTTCGACAAGTTCGGCAGTCACTATGCTGGGTCTCCCACTTCGATCTTCGTCGTGAACATTGGTTCGGCCATTTTTAAATCTGATGACCCACTGACGCACTCCACCTTCAGTGATAATGTTGTCCCCATACACTTCACAAAGCTGCCGATAGATTTCTATCGGTTTACAGTTTTTTGCAGTCAGAAACCTTATTACTGCACGCACCTCGCAGCTCGCGGGATTTTCAATTAACGCAGACATTTCAAACCGTCACAGTATCTGAACGGAGCACAGCACGAACCTCTCACTAGCACGGCTAGATGCCGACTGAGCTGCGCAACGCTCTGACCCCAAGATGGCCGCGCTAGCCCGGCCCCTAGCGGAAACAGACGAAAACGTAATCTACTTTCTGGATAGCCCTCGTATTTTACTGTTTATCGATTCTTGTCAGTCCATAGCACCTAAAGACAGCGCTCGATTTGTACATACTTGGTGGTCGCTGCAAGGGAACTCTTCCCTTAACGCATGGCGCTTTGTGCTTCTCATTGTTATTATAGAGACGGTTATTATAAACCGTGAAGTTATTGATGCATACGTCATAAATAAGATATAGTGTAATTAAGTTTCTCGTGCTAAAACCAGAAGCGTTTCATTGGACGATATATCCTCAAATAGTGGACAATTTGCTTCAAACATTTGAGTTATTAGTATTAATAAATTCACCATTAAATTTAATTGATGTTGTTCATATTCTGACATAAACCAGTAACCCAGGACAGGGCAGCCCATATAGGGCCAGGACCTGCCAACCCGATTGCCGGTCTCACGCCCACATTAGAGGTGGGCGATTATCCAACCGATACGAGGAGATGTGTTCAGCATCTCGGCACCCCTAGCAGGAATGTCGGCGTTCGTAACCAGGGTCGTTTACCTATCGTAAGCTCCTCAATTTCCTCACGATGCTGAGTGGGCACCGGTCCTATGACGGGTACTTAAAATCCGAACCCACCGGGCCACGCCTGCCACGGCGCAGGACTTTTCACATAAAACTATAAAATTAATTGTGGTTTTGTGAAAGATCATTTATTAATTATAAATAAAACTACATTATATATTACTGATTGATCCAATAGAGGTTACCTATAAAGCATTGGACATAAATTCAAGCTATTGGGCCATATAATCTCAGATAATTTGAGAATTTGTGGTGTACTGGAAAAAATGCAAGTGAGTTAAGGAACAAGGTGGGTTAGAACAACAGCATAGAGCGGAAGATCCGTGGTTCAAATCTCGTCTATGCCATTGAACTTTTACGTCTGATTATATTTTGCTCATACAAGTTGAAACTTATTATTACTATTACTGTCCGACACATACTTAGGTTTACCCTCTGGTGGATATTAGGATCTCAGGCTGTTAAATATTTATAGCTGCAGCTGCTCCAGCGATCAGCTTTACATTTCAGATCACTGATGCAGGTTAACTCGCATCAAATGCCCCTGGAGCTTGCAGTTTCATGTCCTAATTAGATATTCAATGAGCCTTGCATTACAACTCAGTATATCTGTAATGAGATTCAGTACCCAGTTATGTTACACCGATCTTCCCCATGCACGAGGGAACATTCTAGATCAAACATTTTACAAGTATGCATGTCTATTGGAAATTTTAGGTCAGCATTCTCTACAAAATATTTATTGCACTTATCATCTATATATTCTTATAAATTAGAGACCGAACGAGATAGCTCCGTGATAAGGTGCGAGACTCAGTTTCGGAGACTCAGATTCGACTTCCATCGACCGTCCACGTGTTGATCGATACCACGGTATCTTCTCCATCACTTTTCTCTTCAATCTGTTTTATTTTCATCTTTTAGGCGTGTTGATAGGTTTCATGGTGATGGTGGTGCCAGACAGATGGTGCTTGCTTAAAGGAAGGATACTCCTCGTAGATACTAGAAGGCTACCATCGCCCTCTCTAGGAGCTCCAGCAGGTCTACGCGCTTCGCGAATTTTAGGCACTTCCATGCGTTTGTGTGGACTGTAACCTCCTGTAGTTCCTTTAGCTCATCCCTTCATCCTGACGGGATGGTAGCCACTGTACTTCCATGTAGGTCTAAGTGCCCTTCTGTTATGTAACCTTAACCTAACTTTTAACTTAACCTTAATCCTAGGAAAGCTAGACAAGGTACATATTTACCTATATGGAAAGCGAGATTTCATTAAAGATATACAATTTGAGATCACCAAAAACCTCCACTAAACATGCTTAGAAATATGATGCGTCATATTTAATGATTTTATTCATTAAAGTTTATTTGCTCACAATTTTGCAAAATATTCTCACAAAAGGCTACTTTTCTATTTGCTTCATCTTATTACAAAATACATCTTTACAGAAATAGTTTCATTACAATTTCTTTGAAAATAAAAAGGAAACAAAGTAAACGTTCCTTAAGGTAACCTGGCGACCGTAAAACTAATTTGTAAGCAAAACATCCCTGTTCATGTCAATGGGAGTGCCGCCTCGGTAGCATTGCGTGTGTGCCTCACATTCAAGAGTTCCCGAGTTCGAATCTCGGTCAGGGCAAATTGTCTGAATAAGGCTTTTTTCGAGTTTTTCCCTTATCCTGAAAGGCGAATGTTGGGTAACTCTAAGCTCTGTGGACCTTGGACTTATTTGAGCATCATTTTACCCATTTGATTCACCATCCGATATCACTTAACGATGGAGGATGTAAATTAAAAAAATTCAATAGGAACTAGGATGATGTGTAGATACTAAGGTTTCACAATCTTGTGATCTAATATTCCAATAGGAACATTATATTATAAATAAATTACGTCAATGAACAGTATGGATGAACGATTTCATGTAACTTGATGGGAGAAAGGCAAATGTATATACGCAACTAAGATCTTTCACAACTTGATGCCAGAACAATGTGCCATTTCACTCTCGGTCTCTAGTGTGTCTGCTGCCAGATGCTGCAGTGATGAACCAAGATCTATTTCTCAGCATATGCGTGGAGGTATGAGTATGAACAATGTCAGTTGACTGATTCATTCAGTGGAGCCTAATAATGATCTATTTAGAGTGAGTTGCTGACTGCTCACGTTTAAGAGTTAAATTGTTTCTGAACCTTATCACTTAAAGTTGTAACAACTCAATAATATCCGTTAACTTCTAACGTATCCAGATTTTACTGTTTGTGTACGAGGGTAGTTTAAAAAATGTAGTTTAAAAAACCACATTTCACCTTATTTCTCGCATTAGTCTCCACTGATGGCTATACACTTGGCCCAGCGATGTTCAACTTTTCCATTCCGTCGGAAAAATAGGTTCCGTCTAGGTCTGCAAAATACTCGTTGACCGTGACTAGCCCTTCTTCATTTGATGGAAATGTCTTATCACCAAGTCAAATTTTCAATTTGAGAAAAGGAACAAGTCACTTGGTGCTAAGTCTGATGAATAAGGTGGATGAGGAACCAATTCAAAGCCCAACTCATGTACTTTCACCACTGCGATCGCTGATGTGTGTGATGGTGCACTATCATGGTGAAAAACACTTTTTTGCGTTTCAATCTGTCTCTTTTCAGTGAACTTATATTGCAAACGATCCAACAATGAAGCATAATAGGCTCCAGTTATGGTTCTGCCTTTTTCAAAATAGTCTATGAGGTTTATTCCTTGAGAATCCCTCCCCACCAAAAAGGTCATCACCTTACCAGCTGACAAAATGGTCTTTCCTTCTTTGGTGCACTTTCACCGGCCTTTGTCCACTGTTTTTTCCACTGCTTTGACTCTGTGTATAATGATGGATCCAAGTTTAATCCGCGGTCACAAACAGGTGCAAAATTCTTGTGGATTGGGATTAATATCGCCAAACACTGCGTAGAAGTGTTCTTCCGGATGAGCTTTTGGTCGACTGTGAGCAATCGCGGCCCCCATCTTGCACACAGTTTCTTCGTTGCCAATGTCATGTCAGGATATTTTACATTCGTTCAGTTGAGGTGCCTACAGCTAGTAATCTCACGAATTTTGATTCGGCCGTCTTGCATTACCAGATCGTGTTTTTTTTCTTTCAATGGTGTCCTGTGTGGTGACCTCAATTGGGTGACCAGAGCGCAATTCATCTTCGGTGCTTCTATGAAAACGTTTAAATTCATTGGTCCAAAAATAAATGGTCTTCACGTTGGTGCAGAGACCGGCGAACTTCATCCAATTCAGTTTTGACTTGTGGCAGTCCAGCCCTTCAAATGAAAATGTTTAATAACAGCAAGAAACTCTGTTTTTTCCATTTTCAATCGCAGCTATCACACTGACCAGTTTAGATGGCTATCAACAATGAGTTGTAGATCGTAGCACATGAAATCTTTTGTACACTCTTTGAAATAATAAGCTTACCACACACAAAGTTACAGCAAAAACTTTCCATCTCTTCATAGAAATTTATCATACTTATCAATAATAATAGTAATAATAATAATAATAATAATAATAATAATAATAATAATAATAATAATAATAATAATAATAATAATAATAATAATAATAATAATAATAATAATAATAATAATAATAATAATAATTTATAATTTACGTCCTTCAACTTTAAGTCATATCGGACGGCGAATGAATTGGGTGAAATGATGCTCAAATGAGTGCAGGATCCATGGAGCTTAGAGTTACATGACATTTGTCTTGAAGGATAAGGGAAAACCCCAGAAAAACCTTATCCAGGTAACCTACCCTGACCGAGATTCGAACTCGGGACCTCTTGAACCTAAGGCAGACATGCTACCGAGACTGGCATGATGATGCTGATGATGATGATGATGATGATAATAATAATAATACTTAGCGCATATTGCCGTACGCTACAGAAAATGCTCAGCTGAAGGCTCCTTGATGGTGATCCTGGATCTATTTTATTCAAGCGTGGTCTTTAAGCGCTGCGGCTACCGACAATTGATCGCAGTAAACACTTCTGTGAGGCACGAAAGACACGACGGGAAGGACGCGAATTTTAGGTATAAATGTTCTTCCATTAACTTAATTCCCTTCTACTTATCACTCCCTACGAACGTTCCTACTTACATATTACAATTCTGAAGCTGCTAATTTGTATCTAAAATTCAAAATTTGCACGATTTTGCTCTATCCTAAGAAATTCATTTCCATTCTAATTTTCAGAATTATATATATATATATATATGCTTCTTATTATGTCTACGTATTAAGCAAACTCTCTGAACTCTGAATAATTAATTTCCCTTGAGCAAATGTTTGTGTGGCTTGTTCTTACCATGGAACTCTCTAATAACTCCAATTCTCTGACATTTTACATTGCCTAACTAATGAGTTTAATTCAGGCTTATTGTGTTATGCATTGAACTTCAACATACGGGAATCATTTGTTGCAATTATTTAAGTATCTCCACATCATTTGTTTATAAAAGTATAAAACTGTAGGACCACGCAAAATTTAACGTCATCAGTAGCATCGCTGATGGAGCGAGTTTATATACGATTTCCCTAGCGGCTTGCGATCGTACTTGATGTGCTGACAGCAGCTTTGAGGCCTCCCTCTACCGGTAGGTAAATATATCATTTGAGAGGTCGGTCCTGCCTGCGTAATATAAAGTTGCGTAATTTCGTCTGGTGCGTAGATACGATAACTGTTGTAGTTTGTTTTAATGAATGTGAACATTAATGATGGATAAATGCAAGCAATATCTGCTGTCTGGTGTTTCTCTGTGAAGATATATAACTTAATATAATTTAATAAGGGAATATCAAATTAATAACAGTATTAGCTTTAACACATTTTAGTAAAAAGCAGATTTTTCTTTTTTTGTCCTTTCAACAGTGCACGTCATATCGAACAATGGATGAATGAATGAAACGGATGACATGATACTCAAATGAGTCCAGGATCCCTAGAGCTCAGAGTTACCCCACATTTGTCTTCGTAGGATAAGGGAAAACCCTTATACAGGTAACCCATCCTTAGCGAGATTCAAACTCGCGACCTATTGAGTGTGAGGTACACACGCTACTTCACACCACGGAGACGGACAAGAAACAGATTATTTATATTATATATTTATAATATTTACTTATTACGTTTATTACTTCTAAATTGGCACCGTCACTTTATAGCGTCGAGTATTTCTCATTTTGCGAGTAACTCATCTTGTATTTTGTAAATGTTTGATTCACCTATTGGTTTTAAAAGACATAAGGATACCAACATTAATAAAGACATTTTAATTAAGCGTGAGAATGACAAAAAGTTTATATCATATACTGATAAAACGCAAGAGGTTTATGTTGCAAACAAAAGTATGTCAAGTTGACGTTAGCTTGTCACTTTTGACAACATTACGCTCCGAGGGACTTGTCTGAGTGCCGGATAGCGCTGCATAAACTCCTCTATGCAGCGATTTAAAATATATTTATATGTCGCACTAATTTTAATGCCGGTACGAAAGTAGCATTCAACCATGAAGACGCTATGTTCTGTCTACATATCGACATTTAGAGTAAAAACGTGCTACTTTACATGTGTACTAGAATGATAATCATGATTACCGTAAAGAGGGGTGAAAGACGAGGCCTGTTGTATTAGTTATCAGAGAAATCACACTCAGAGGGTTGTAGTTAGTTACTGTTCTGCAAACATTGCCGCTTCATCTCCGTAGAGGTCACTATGATTTCAAGATAGACTCACCAGTCAACTATGACGTCATTCTTGCTCAATAGGAGGGCGGGAAATAACGAATAAAAATGAACACCGTGTATAAGTAATGCCGGTGCAAGTGAACTGTTCAAGTGACCAAAGTTTATTGCGGAAAGCTCCCCAGAGAGAGACTTCTGACACGAGCTAAATGCTTTGTGTGGTCAAGATCAAGGGAGTGGAACTAACGAGTATCTATTGAGGTGCGAATAAAGTTGTATAGCTATAAATGGCATTATTGAACCATAGGAGCCCACGACTTGAGATATAAAGCTGATCATTCCTTTCACGCACCGATACTGAACCATTCTGTGTGCTTCGGGGGTAATGCGTCTTCTCATATTCTATAGAATCGCAGTTTGACGTGAGTTATCCGGTTAAATCTTTTTCCAGTCTTTTTCCTTATATTGAATCCACAAATGCTGGGAGTTGCAATCACTATTAACCCAAATACTTTACTACATTCATTCATCAACTGATATGATTTGCTCATTTGAAGGTTACACCAACATCAGACTTAAGTTAGACTTCACTCTGTGGGGAAAGAAAGATTTATGTGCAGAGATACAGGAATTTCAAATATTTCTTTTATATATACAGAGCTGGCCTAAAGAAATAATTTCTCCGTATTCCAGCATGGATTTTAAAGAAAAAAATGGGTTGGTTGGTTTAAAATTTCCAGAAATGTTTGCTTTTCCATCTTAGTATTTCAGCTGCAGTATTTTGAGTAGCCACTTGTTTTATTAATAAATATGCCCCAAGCAGAAACTTTAAAAGTGGAGATTTGTGATGCATTTTTTTTTTAACCCAGGCCACAATAATTGTTCATATTTTCTACATTTTAAGATTGTGAATTACACATTCATTCACACAAGTGCATTTTAACTTTTAATGACAGCTAGATAGTTTAGTTGGCAACCATCTTTATTTAAAGATCAGGCCTTCTCTGTAGGTAGTGTTGGTTATACTAGCTATTCGTATCGAGTGGGATGGCTCAGACGGTTTCGTCTGTGGCCCGCATTCGGGAGACCCGGGTTCGATTCCCGTGGCCAACCTGACCCGTGGGTTTTCTCGGAGCGCTAGGCGAATGCTCGGTAGGTTAATTAATTCCTCCAAATTTCCTGTCACTCCATTTCATCTCCATTATCATTTCACATCATTTCTCATCTGTTGGTCTCTTTCAAAGAAACTGTCAGCCGTGTCTCGGCGGTGCATGGCAGGATGATATCCTCCTCCGGTAGGTCGGTTGGCGGTCTCCGCGCCTCTGCTGGGACCATTTCGGGACCGTCAGACAGAGACCTCTCAGGCTCGATTGCTGGGCTCGTTGCCGTCTCGCAATAGGGGAGCGTGTCCGTTGTCCTGGCCTGTCCTTACTTGTAGTTAAGAAGATGTTGCTGATGAAGATGCTAATTTTGGTAACCTGTTGCATTCAATTATTTTGTGTAGTAGGGGAGGGAATCCGTCCCCTTAAGCTGCCGTGTTGCGGGCGCTGCGGATCCCTAGCACTCGTGGTACCTCTGATGTTACTAGAGGAACCTCGGGCCGAACATGCCGAGCACTCCCTGATAGGGAGTTGTTCGGATTGGGTTGGACTCGAGGGGGCAGTGATTCCCGATACCCGTGGGAGATCAGGTACGTCTCTGGACGGGGTTGAGGGAAGCCATCAATATCCCCGCGTACTAGCCAGCATAGCTAGTAGAAGGTGTGCTAGATCGCCGGGTGGCCCCACCGAAGTCATATCGGTAGCCTTCCCATTTTGGTGTTGGCGCGCGTAAGTGGCGTATCCACTTCCATCCCGTCTTGAGTCCACAGGACCAGATGGGGGGGGGCCTTGTTAGTCTCTAGGTCTTGCCCTATGGAAAGAGCCTTGGAGGCGCCGGGCACCCTTTTGGGACAGCTCGGTAACTCCCTGGTAGGAGGCCCGGGTTCTTGGTCCTACGGGTCCATGACTAATGGGAGTAGATCCTCTGGCATGAATTGAATTGAATTCGAAAAGCATAGCTCCACATAATATGTCACGGGAGCTATTTTTAATAGGTGCCATAATAGCAAGGGACATATGCTAGTTTATTTTCTAGCAGTAAATCAAATGTGGCAGCAAAAGCTTTACGAAATTTATGGGAAAATATCTGGACAAATATTTAAAAGGAAATTAATTGCTCTTTCACACTGGCCGTGTGTAGGCTAAAGTATGGAAATGTAGAGTCAGACTGAAAAATTCAATGCCATAGCCGGGATTTCAACCACGGATCTTCTAGTTGCCGTCCAGCCGCTCTAACCCTTGAGCTGCTAT
The DNA here is from genome assembly GCA_030765055.1 of Mantis religiosa. Lineage (NCBI taxonomy): Eukaryota > Metazoa > Arthropoda > Insecta > Mantodea > Mantidae > Mantis > Mantis religiosa. The sequence continues at coordinate 178,511,776 of CM060949.1, read as the reverse complement.
GCCAACGTCCAGAAGATCAGCGGTTCAAATCCCGGCTATGGCATTAAATTTTTTAGTCTGACTCTACATTTCCATACTTTGGCCTGCACACGGCCAGTGTGAAAGAACAATTAATTTCCAATAATTGACCTAATAGTGGTTAACTATAAAGCCCGGGCCTTAAAGTACTTACAACACAGTAAGTTGCCATTAAGGTAGTTGTCTCATGTGTTTATGAGAACTCCTAAGGGGTTTACCGGGAAAAAAACACGAGTCAGTTGGAGAATCTAATGTCATGTCGGCACGTTGGCCATAGTAGCTCAAGGGTTAGAGCGGCTGGACGGCAACCACAAGATCCGTGGTACAAATCCCGGCTATGGCATTGAATTTTTCAGTCTGACTCTACATTTCCAATATTTAAAAGATTCAGTTCATTGTTAACGGAAATAATAATGGAGGAAGAAGCAAAAATGCAAAGTATGAAAATAAAATTAACCATTAAAGCCGAAAAACTTTAAATTTTATTGAAGTTATGGCCAACCTCAAATATGAAAATATTAAGAGAATTAAATATTGGTACCATTAGAATTGAATTCTCTACTCTGTAAATCGTAAAATTCTTCTTTCTATCGGTTGGAACTTTAACTTGGAATGTGAAATGTTATATCTCGTATAACATACCTTTTCACCATTTGAGTGCTCACTGGCGGATATGCCACTGTGCTCAAGGTAAATTTAATTGGCAAAACCATCGTAAACTCCATAACAGCGTTCGTAATGTGTTAAAGCGGACTGAATAGGCTTTTCACAAGCTTGTGTTTTCCAGTCGTGTTAAGGATATTCATTTACAGATTCACAAACACTGGTTTCGACGCCTGTGCTCTTACAGCTAAATGGAGCGTGTTAATTATTCACGGTACTTACCGAGTAGAGGTAGAGGTTGGTCTCGTATCCCGACATCTTTTCGCGGTCGGTGACGAAGGGTTGGTCGTCCGTGCCATCTCCTGAAACAAAATAGCATCGAACAAACTGAAATAACGTGAAATATTAACAAAACTGCTACATAAGAGATTGTGTTCAAACCTCGGAAGCGTAGTTTGCAGAAGAAACTCAGCTATAAAAAATAAAACAGAATAAAGAATAGAAAGAATAGAACAGATACTACATCTAACAACAGATTCTATTTGAGAAACAATAACCAAGAATATTATGAATAAAAGATATTAAAGTTGCTCATTTCGAGCAGTAATTCTTCGTAGCAGAATAAACGAAAACATTTAATGGAATTTTCTACATAAGTGTATCCATGTATAAAATAACATCAACCATTTACATACTTAGCGGGGTGGCTCAGGCGGTTTCATCTGTGGCCTGCATTCGGGAGGCCCGGGTTTGATTCCCGTGGCCGACCTACCTGAGTCCCAGACTTGGGATTTAAGTACTTACGATAGTAAGTCGCCACAAACGGTGTATCTCAGTTAGGAGAGCCCCTAGTGGTTTACCAGGAACATATGAATCAAGTGGAGAATTTGATGTCAGGACGGCACGTTGGCCATGGTAGCTCAATGGATTAGAGTGAATGGATGGAAACCAGGAGATCCGTGGTTTAAATCCCGGCCTTGGCATTGAATTTTTCATGTTGACTCTATCCATTTCTAAAGTCTGATATTTTAATCAGCTTCATGTAATGTGTTTGAGCAATGTTTTCATTACACATTTTATTGCTGGTACATAGATGATACAGATTATTGAAGTTATAATTAAATCTTAATATTGTGTCAATAACTCCTTTCTTTGAATTGCATTATTGTTTTAATATCATTACGAACATGTCCTTAAAAAGTAGACCTAGCACTTAAAAATGTATGTTATTTATTGTAAATTAAAACCATTAGAAACAAATATACTTAATACATATGGCCAGTGTTACATAAATGTAGTATTTGACATAAATTACGGTTTCGAAGATTTGCATTTTCCCTAATCCGATTTTGTCTAGTAGGTGCCTAGTGAGATTTCATATTTAAGTACAAATCAACCAGAATGAGGCCTTCGCCGGATGTATACTAAATATTCGAGATACGATTTTATTATTTATATCCGGATCTCAGGTATGGTGCTTTAAAGATCGTTAGCTATTTTTAAGAAAATAAAACAAAATGAAACATATATACGATTTAACATTAGTCATGTGATTGCATTGGCGTAAGAAATGGCAATAAACCAGGTCCCAGGACCATGCCAATTTTCGACGATAGCCATATGGTCCATATTTATGACTCCATAATCTTATATTAAAACGCTATTATGACGATTTCTGAGGACTTTTTAAAATTATTGTTTCTATATTTCAGGTATCACAATTGGGAAGGAACTTTATTGATTCCAGATTCAAATATACTTACAAATATGGTTGACATTTCTGTTGTTACAAAAATACTGCTATGTATATTACATACATATGAAAATGCATCCCAAACAGTTATTGCTCTAAAGGTTGCATGTTCAATCGCGATCCAGACCGATGGCTTTTAAATATGCATAAGTATACAAAATCTCCAGCGGGACGAAATTCGGGTACACCTTTGGAGCAATTCTATTAATTTACAGCAACGTTAAAAAACCACAGGCAAATTTTTCTTTTGGCCTATTCATACTACACCAATACATTTGTATTACGATGAGTTGTGAAAGAGTTTTAACTAAGTTTACAACTTTTGACATCTAAATGTCACTTAATATAGCGTCCATTATACATCAATGCAGCCGAAATTTTCGAATAATTTAAATCTAAAATAACTCCGACACACCTGATGTCTTCATAACATATATTATCCGTCAATAAATCATTATTACTAACGCAATGTTTACAATTATCTTAACCTCCAAATTAACGCTTAATATTGACTCCATTCAGTACAAAGAACTTTTGGAAATATTTTGTTCTTAATAGAATTATTAATCCAAAACGAATATAAATATATTAGTGATTCCTTTCTAAGCTTGTAATGTAGCTGAAATTCTTATTAACCCATTTAAAAAGTATGGAACATACAGAAATGGCAATACACATGGATTTACTTTATGGTGTGATCGAGTGATCCTAGCAGCAGTAAGTGCAAACGTGCAGCGACACGATTAGGAATGTGATATACCTAAGTAAGCAATGAATAAGCACAGTTCAATAAACGTTCATTTCGGTTTAGCTTGAAGCAGATAAAATAATAATAATAATAATAATAATAATAATAATAATAATAATAATAATAATAATAATAATAATAATAATAATAATAATAATAATAATAATAATAATAATAATAATAATAATAATAATAATAATAATAATAATAATAATAATAATAATAATAATAATAATAATAGTAATAGTAATAGTAATAATAATAATAATAATAATAATAATAATAATCATAATCATAATCATAATCATAATCATAATAATAATAATAATAATAATAATAATAATAATAATAATAATAATAATAATAATAATAATAATAATAATAATAATAATAATAATAATAATAATAATAATAATAATAATAATAATAATAATAATAATAACAATAACAACAACAACAACAACAACAACAATAACAATAATAATAATAATAATAATAATAATAATAATAATAATAATAATAATAATAATAATAATAATAATAATAATAATAATAATAATAATAATAATAATAATAATAATAATAATAATAATAATAATAATAATAATAATAATAATAATAATAATAATAATAATAATAATAATAATAATAATAATAATAATAATAATAATAATAATAATAATAATAATAATAATAATAATAATAATAATAATAATAATAATAATAATAATAATATGTAGAAGAGAGAATAGAAAAAGTTACGCGAATGCAACAATTTAGAATTTTTATTATCTCATTCAATCACTTTACATAAAAATACACCTGACATTTCTTAAAATTATTTTGTACCTGAAAACAGGCATTTCTTGTGAAAGCTCGATACCAATGCTTCTGGAGAATATTATTCTGTAGAATATATAGTTTTCGTCTACATAGTACAAGATAAGTGGTAAAGTAACGAGCGTAGACTTTAACATAACCACGAAATGTTGAGTCTTTAGTATAAGGTCCACAGAACATCAAACTATTTAAGGTTCATGGTATATGAATTCACTAATAATTACGTGAACACAAATACGCAAAACAACATTTTCGAGGTTGGCAGTTCATTTTAAAACAGCTTACGATAGCGATGCGCAGTGTTACGTCATTACTTGAGCTGTTCAGGCATACCACATTTCATTTTTCCAACTGGCTGTGCTTGACAAACGCTTTGGAGGTTATGTTGAAGCTATAAATCATTAACGCACATAACTCATTCACCAATTTTGGCTGGTTTCAACCTCACACAGAGTATAAATTTGAGAATACGTAGTTAATGTCTCGCTTCACACAAGAGGTCGTAGAAATTCTTTATCGTCTACGTCTGCATTTTATGGCTTTCATATGAAGAACAACAAAAAGAGAAGCAGGCACATAAAACCTAGGTATTAGTTTTATGTTTCGAGGAGTATCTGTTACGTTTATACTTGTGTGTTCAGATCCTTAAATATACAGTCTATCAAAAGGAAACGCTTCAAGAAACATGCGTAATATATTGTCACGGCAACAGGCATAAAAGTTTCGGCACAAATAAGAAAACAGTCGGCGGATAAAGTTTCATGGAAATAATGAGCCTTGGTAAGCAGCTAATGATAGCGCGACTATTGTAAACAAGCGCCGGCAAGCAGAATAACTGAGGTAAAGGACTCGCCGGCATAGATTAAGTTACGCTTCTAGAATGTGATAGAATATTTGGTTTGTTTATTTTTCCGGAAATTTCTGGACTGATAGAGATTGTTCGGGTTCTGGCTTATTTTAGAACAATCTAGAATTACGAATTCGGTATTTAAGGACGTGACGGCTCGCAAAGTTAGTTGCAAACAGAGTAAGCAGAGAACAGCTGAGAGTGTTGTTGAAAAGACAGCTGTGTAACAAGAGTGTTGTTGTAACGAGAGATAATGTAATCAGCTGTCACGGTTTGTTATTGTCATCGACCTTGGAAGATTGTGTTGTGTATGTGATGTAATGTTGTTACGTGAGAATTGAACAGTGTATCTCTACGGGAATAAAGGAGATTTTTAATTACTGCAACTCAGCCTTTTAATACTATGAACCCACAAAGTCACAATATCGAGTTATAGATGTTGTCTAATAGCTAATGTCGATTTTTAAGGAAAAAGATTGAAATGTATTCTGACAAGCAATTAGGTAATTTTCAAAGTATAAAACATTAGATTCTATGGTCTTGAACCATCGTTCAACGATTTCACATAGAAAATGGCCCAAGGATCGAAAAAGATGATAATCTGATGGTATGAGATCAGGGCTGTATGCTGGGTGTGATAGCAGTTCGATTCCCCCCCAATATCAGAATTTTTCCATGGTTGTTAGTGCAGTCTAGGATGTTGCATTGTCCTGTTGCAATAGAACTTTATTTAGGTTAACTAATACTGGGTATCTCGGTCTCAAAATATCATTAACTCGTTCCAGTTGTTCAGAATAAAGATCCACATCAATTGCCCACCCTTTTGGAACAAACTCCCAGTGAATCACACCTCCAAAATTCCACCAGACATACAACGATAACTTTGTCTTGTTGGCGGGAATGAGCCACTGTTTCGAGGCATCAGTCTTTGGGTAATATACCCATTTTTCATAACAAATGACAATTCTCCTGACAAATCTGTCATCCATGACATTACCGATAAGCTGACGACAGACATCTACTCTACATTCAGCCTGTTGAGGTGTCAGTTCATGAAATACAAATCTGTATGGTTTTCCAAGTGTCTTAATGTGGCCATGTATGGTATCTTTTGATGCACCAAGTTCTTCTGAAAGCCTACGGGTACTTTTTGCGGATTTTCCCACAAAACTTGGCGTGTATCCTCAATATTCCATGCTTTAGAACTTGGAGAACTTGCTATTGTTGAAACGTTGGAACTACCGTTGTAACACACGCTCGATAATATCTTCTTCCACTTCATATATTCTTCAAGCTGCGGCAGCGGCTTCATAAATTTTTTTCCAGTAATGTTTTATAAGGACTCTTCAAAGTTCAAACTTTGTCATCTCCATTTTGTGATTGTTTATTAACAACTGAAAACTGATATATGGTTGCAATGTACGCAACACTAGTCATGGCATCTTGTAAATAGCACTGCCAAACCATAGAAACCCAATAAATTTTCCAAAACAAACAAACAAACAAACACACACGCACACACACACACACACACACACACACACACACACACACACAACCGACACTACTTAGAAGACAACCTAATACTACGTAATCAGACGGAGGGGCTCTCCAATAACTGGAGCACAAGAACGCACTTAGGTCATAGTGGGCTTTTGTGCTTCCATAATAACACCTGGGAGGAAGAGATGAAAGAAACATCCAAAAGGCGGCCAGATCCTACTATGATGTGTGCTAGGTCGGTCTGGGTTGATCTAGCCTACTGATCCCAAGTAACGATTACAAAGGCGATCCAAATCGATGGTTTTTATGTGTACTTAAAAGCGACAGCCCCATATTAGTGGTTTTACCAGGATGTGAAAGAACTCCCGTGGAACAAGATCCCGGCACACCGGAGGCGATTATACGAGGGTGGGTCAAAAAGTAATGCCTCCCATTTTTTCTCTTTTAATTGCCAAGAAAATTGGATACAATTTACATGTCTTGAAAACTAAAACATTGACGATTAATTTGTCACTATTCAATATAATCTTCGTCCTTTTTCACAGTTTTGGTCCACCTTTTAACTAGGGCATGTATTCCAGTGTGGTAAAACATACGGTCTTGCTTCCTAAGCCATTGAGGCACGGACGTTTTCACAGCCTCCTCATCTTCAAAACGAATCCCACGATAAGTTTCCTATCGTGACCCGAACAGATGGAAGTCTGATGGTACCAGGTCAGGGCTTCTCAATTTCTGCAGTGGTGTAACGGCTGATGTCTTGCATTGCCATGCAAAAGAAGAACATCAGCCATAGTTTTTGTTGGGCGAACTCGGCGAAAACGTGTTTTCAGCTTTTTGAGAGTTCTGACGTATTGGACAGAATTTATTGTGTATCCCTGCTCCAAAAAGTCAACCATAAGCACACCCTCTGCATCCCGAAACACTGTCGCCAAAACTTTCCTTGCCGATCGCTGAGTTTTGAATTTTTTTTTTCGGTGACGTTGTGTGATGCCATTCCGTTGACTGCCTCTTTGATTAAGGTTCGAAAAAAAAAAAAAAAAAAAAAATAAACCCACGTTTCGTCTCCAGTAGCAATTTTTTCCAGAAACTCCTCCCCTTCCAAATTGAAGCACTGCAAGTGTTCGGAGGCTATTGTTTTCCTTGTTTCTTTGTTTTGGGCGGTTAATATTCTTGGTACCCAACGTGAACAAACTTTTGAGTAACCCAGTTGTTGAATAACTGTCATCACGCTGCCTTTACTGAGGGAGGTAATGCGACATAATTCACTTGTTGTTACCCGGCGATCACCACGAATGATGTCATCAACTCACTGAATGTTGCATGGAGTCACTGCAGTCACTGGCCTGCCGCTTCGCTTTTCATCTGCCAATGGTGTCTGCCCTTCAGCTTCGTTACAGCGACGAACCCATCGCCTAACATTCACCGTTGCATCACCATACACATTTTTTAGCCTTTCGTGAATGCGAATTGGCGTTTCACCTTCCGCAGTCAAAAATTCAATCACAGAACGCTGTCTAATACGAATGTTGATGTCAGCCATCTTGCAAGAGGATGCAGTGCTGCCACCTGTTGACTTAGGAAGTTACTACTGCAGGGGATTGGAGAAGGTTTGAGGCATTGCGCCAAATTCAAAGTTTTCACATAACTTACTTATTTAAGGAAACAAAATAGGAGGCATTATTTTTTGACCCACTCTCGTATGTTTCTGGCAAATGGAGCGTAGTTAACAAAATATGTATTTATGTGTGCTAGTGAGAAAGGGATACCTAACCATTCCAATATGACACGAATACTGTGGTCAGGTATACCTGACTCAGCTATCCTAACCTGGGGCTTCCACGAATAGACAAAATAAGTTTCAGGAAGGAAGAGGAACTCAGCTGTCCCAAGTTCAAGCCAATATTCAAAATATCAAGTTACACTTTGTAACTTTTTCATTTTCATAGATAATGTCATAAGGTTTCTATTTCATCATATCATTTATATAATATATTTTATCATTTTAGTGCAGCTGAATTTATGTATTTGAAGGATCTCTGCAATTTGGATCGGAAATTGATATAATACAAGTCTATACATTTGAGCTTTTCGCTTAATTTCCTACTTTCCCTGCTTCACTGTTCGGTTCAATATTGGGCGCTTGGTGTTCATCCCAAAGGATCGTCAAGTTGGAACAAACAATACCGCGAGATGACGTACTTAAGCTCAACACTTCCCCAATAAACTTTAAAACAGGGCTATTGACGGGACGTAGTAGATTAAGGGAACATTTGCATATAAAGGAAGAACCAGCATGTAGAGTGTGTAATGGAGAGGAAGAAACAACCTCTCATATAATCTTCGAATGTGAAGCTTTGGGTAGGTAGGAAAAAGTTTGAATTAGTGGCCTTAATATACTCAGAGGATGATCTTCCTAACAGTTAATAATCTACTCTCTCTCATTAGAGGTGCAAGACTATTTAACTAAAACTATAAAGTGAGGAGATAATACAATAAACCTTTAGGTTTCAGTGTTAAGGGCATAGAACCCTGCACCTGCTTTGTAACAAGCCAGTCAATACCGCGGGATAGAGATGACTAGGGTTCGGATTTTATTTAATAGCATATTCTGTTCCTGCACATGTAAGTAAGAAAATAAAAATAAAATGTCGACGAATTACCCTGATAGGACTCTTATTTCAAATGTATTTGGAGCTATAATACATATTTGATACCATAATATATCATCTTACATATTTTAATATGATTGGGGATTTGTTATACATTTTCATTATTTTCATTCTCATCGTCACAAAGCAAGAAATAGAAGAAATATTACAATTTTTACAAGGGTTGGCTGATAAGTCCCGGACTTCACATAGTGATGGCACCTTTGGGTAAGTTTGACGGATAGCATCAAATAGTTTTACCCTAGATTACCTTATAGCCATAGTTACAGGTGAATAGCTTGTTTAGCATATACAAATATAATAATTTGTAACTTAAAACTTCACTTATCTTATAAAAATGATGATAAATCTTATAAATTCTCCAGCGGTCAGCTTTGTTTTTCCAGCGGAAGATGTGTATAAACATACATGAAATCGCGATCCTGGAGAATTTATAAGAATTATCATCATTTCTTATAATATAAGGGAAGTTTTAAGTTACAAATTATTATATTTGTATAAGTATATTTGTTTGCTTCACTGTTAATAGCTTCATATTTTACGTATTTATTAGCTTGTTTAGTTTTTAGACGACAGCATTTTAAACAAGACAAGTGTAGGGGTTTCACGAAAATGGTGGATTTGGAAAAACGAGTAGTGATTAAATACTTCTATTTGAAAGGTTTAACGCCTAAAGATATCAAGGAGAAAATGGACAGTACATTGAAAGACTCTACTCCTTCATATACAATGATTAAAAGATGGGTTGTAGAGTTTAAAATGGGACGTACGAGCACTAGTGATGAGCCTCGCTCTGCACGCCTTGTGGAAGTAGCAACTCCAGAGATCACTGAAAAAATTAATCGTTTATTACTGAAAGACCGCAAATTAAAGTAATTTGAGATACCAGAGACTGTAAACATATCCAAAGAACGTGCAGGTAATATTTTAAGCGATGTTTTGGACTTTCACAAGGTCTGTGCAAGATGGGTGCCACGTTTGATACCTGATCAAAAGTTGCAAAGAAAAATTGTTTCTTCAGTAATATGTAGAAGCTTCCGGGCTTATTGGCCGTTGTCTAGTCGGAAAAACTAAAGCTCCTGACGTCTCACTCGTACGTGCGTCGAGCATCCTCAGAGTTTGCCATGAGTCCTCTGACAATGCTCGACGTACGTACGAGCGAAACGTCAGGAGCTTTAGTTTTTCCAACTAGACCACGGGTCAATAAGCCCGGAAACTTTTACATATTACTGGATTGACGCCGGCCGTGAAAGACTAAGTTGTTACAAAAATTGTTTCTGTTAAGAATTTGGAGCTCTATGGTAAAAATCCCTGTAAATTTTTGAGACAGCTTATTACCATGGATGAAACTTGGATACATCACTACACCCCAGAAAGCAGATAACAGTCAAAACATTGAGTTGCGCTAGGTGAACCAACTCCAAAAAGGGAAAAGTCAATTTTTTCAGTTAACAAAGTTATGGCAAGTGTTTTCTGGGATGCATAGGAAATTATTTTTATTGATTACTTGGAAAAGGGTAAAAGTATCACTGGTGACTACTATACAAGCTTACTGCAACGTTTGAGTGACGAGGTGAAAAGAAAAAGATCTCATTTGGTAAATAAAAGAATCTTGTTTCTTCAAGACAATGCTCCGACCCATTGTTCAATCATTCCAATGGGAAAAATGTGCGAATTAAAATTGGAATTACTTGAACATCCAACCTATTCGCCAGATCTAGCACCCAGTGACTACCATCTGTTCCCGAAGCTTCAAAAAATTTCCTGGAAGACGAAGATTTCACAGCAACGAGGAGCTCATTGATGCGGAGGACCATGATAAATCGCACTACAGAGATGGTTTAATTAAATCACAACACTGATATGACAAATGTATTAGTCTTTCTGGAGATTAAGTTGAGAAATAAACAAAATTAAAATGTTTTGTTTTATTGTGAGGCCCGGGATTTATCAGCCCCCTCGTATTATTGTGATTCTCATTCATTGTGATTATTGTTACCTCGCTAATGCTTGTTCAGCGGCCAACAACGGTGCTAATGGTTGTTTATTAAAAACATTCAAAGCTAAAGTGCACGTGTTCGATGCGGATAAAATGACCCGTTTCAAACGTGTGATAAAACCGCTCATGCATTGCAACGAGTGGCAGAGACAGAGGTAATTTCCTAGAAGTAAATACACTGATATCAGCAACGAAGAAGGTTCTCTAGAAAAGTTCTTATCATGTACAACGCTACAAGCAGCAGCTACCTGAGGTTGAGGTACCTCTGCCTCGGGAGCCCGTGATAACAAGGTGGGCAACATGTATTAAAGATGAGATTTTCTACAGTAAGCACTTTGAAGCTATGAATTCAGTGGTGGAAAACTTTTCTTTTGATCAAGCAGTATCCGTGAGTGAATCCTTGTCAGCATTCAACAGTTTTAAAGTGCTCAGTTCAGTTTCAAACATCGCAGTCACCTCAGCAGGCTTCCTGACAGTATCAAGAAACTGAAAACCTCAGGTATGCCTCTTCAAGAAGCTGTAGGAGTAACGGAAAATACAGTTCAGAAGGCGAGTGTTGTGCCAGCTGAAATGGATAGTGCAGTTTTCACTAAACTGCAATCTATGCTGAATAACAACACTCGATACTCAGATCTTGTTATTTTGTGTCACTTATTTAATGATGAAAGTGTAGAATCCCCTGATAATATTGTTGCTAGCATAATCCCTCTGTATAAATCTGCACCATTGTCTTCTTGCAAAGTTGAGCGATCTTTCTTAATTTATAAAAACATATTGTCAGACAGAAGATTATGCGTGATAAGAGAACATTTGCAAAATTGTGTTATAATTGTTCTAAACGAATGGATGGGAGAACCTGCACTCAGTAGTAAAAATGAACTGATTAACAATAAACATGAAGAATTGACTCTCCTTCCGGTGAGTTTACATTTTGTAGCACGGAAATAAAACGTTAGATTATACATATAATTGCCACATTACGTACTTATTTACATACTTCAGCAATTTTGGTTACGTAAGGTTTGAACGAGCATGAGGTAGTGTAAAGACAGCATGGCTAATCTCGCGGATTACGGCAGTCTTCTCTGCGCATGCGCGGTGGCTATGGAAAATGAAGTAATTTGTACAGAACATCTCATTTGTTTGCATCTCGTTATTTGTACTACCTATGGAAGTGTCTTAAAATGAACGTATTCATACTTCTTTTTAAAGCCAGTATCATATACACTTCCCTCCCTAAGTTGCTATTTTTCGATAAATTATCGTATCTATACCCGGCAAAATAGTGATACTGGCTCCCTCTTTCTGTTTATGTCATTTAAAACTGCAAAATGGGGCGAATTTAGGTAGTAGTTGTCGTTGAAAAATTTGGTGTTGTATGTTAAAAACTGACACAACAGTGTAATATCTGCCTAGTACAATAAATTTGTTAGCCACTTAAGTAGACTATTTATAGAACAACTGTGTTGCATTCAACCCACATTTTCGTTTTAAATCTTACAACTATTTTCATAGCTATTAATAGCTGATAACCCCAAGTAATCAGGACAGACTGTAAGGAATTAGGAAACTGTATGACGTGATAAATCTGTATGGGGCTATTTTATACCTTTTGCCGCGTTTTAAAACTGTAGTTGCAAAATAACTTTGGAAACATTCGTGTAATTTCATATCGAAAGCAATAAATGGTAAATACTTTGAGTATGCTAGTAAGACAATGGTATTAAGTGCATTAAGCATTAGCCACGTTTGGACTTCGACCGCTCATAGTTTGCAAAGATTTAGAATAAAACACACCAAAATCAATACTTTACTTGTTTCCTATGTGAATTATTCATATTGGGTTGGATTGGAACAATCGCTTTCACCTTCGATTGGTCAATTTATTATATTTCGCCCCATTTTACGTTTAGATGTTGGAATCACTTCCCTTAAACAGCAGTCACAAACTGCCCTCTACCGGCCAAAAAAAATGTCAGCTTTCAAAGAAAGTATCAAACCTTTTCTCAGTATATAAACTTGAACAAAAGTATTTATTGTTCAGACAATAATGAAAACTATCGATAACAAATTAAACACATTATTGATACGCATTCTTGTGAATTTCTACTTGTTACAACATTTTCTTTGTATTCCTGTGTTCGTCCTGATTTATCTATTACCACATGGATAACACTTTGAGGTTAAGTGTTACATGAGCCGAAAACACTGATATCTCCAAACCACACACGACCACCTCCAATCAACACAGCTAAAGTTATTATTTCTCTTTCTTTTTATCCCTAATTTTTTAATTAGGAACCAATATCCCAAAATTGCCTTGAAAGTTTTTTAATTCTTTCATATCGAAAAAAATTTGCATAGCACAGTAAATGTTATCGATTTGCACAGAGATATTTATTTTTCACTGCAGTGATACATTTACTGATATAAAAATTAATAAATAAGCAGAAAAAGAACTGATTTACCTTGGGAAATAGCAGCTAAGACGATTGCAGAACGTTCTTGCCATTCTCTTAACCTCCTGCGTTCTTCACCCCACATCATTAAAGTTAGAACCACATTTGGCGCCAAGCAGGTTCAACAACTTAACGAAAATATACGAGTTTTAAACCAGGCTACTGTTATCCCGAAATCTAGGGCATTTACTGATTATCTAAGTAGAATTACCAACATTTCCACTCACAAGGTAGGTACCGTACATCACAAGATTATGAATATAGTTGAACATATATTAATGATAACCTTTAATTAGAGTGAAGATTGAGGTTAGAAATATAACACTAATTAATCATAGATGACTATTGGCAAAAAACCAGAGAAAAAAAGTCACCGAAGTTACATTGGCTTGGCCAGGTTTGTTACGAATACTTATATGCTCCACAACCTTCAATGAAGCCATTAACATAATTTAAAACATCTTAAGTTCATAAATGTTATACCAACATGAACAGCACTGTACTAAAGTAGTAGTTTGCCCTGCAAAAATATATATCTTATAAAATATTACATGTTACTAAATTATCATGACACCACGAGAGAGTTCTATATCATGAGGAGCTCTGACAATTCTCTGGCTTATGTCGAGCCCTACGACTGTTAATTACTGGATGAAACGGCGCTTTTATAGTATTTGGAATCCGAATTAAAAACAATAACAAAAGTGAAAGAAAATGGTCTAATTACCTTAAGGGTGTTATTTACAATATATGTTGTTACTTGCAGAGCCCAGAACTCATCCGCTCGCCTTTATATTTCTTTTATAGAAAAATAATGGCACAAGGACAAAAAATATCCACATCTTCCCGCTAATCCATAACATAAATAAGAATAAATGAGAAACGAAATCCGCTTCTTTGACGATGTTTTGAAACTACAGCTTGGGGTTTAGCTACAAGGTTTTTACACCTTCACTCTTATTCTTATTTAAAAAACCTCTCGGCTAGATTTGCGGCCTAGAAACCTCAATCTTTCGGCTAGGCTAAATCAGGTTGTTCCTTTCGTAATGATGTGTTTACTAGTCATATGTTTGTTTTTATGAATTTGGAATATTAACAGCTGGAGGGAGCACGTGGCATCCGAAGGGAAATTCGGAAATCATTTTGCAACTCAAGTATTACAATTTATTTGAGACGATTAATAAACAATATCAATAAAATGAAAATAACAATAGATATGTACATTATAGTGCACTGTATACCAATATCATAAATAAGATGGACTAATATGTGCGTTTCTTTAGCTTGCAAATCGTAGACAATTGCAAATCGATTGCGACAAGTCCTGGACTGGATTGGCCTATGCTTCGGAGGAGATTCCGCACGGAGGTCCAAACTTGGACTTATCTATAACCTCAAGTGGGGACACGCGGGAGGAAGGATGAGGCTAGAGGAATGAGTGGGAAGCCGTCCCAAGGAGCCAGGAAAGTGCAGAGTGCAGGGTCCCTACGCATTACCAGTTGGAAACTCCCGGGCAGACCAGAACAGAACAATCGGCATCCCACCCTGGTCACCCTGCTGTGGTCAGGAAACGCCACACTAGACCGGGTTCGGAGATCGGAGACTGTTCTACCGGAGGAGGAACTTTCACCAAGAGCATATCATCCTGACATGCAACGCCGAGACACCCGCCGACACTTCTAACCTGAAAGAGATGATGTGAAATGACAATGAAATGACAAATGGAGGGACAGGAAATTTGGGGGATGTAATTAACCTATGCAGCATTAGCCTGGGTAAACCCGGGAAAACCCAGAAAAATTCATGGGTCAGATAGGTCGGTCACGGGAATCGAACCCGGGCCTCCCAAAGTGGGCCACAGTCGAAACTGCCTGATTCATCCCGCTCGGTCGACAATGTCCTAATAATTGTGATTCAGGTGTGACAGCTTCATTTCGGCAAGATTTCACATATAGTCTACCTTGATTGGTTCAAATAACGTGGCCTGAGAATAGGTTTGGTCAATTTTAAATGCTTTTGTTTTCTTTCTTTAAATGGCGTTCTCCAAGATAAGTCATATCGGACGGTGACTGAAATGAACCTCCCCATAGAACTTAAAGTCGCCCAATATTCATCTTTCAGGATAAGTGAAAAGCAGGAGAGGAAAAGAAAACACCTTATCCAGATAACTCACCCTGACCGAGATTCGAACTCGAGATTCTTGAATGTGAGGCAGACTTTAAATGCTGATCTAGTAATTGTAATCTTAGAAACTTAATCAGTTTGACCAGTGGTTTAGTTGAACCGGATCGAGCCGGAACGCCATTCCGGAAAATATTTCCCCGCTATAGAATGACGTAACATTTTCCATTTGGAAATTTCTGAATTAATAAGGTGAGTTTCTGTAAATATTTTGTTTCAACTAAGTCACTGAGTTTGACATTACAACTGACAGTAAAAGCCAGTAACGAGGGTACAGAAGTAAACTTTAACGCTTGCCTTTCCAAATTTTTGTGTACTGTGTTGTAGTCTTCCTTCACAGTAGCTTCACTACTTTGTACTTCGCCTTTTATTATTTTTCTCTTCTTATTACACTAACAAAATTAAGCGTTAAGAAATGTACACGTATTTATCATTCATATTGTAACGATCTAACCAAGCACGGTAATGAATAATTAGCATACGGCCAGATCTTACACGGGGGGATAGCTCATTAGGTAGGATTCACATGCTTTGCGAGGAGGTTGGGGTTTTCTAGAAGGTGTAATCAGATAACAACATACCAAAAACTACAATTTAGACAAGAAAAAGTTTACTAAATAAAGAAAGATACATAGTTGGCCGCACCGGCCAGTTACCTGCCCTCACCCTCTGCGAATACACACGTCCGTTACAGCCAGTGGTTGTTACCAGAGAAGCCAAGAAACAAGCTTGTATACAAGCTTCACGATCAAGAGAAGGAAGAAGTCACGTGACATGACCTCAGACATTCTACTAGTCAAAAGATAATCCAAGGTGTTATTTAAATTAAGCAGTCACTTGTGACAATATAATGCGATTCAATTATGATATTTTTCGAGATTTCCTATTGTTTCCTATAACAGAATAATATATTATAAATAGTTCTAAATAAATAATTAAAACGATATTATCATAGTATTTTATTAATTTTATGTTTGATAATGCCTTTATAGGAACCTAATATTTTTATGGAAGCACATATCTAACGTTGAACTTGATGAAAACTGCCAGTGCTTATTACATATTTTGTAGGTAAATTGTTACAGGAGATGAGGCGCTCAGGTACAACACACTACTGAAACTTTGAGAATTATGCAAATTTCAAAATTTGCATAGTCTTGTTACAGGAGTGATCAGCAATCTAGGGTTAGACTAATATCCAATTAATAACTCTATTTCCTCTCCAATATGATTATATTAACATTTTCGATATGAAAAAGGAAGTATTCCCATCATTCCAGAAAATGCGGACCAAATAAGACAGTGTTATGATTTCAACCTATTATCAAGGTTATTATTTGCTTCACAAATAACTTTAGTAATAAACATAGGCAGTGGAAATAGTCGAATATGTGTTCTATTTTATTCACTAGGTTTTAAAGTAGCTAACCTAGTTGGACTTATAATGACTTTCAAAGAACCTTTTACACTGCTTTTTACTTAGGAAGAAAGAGGCGTTTTGTCAAAATCATATAAGGAAAATATATATGTATGTTAACATTCATTCA
The DNA here is from genome assembly GCA_030765055.1 of Mantis religiosa. Lineage (NCBI taxonomy): Eukaryota > Metazoa > Arthropoda > Insecta > Mantodea > Mantidae > Mantis > Mantis religiosa. Next base: position 178,494,609 of record CM060949.1, on the reverse strand, counting down.
GACATCACATAAAATTAAACTTCAATTGCCCGCAATCATCAATACATCTAAATATCCCAACAACAATTTATAGAAATGGATAATTTTGAGGGCTGTAAAGGTCACACAATCGACATATTAAGCGTATCTGTGAGTTTAAACATGTCATTCAATCCTATCATTATAAATTGTAGGAAAAATGAAATAATTCGGTATTTATAACTGCTGTAAGCAAGAGAATCTTCATGTTTGCAAATGAGAGGTTAGTCTCTTCCCCTGTATTTCATTTATTACCTGGTGTGCTGAACCGATGAACACTTGCATGCGTTCCCTTTTGGAAGAGACGAGCAGGTATTACGGACTGTAAAGTAATCATAATCAGCAAATCATAATCTTAATTACTGTATAGCTGTTAATGTACAGAGAGTTTTACATATTCGTTGCTCAGATTAAAGAATATATAGAATTGGTTTCATCTTTTATGCATAAGTCACGAAAATGCAGCACATTACTCGACAGAGCGTTGAGGTGTATTGACATTCAGGTGACCAGCGCTGTGATAGTCTCTTATCGGATATCTTATCTGGTCGATCAGGAGAGTGAAATATTAATAAGTTGAGGTACAGTAAGTTACGAAACACAAATAGACTGGAAGCTGCGTGTGTCTATATGATATTTTCTCGCACCTGCCGATGTATGACACATTGCTGTCCTCCAACGTTAAGTCATATCAAACGGTGAATGAATTGGGGGAAATGATGCTCAAATGAGTCCAGGGTCCATGGAGCTTAGAGTTACCCTACATTCGTCTTGAAGGATAAGGGAAAACCCCGGAAAGAACCTTATCCAGGTAACTCACCCTTACCGAGATTCGAACTCGGGACCTCTTGAACGTGAGGCAGACATGCTACGCTACCGAGGCGGGCGCATGCGCGATAAGCTGAGGTAAACATCTCTGTGTTGCGAATTTTTCCCGAAACGCTTTCTCGCTTTGCCATGTAGTACCAACATTACATATTTGCTACCGGGAATGTCATTGCTATCACTGAAGTGCGTGTTATGAGCCGATATTGAATACAGTAGGAACTTGTTTATAATGACTATTTCCCTCATATGATTTCAGCCTATAATGACCGTGTTTAAAGTTGACCAATCAGATTCATGAAATCATGCACAAATCTTTTGTTATCGCAGTCTCAGACACGATAACAATACATTCTGCATGTTTACGAACAGGCAACGGATTACTATACATGTCGGCTGAAAGATTTGGCCAGGCGAAAGAACAGAAATAAATCTTTCCAGATTTCCAAGGAAGCAAACGGAGTGACTCATCTTTCAATATTTTTTTAAACTAAGAAAGATAAATTGGCAAACACATATTATGATGAATACATAAACATTAAATTATGTACATTATTAACCTTCCAAGTGCTTTTCAACCTGACATGCTACATTAAATTGTACTTCACTGAGTTCTTGGCACTTTTAGTAACTCCACATCACATTTTACAGAATTATAAAATTCTGAACAGGATTTATTCTCATAGTTCACTGTCACCTGGAGCTCTGCCTTATTGTGTTTCACTGCATGATACACTAAACCAAATTCACACGCTGTGATGTCATGTTCTTATTTATTGTTCAAATTAACGAAACAATTCGAAAGTTTATTTCCAACTGTAGCATTACATTTTTCTTTGTTTAGATGCCCCTTATAACGTTCATGTTGCCTCAAATCACTTTGTCCACCATGTGAAATGCTGAAATCTTTCCTGCTCGTGGTACAAAATGACCGATTCTCGTACGATGCCGGCTTTACCCACGGAAATATATCTTCCTATTTCTTGAGATATGTTTGATGATGTTTTGCCTTCAATTTCTTAGTGGAGGAGTCTAATGGATCGTCTTCACCCTCAAACATTCCAACTATTGCTTTACACGATCACCAAAAATTTAGGCTTAGCTTCCAACAATCACGCTTAAAATAGATTTACAACATTGAGTAGAACGGTAACGGAAGTGCAACTGAAAGCAACTGAAAGACAAAATCAGAATGTTAAATTCGCTTATTATCGCATGTTGCTCTACTGCTACATGACGGCACACACATGTACATACCTACGTTGATTAAGAAGGCACTTATGTTACCAACATTCGCGAAATGAAACAAAACAAAATGCCATTTTTTAAAGATTACATAAACTTTATGAGGATACTTAAATCATCATATATATAATTCAATAATTTGATGTAGGCAAATAACAACGGAGAATTGCGTACTACGGGTAAATAATAAACGGAGGAACAAAATTTGGGAGAATAAACGGAGGATTCCGGGAAAAACGGAGCATCTGGCAACCCTAGGTACTAGACAAGGATACTTTCCTGCAAAAATTATGAATCTCGTATGCCGTGACTTGTGAGGTTAAGTTTCATTCATGTGCTAATGTAGGCCCATGTAATTTAGGGAATCAAATAACTTGTCTTTTTGCTTTCAACAATTAATTTTTTCACAAAATAGTCTCTGCAATGCAACTCTTGGTTTTGAACTCCCTAGATAAATTCCAAACCATTTAAATTCCAAACCACTGACAAATTAAATGAAGACAAAAACATATCCTATTGCTGGTATTTATCTGTAGTACTATTCAGAACAACTATAATCTCTCAATACTCAATCTTTCAACCTCTGAACTACTAGCAAGTCATTCGTCAGACAGTTTTTACCCACTTTAAATACGAATACTTACATGATAAAATGTAGATCTGAAATTTTTGTGCATGGACACTGAAGTACTCATCACTTGAAAAGGCATTTGTATAACATTTTATAACTGATAAAACCGTAGTGAAAGAATAAAACTTATTAAATAAAGATATAGATCTCCGTTTGGTCACATTTTTTCTGAACAATGTTTCCTAGATATTTTTATTATTCTTATTTAATCCTTTCTTCAACGGTCGTTGCTTTGTTTAAATATTATAACGTGACTTGCTTTTTAAAGATTTTACGTCGCCTCCGACTACTATATTACTCTTATAAAATAAAAGCATTTCTGAAAATGTCTATTCGATACTTTCGTAATGAGACTAGTTTGTGGAAGTGTGGTGCAGAGTCTCACAATTTCTTTCCATATTCGGGCTCTAACATCTGGGATAATATTATTTTTAGTTTATGTACATGCAATGAAAATTTTGCATAATAATTTAGTGAAAAAGTATCAAGAAAGGCATTTTGATATACACAAAAAATATAAAAACTGTGGGTGAGATAGACAGAGGGAAAAGAACTCAACATAAAAGAAGAATATACATATAACTCTGATATGTTACATTCAGATTACTCTCTCTACTCACCATCAGTTATTTTCAAAAGCTTTCATAAACCCTTTTCTTGTCTATTTGTTTTTTGTGCTTGGTAGAAATATTTCAATTTATTTTAAAGTAACTTCTGGATGAGCTGACTTTAATGTTTTAATTCTCATATGCCAGAATGGATGTATATGCAGTATTAACTCGGTGTCAAGAAAATCCTCCCAGGTCAAATTATAATTTATATGGGAAAAATTAAAAGAGATAAAGAAACCAATAGAACATGGTAACGACTACGTACATTGTTACGGACGATTTCTTTGTGTCCAACAATTGCTCCGTAATGGATCTGCCGGCACAAGTGGAGGGCGTTTACTAAAAATGGAAAATGGACAACTATTTACTTGCAAGTATTCCCTTAGGGCATGAGTCCTATGTTTTTCATTTCAGACCATACATTATCTTCATAGCTATTAAAAACTCACAATTACAAAATTTTAGGATAATCTATGTGGTATTATGAAATCTGTATGGGGTTATATATTTGTATGGGGATGAAGTGCGTTTTAAGAACGTGGTATATTATTTTTTAAATTTAAACTGGTCTTACAAAAACTTATATTTATTTTATTATGAGATAACTGTTGCATGTTTTCTTATATGTACAAGAGAGTTACAGGAAATCTAGCTAATCAGTTGTTTAAAATCGGATCCCTATACGCTGACTCCTGGGAAACAACTGAGTGCGATATCATTCAAAGAAATGCCTGAAGTACTCCCGGACTCTAGCGAGAAGTTTTCCATGATTTATAACTAAGGTATTCAGTATATTCTATAATTAATTAGCCCATAGCTTTGTTTTAGCTAAAATATTATGCGCTAAGATAGTCAAACTAGTCTATTTTTTAAATTTAGTCTTCCAACGTTAACTCATATCGGACAATCAATGAACCGGTGAAATGATGCTCAAATGTGTCCAGGGTCCATAGCGCTTAGGGTTACCCGACATTCGTCCTTCAGGATAAGTAAAACCCCAGAAATACCTTATCCAGGTAACTCACCCTCACCGAGATTCGAAGTCGGGACCTCTTGAACGTGAGGCAGACATGCCACCATCTACGCTACCGAGGCGGGCAATCTAGCGAGGTCAGGGATTAATCCTCAACAAGAAAACTCCCTCTTTCAGACGGGAATTGAAAACAGGATGTGTCTATCTGGAGGCAACATTCGAGAATATATAAACATTGCGTCCTGTTTTAACTACAGCGAACCTCTTGAAAGCGAACCCCGTATATTTCCACTAGGCACTAAACGAAACTTCAGCGGCCAGAAAATGCAAGGTTAACATCTCATGTTACACCGGAACTTGTACATTCGATTTGATAAGTTGATTGTTACTCTTTTGTTGCAATAGGCGCTGTTATTTATTTACTTTCTTGTCATGTTTTACTCATTGTTCATCCGGGACCACGAATAACAATAACATTGTAAACATCACTGAATAGAATGTATGGTATAGGGAACGAGAAGACATGAAATTCGTGGCAGAAAAGAAACCACCACTACATTCACCTATAAGTCGGAGAGACCACGAAAAAACCCAAGAATCAGGCGGCATCACCTCGCTTGAATCTACAGGTGACTCATCGGGGAAGAACCCCATGTCGCTTTATGATAAGATATAACGTGCGTGTGCGCAATGGAAACAAATGCTAAATTCAAACGAAGAAACAGCATATGAAAGATTTTGGAAAGTCTATGACACAGAAGAAAATTAAGTGAAGGACTACAAACTGGAAAATACAGTAACACCTCCACCAAATGACAGATATTTTAGCAGATTGTGTAGTTAATATGGGAAGGTAAACGAATTGTATAATTACAGGTAATGTGAATTAAACGCAATTGTGCAACATATAAGGGATATCTGTCAATTGTTAATTTGAAATTCATGTGAGTATTTACGCATTAGTTTTCAGTCGTTCCTCTCCCCCCTCTCTCCCTCTCTCTGCATTATTACCCATCTCTGAGAGCTTTTGCTACAGTCAAGATTAAAATGAATTTATTGTAATACATTGTTACAAGTAAGAGACAAGAAGGTTGAACTTGGGGCAAAAAGCATAAGTGACGGATCGATAGATAAATAGATAACATTAAATTAGGATGGATGGATATATGTACATATTTGGCTTAAGATAGATAGATGGGATTAGGATAGATAGGATTAAATTAGCACAGATATTGTATGTTTATTGATGTCAGATTTTTAACATTATAAGCCATAAAAGAAGATAGCAGTTACGGCTTATATTTTTAATTCAGGGGAAAACTTAGAAGAATATAAAATTTATCTTTATATGAAACGTTTTCTTTTACTCAAATATGGTCATTGGCTGTACATGTATACTTAAGATACGAGAAAAAAAGAAAGAAATGAAAAAGAAAATAAATCACATAAGTGTATTACAACTGAGCTTCAAAAATAGTTGTAGTTGCACAAGTGCGGAAATAATGTGGATTTATGTATTTACCGTTCAGTATTAAACGGTGACTATTTTTACATTTAAGCTCTTGTTTCTGTTTTATTCGCTAGTGAGGGAATATTTTCCTGACTTAATACTGTTTTGCACAACTAAAGTTTTAAATTGTCATTAAATCACTTCAAAACTTTAAGAGACTTTTTACAAAACAACTTGTTACAAAACAATACAGACATTTTAAAGGGTTTAACTTCCAATTATTTACAAGCAGCTCTTCTTCTTGTGACTGCAATGCGCAGAACTACAAACACAAATAGTTTTCTACAGCTGAGCTGAAGAAACTACTTGAGGCACGAAGTAGGTGCACAGCTGCAGTAGTTAGTTCTCGAAACGAAACACACGGGAAAATTCAATTTAAATGATAGAAGAAGCTCATACATAAATAATTTCAAACTTTCGCACTGAGCTTCAAGATTACGAACTTCGTGTTTAACTCCTTAGAGAGCCCTTTCGGTTAAAAAAAGAGCAGAGCTAGGGAACAAAGATAAAACAGTAAAAGCCTTCGATGTGATATAGGCATGTACACAAATAATAGACACACAACTTTTATTTAACGGTTAACTGTACAGCAGTGTTTTATAATCGATTACTTGGACTATTTCAAACATACGCCATTCTCCTCGTAGAGACCAATCAAGTACTAGGATCTGTAAATTGAAAAATGTACCGATGCACAAAATTATCGATCAGCAATTATCACATGTTCCTTTACTGTTGGGTATAACGATCACATGAGTAGTGAAGACAAGCGCGAAATTCAAACAGTAACATGGTAGCTGAAAGATTTGGCCAGGTGACAAGCTTTAAAATAGAGGTTATGTTACTTTATTATTTGCTTAGAATCAATCAGCGCCACCTGACGGCCTTAAGACCAAAGTTGCTTTAACCAATGTTAACTTGTGCATGGCCTGTAAGACTTGTCTGGGTATGCCGGATTTGTGAGGTTACGTTTCATTCATGTGCTAATGTAGGTTTATGTGATTTAGGTAATCAATAACTTGTTTTATTGATATTAATAATTTGTTTTATTCGTGAAATAGTCTGCGAAAATGCAACTCTTGGTTTTGAACTTCCCTAGATAAATTCAAAGCCACTCCTGACAATAATTGCTGAGAATGAAAATCGAGTCAACCTGATAGAGTATTGTGACTGCTAATACCTATTAAAGCTGTTACTAACTGTTCCGAAGTAGCAACTTAATTATTATTAAAGTTTCATAATCAACTAGGAAGTGCTGAAATTATATTTTAAGGAGAACAGAGAAGTGCAACAGTTGTGATCGCTCCCAAAATGAAGTAATTAGAAAGGAATTACAGATATGTTAGCATGAATGAAAGAGTAAAAAGCTCATCACGACAAATGATTTCAGCATATAAGTAGATTGGAGGATATCCGATTTACAAAAATGGTATTTAAATAAAGGGCGACTGGAAGATGAAATATGGGGCGGCTGAAATGATGAAAGGAAGAGAAGCTGTGAAACTCTACATGCGATTATCTAGGCAATGAGGTGAAAACATTAAATAAAAGTGCGTAGGAGTATTTTGGAAGTTAAACAAATTATGAATACTTGTGGTGCTTACAGACTGAAGTAAAGGATGGGGTGACGCCACTTTAAATACGCGGTGAATGGCGCGCATGGAATTTGATAGCATTCCGAGAGAGCTGAGTGAAACATCTGTTATATCTTAGAGGAAAAAAATGTCTTACAATTTCATGACCATAATTATTTAGTGGGTACTATGCCAAAAGTATAAATTTAATCGAATAATAGAAATAAATAAAGACGGATATTGTAAAAAATTAACTTTTTCTGGAGTCTTATTTTGTTTATAAAAATATGTGTTGCACTCACACGACTTTTTCCACTCACTCTAAAAATTATATTTATGAACGTTATTCTTCTATCTACTTCGTGTTAATCGAGAGAGACATTTGTAAAAATGGTTTTGTTACATATCATTTTCTTGTACATACAATGGAGATAGAGGAATACACAGTTATAGCGATAATAAAATCTTTTAAGAGCTAGCTTCTATGTGACAGATTTGGAAGTTTGTTCTCTCTGCGTGATCAAGAGAGGGGGGAAAATAAAGGAACGAAAGGTTACTGAACTGGGGGTCAGCTTTCTATTAGGTTGTCCCATAAGTAATGTTGATTTTCTGAGTTTAGTGTTTTGGAAAATTTATTGGGTTTCTTTGGTTTGGCAATGCTATTTAGAGGATGCCATAGCTAGTGTAGCGTACATTCCAAGCAACTATCAGTCTTCAGTTGTTAATAAACAGTGACAAAATGTAGATAACAAAGTTTTAACTTAGATTCCTTCTAAAACATTACTGGAAACAGCATTATAAAGATACTGCCGCAGCTGGAAGAGAATGTGAAGAGGAAGGAGAAGGTGTCATTAGTGAGCGTGTAGCACAACGATGGTTCCAACGTTTCAACAATTGAGACAAAAGCAATAAATATTTACAACGTTCTAAAAGACCTAAAGTCTGGAATATTGAGGATACACGCCTATTTTTGCGAGAAATTTCACGAAAAGTATCCGTAGGATTTCAGAAGAACTGGGTGCATCAAACGATACCATAAAAATTAAAAATCACAGAAAATTCATTATTTGACGAGACAACGAAAGTAATAGCTAAAAGGGCAAATATAAGGTTCAAAGATAAATCTACATTAAAATCCAAACACATTATCTCGGCAGAAGAAAGGAAAAAGTATCAGATAGAATGAATAAATACTGGGAACTAAGAAAAGAACAACAAATAGGGAAATGATTGATTCAACGTACCCCAAAAGGGGTGAAACGAAAAGTAGAAATGATACCATACATTGCCACATTAGGACACTAGGAAAATCATACAGAATCTATCTATACCTCATGAACTGACACCTCAATAGGCTGAACGTAGAGTGAATATCTGTCTCAGCTTATCCGTAATCCCATGGATGATAGATTAGTCAGGAGAAGTGGCACTTGTGATGAAAATGGGTATACATATTACCAAAACCTTGATATCCGTGAACAGTGGCTTGATCGCCGCCAACCTGCCAAAGTCATCGTTAAAAAAATCCAGTTTGATCCCAAAGTAATGTTGTGTGTCTGGTGGAATTTTGAAGGTGTAATTCACTGGGAGTTTGTTCCAAACGGGCGGGCGATTGATGTGGATCTTTATTCTCATCAACTGGAACGAGCTCATGAAATTTTGAGATGGAGATACCCAGCATTAGTTAACCGATATAGAGTTCTTTTGCAACAGGACAATGCAACACCCCCATACTACACGAACAACCATGAAAACAATTCAGGAATTCGGAGGAATGGAACTGCTACCACACCCAGCATACAGCTCTGCTCACGCATCATCAGATTATCATCTTTTTCTAACCATGGTAAATATTCTACGTGGAAGAAATTTTGACAACATTGAAGCAGTGCAAGTGGATGTCACCGAAAAAAAATCCAGAGTCTGGTACCTTCGTGGGATAATAAACCTCGCTGAACGATAGCTTAAAGATCACAGAATCTAATGATTTATACTCTAAAATTAGTTAATTGCTTGTCAGAATACAATTCAAATAATTGTTTTTCTTAAAAAATAATATTACTTATGAGACAATATATATAACTACCAGATCGTATAATTTCAGTCATTTCTTGTGCTGATATTAAAGGTCGGAAGGAAATTGTTAATAAAGAATGCTTTAAATATTCAAGGGGAAAAACTTTTAGGTAGTTTTAAACCACCTGATAAGATGCAGACATACTGTAAACTAATGAAGCAATTGTTTTAATTAGTAAATGCAATCTGCTTCTCTCTATTTGCAATGCAAATAGGTAAAATTTTAAATTCCAGCCCATAATGTATTGTGACTTTGTGGGTTCGTGAAAGCAAAAGTCCAAGTTACAAACACAAAAAATTGCACTTTATTTCCGTAGAAATACGCTTCGTATACATACACAATACAACATACAAGCTCAACAAACACAGCCGCTTACCCGCACGCGTTCAATTACCGACTGAATCTCTTTTGCAGGCAGGCTGCCTTTTTATAGTTTTTCTAACATTCCAGGAATTTCTCAAACAATCGAGACCGGCTAGAACCAAGGCGAACTCTTGCGAAATCCGTCTGCTCCCGCCCACCATTTCGGCAAGCTTTTGTCTCCGCACTGCACTGCCGTCTCTTTGATCGTGTTACCCACGCTGCTTCCAATCAACAATGACCTGGCGACAGTATTGTCGTGGCAACAGGCATAAAAGTATCGGCACAAATCGAAAACAGACGGCGGATATTGTTTCACGGTAATAAAGAGCTTGCATAAGCAGTTAACGATAGCGCGGCTAGTGTAAACAAATAGCCGGCGAAGAAAGATAGCTGATGTAAAGGATTTGCCGGCCCAGATAGGGTTTCAGTGTTTGGAAGGTTCTAGTGATATCTCGATTGACAGAGAAATGTTGTTTTTCTTTATTGTTCCGGAAATATCTCGAATTTAGGAATGAGGTATTTAAGGAAGTGCCGACTCACCAAGACTTAGTTGTAAACAGAGTGAGTAAACAGAGAACAGCTGAGAGTGTAGATGTTGTAAACAGTGGAAGCTGAGTAAGCTGTTTGTTATTGAGATCGACCTTGGTAAACTGATTGTGTACGTAACGTAATGCTGCTGTAATCTATAAGTGTATTTCTACGGAAATAAAGAACATTTGGAATATCTGCAACTCGGCCTTTTAATTCTATGAACCCACAAAGTCATAGTATTTATTCATTAAAATATTGATGGCATGATATACGCGTCCTAAATTGCAATGCGTTATTGAACTTTTTGTTATCTAAAACGCATTCTTTTATAACTTGAATAAAAATCCGGAATATATATTTGACTTCAGAAGAAAAGATTTGCTAATGTAAAATTAATATCTATTGCCTTTCCTTTCCGGACTATGAATAAAACATCTAGGGCTTGCAATCGGATTAAATATGAGAACAAAATTGTATTTTCCTAAACACTTTCTGTTAAATCCTTCCACTAGGGAATATCTAAAGGAAACTTGGTTTCTGGATGTGATAATGGAATTTTCTCGCCAGGATACTTTATCGGAGATTCCCTGGCGGAGAAAGAGAGGACAGAAATGGTCGTATTGGAAAACAATTACCATGTATTTTCCAACCCGCAGAACGTTAACGTTCTAACTACTATTCGCCATTCAATAAGCTGAATTAAAGGAATCGTATCTGCACTTATCCAGAACTGCTTGTAAGACAATTCTTTAGTTATAAGGCACGATTGAATAAAGGATCACTTAATCTTTTTTGTCATTAAATCTCGTATTTCAGAAACTAAGGTATTTAAGAAGGCAGGTGCAGGAATTTATAAGCATTAAAGCAAGGACAAAAGGAATACGATATATACACAATGGCTAGCTTACAAACTATCCACATCGTTTGTAGTTTGTTAGCTTTGCAGATTGGCCTTGCAGGTCTCGTTTATCTGCCCGTCACAGATTTATGACCAAGCAAGGTGGTTTCGTGGTAATTTGCGAGGCTCGAATTAGGTACATGCCTGTGGTTTAAATCCTGCCAGGTCTGTCCTCCCTGACTCAGGATTTTCTCCAGCTTTTCCTCACTTCTACCTGGTAAATGTTGCGGAGGTGTCTTAAATTAGGTCTGGGACATCCCCTTAACAAAATTCCCTTCCTTTCATACATGATATGTCCACCACCTATGGTGCCATATGTAGTAGGATAGGTGTACTGCGAGAGCTGTTTAATAAAGAAGGATCATAATTTTTTTTACGGTTGCACTAAAATTCAATCTTAATATATTCTGTTAGCTTAATGTAAAACAAACACGCCGTAGTAGTTTCATTGTCGGTACTCCTGGTTTCCGCCGGTGAGAACCAGGTAAGTTCAGACATGTTCCAGTATCGCCTACCGCTGCAATGGAGATAACATGCAGTAAAAGTTGATGTTAGAGGAAGATCCGGAGTTTCTTTCAAACGTAATCACTGCTGATGGAACTTGACTACATCATTTTGATCCTGAGAGCAAACGGCAAAGCTCAGTGTGGAAATCTCCTTCATCACCAACCCCTCCCCCCCCAAAAAAAAAATTTCTTTCAAACGTAATCACTGCTGATGGAACTTGACTACATCATTTTGATCCTGAGAGCAAACGGCAAAGCTCAGTGTGGAAATCTCCTTCATCACCAACCCCTCCCCCCCAAAAAAAAATTTCTTTCAAACGTAATCACTGCTGGTGGAACTTGACTACATCATTTTGATCCTGAGAGCAAACGGCAAAGCTCAGTGTGGAAATCTCCTTCATCACCAATCCCTCCCCCCCCCCCAAAAAAAGTGGTTGCTTCTGCTGGGAAAGCTATGGTCATCTTATTCTTTGATATTCATGGAATGCTGTACCTGTACACACATAAGTAACTGGACAATACTACAGGGATGTCCTGAAAACATTGTAAGTCCATATCAGGCGCAAAAGACCACATTTCCATGAAGCAGGCTGGATGCTGCACCACGATAATGTGCGGCTGCATATTGCCAATGTTGTTGCTGAATATCTTGCAAAATCAACGTGAAGTGCATCCCTCAGCCTCCCTATAGTCCGCATTTAGCCCCATGTGACTTTTTTTTTTCTATTCCCTAACTTGAACAAACGCCTTCGTGGGAGGCATTATCCATCATCAGAAGTAGTGGTGAAGGCTGCGGAGGTGATTTTGAAGGATATCTCAAAAATGGTTTCCAGCATGTCTTTGAAGACTAGCAGAAACGCTGGGACAAGTGCATCGCATTCAGGGGAGACTATTTTGAGAAGGACCATCAAAATTATGAGGATGAGTAAAGGTATGTTGTCAAAAATGTAATCATTCTTTATTGAACAGACCTCGTACTATTAGAATAATACTCACTGTTGTTTATAATCTTTTTTCTGACACAGAGGTAGGAGTACAAATAAATTGAAACTAAATTATTGAAAATACTGAGCTTGGCAAACCAGATAGAGAAGAGATGGTTTAGGTGACTCAGTTACTGAAATTAGAGATTCAAAAGCGACAAATCTATGGGAGTAGACTTACTGGCATGTAAAAGAATTTCTGCGGAACAAAATTCCCGCACAGCGGCATGCTTATATAACAGGCAATTGACAGCGTTTAACACACAAAATATTTAAATATTTTTATATAAGTTATAAGAAGATAAAGCAATATTCCGAGTTCTTCCAGAGCAAATTACCTTGTGTCCCTTCTGACGCCTTATGGTTGTACACTGTTAACAGACATAGCGACCTTTACACACAGAAGAAGTGATGTTTCCATTCTACTCTTACTTAAATTATAACATACCAAACAATAGTTATTTTGGTGCCAGACTTAATCAAGTGCACTGTCGGACTCAGCAGTTTTCTCACTTAACAGCAATTTCTGTGTGTTCTTAATCACATTATTCCCAAGGCTCTCAACGTGAGCTCATATAAATTGGAAAGCACGTGTTATGCTGCTCAATGTCCTTTCAGATATGGAAGATAGTTTCAGCAGTTCTTCAAAACCTGAAGATGACTTTGAAAATGCCTCTATGGCATTTGTCATCGCAATCTGAGCAGTTTGCAATAAACTTAAAATGGGAAGAATTTGGCAATTTTTCATTCTTCGTTTAAATAATTGAAGCAAGACCCTTATACCTTTCACATGTAATTTAATATGAGCAAAGGCACTTTTTAATTCATTCATAACTTAATTAAAGAGAGAATACATAAACAGAACAGTCAGTTTCGAAATACAATTAAAATAATATACCAGTTTCAGCAGTTGCGTTCACCAGAGACCAAACTTAGGCAGAATGTCAAATCTATCTTCAATTTGAAAGTGAATCTGTACGAATTATACCTTTATGATTGAAATGCCACAGTTTTATTTTGCCTCTTTCAATATAAAAACCTACTTTAAGTGATAAATGCTTTCTGTAACCATTATTTCATTATTTATCCAGCATTTATTAATTATTATTTTATTAATTATCTATTAAATACTTACTTCAGGTACATTTTCTTTCAATAACCATTAATCTGTGACAGTGAAAGTTACGTCGTTGGATGTATATTATTGTTTTTAAGTTGCAGACAGTATAGGTGCCCTTCATTGAGTTTATTATTTTCTTTGCAACAATGAGTGCTGCCGTGCAAATAAATGTATAGATAACAGAAAACGTTTGAATTGCCGCTTGTGTCTATTTTAAAAGACAATAATGAGTGCGGTCTAACTTTGTTTTTCTTTCAGTTTTCATTGCGACTTTGTTGTAGCTAGCAGCAAATATACCGAAAATCAGTGTTCCTTGCGCTGTAAATTACACACAGTTACTTAATACTTTTGGATCCGACGTATATTGTGCCGATGGTAAAGTAGTTAGCAACATACAAAATATGCAAGAAGTCAGTGAACTACCAAAATAAGCATTTTATGTCACACATTTGACATAAACAAACACAAAAATACACTTTCTACGGCTACTGGGAAGAAGATTTCTTTTCTTCCAACAATACTTGCAGCATCCTGACGAACATCCCTTTTTTATTTCAACTTGTTTATAGTCGCTTTAACTCTGAAAGTCATATCGCGACTTTACAACATTTAAAACATTTTAAAGAACATCTGTTGTACAACAAAGTATACATAGTTATTGAACAGAACAATAAAACAGCAATGCAAGGAGAAGCATAATCATTTTAACATTACAACTGCTTGAACATTATATATGATTAAAAAGATTTATCTTTTTAAGGAAGTTAACTAACTTCATATACGTATGTAAAGTTATCGTTAGCGCCGTATTTCCTTTGTAGAAATTATAGAATCCTACATTAAACAGTTTTTGTAGAAGTATGGTAACCAATGTCTACCTAACGAGTCAAGTTTGAGAAAATTTTACTTAACCGAATGTTACGATGACAATGAAAATCATTAAAGATAAAATAAACAATAAGAAGATATAGGTTTCTATGGACGCATCAACTGATACCTTTTTAAAGAATATTTCATTTTTATGTCTATTACAACACTAACATTTTCTTAAAACGATGAAGTTCTTAAAAATATGACTAATGAATTATTTGAAAATGAATCTGTGAGTTTTTCTAATTGCCTTTTATTCCTTGTTTTAGTGTTTATAATGCCGTTTACCTGCATATTTTAATGATTTATAATACCTACTTCGGGTCTCTGGTAATTACATTAGAAGAAAGAACTAATTTTACTTTGGTACGTTCTTACAGCAAGAGAGGAAGTACTGTATACAACCAAAAAGTCGACATCCAGATTTTACTGGCAATACAGGTTTAGAAACTAACTGAATCCAAAAAGATATAGATAGATCTGTAGAACTGTCTGTGAACGGGCTTGATTAAAAACTCACTTAAATATTAAACTGGGAATTTATGACTTCTCTTTCAAGAATGCGACATGAAGATTTTCAAGAAAATTCTCCCGCGCCAAACTACCCTTTACATGGAACATTTTGATTTTTTTGATTTTTTCAAGTACGGTTTCAAAGACTTTCATTAAAACACTCTATGTTTAAGAAATTTTCATGACAAATGAAATGTCTTGAATGTCGTATGTCTTGAATTTTCTGGGCATAGCCTCGAAGTTCCTCTAATTTGTTGACTTTTGCATATTGGTAAACTGTATGAGACAAAGACTTACTACACATAAGGTGTAGATTTCGTTAAAGAATACATTTACCTCGTATATGTTGATGGAACTAACATTTTGGAGATATTCTTTGTTATTGATTTTAATGTTTAAATAGATAGATATATTTCTCTCAATGGGAAGTCGTTAATTATTCCTTTTTATTTCTTGGTTATTCAAAACGAAGGACATTTTTAATGCACAATATAGCGAACAACTCTTAGAATATTTGACTATCGTTTAAAGTATTCCCTTATTTCTACTTTGGTTACAAGGAAATATTGTAACCACTCTTATATTACTACTAAACTCGACTGCACCATGGAGGCAGCTAAGTCAAAGGCATAGCGGGAAACTTAGGGAGAACGTACAATTCCACCGGGAAGATACGATTGGGAATAACACGTACAAACCAAGTTAATTTTATACAAGTTCAAAAATCACACATTTTTTATTCATTTAGATATTCCAACATGTTACCTGCTTATACTAACTGGTCGTTACATGGGTTAGCTTCATAGATAAAATGCAACATAATTTATGCATCTTGTTATTCATGACTGCCACCTTAACGTCGGAGACTGTCGTCTTACTCGACGGCTCACTAGCATGTCCACGCTCACTATGTACATCTAAGAGTAAATATTGGAAGTGTCCTCCACCAGCATCTATACAGGTTTGCACTCGTCTCACCATATTCTCTGAAGTTTTATGGGGACGATATCGAATTGAGAGAAGGTTATTTCCAGCAAGATGGAGCAACGTGCCATACATCTAATGACACCATGGAACTTGTTACCAGTTTCTCTGGTGATAGTTAATCTCAAAAAGGTCTGTGGCCCCCTAGATCTCCTGACCTAACCTTACTGGATTTTTTTTTCTTGTGGGGGTATCTAAAAATAGAGCGTACAAGAATAGTTGCGGACAATTGATGTTCTCAAAGAATCCATTTGAACCGAAATAAGTAACATTGGCAAGGATACTCGCCGTAAAACTTCAGAGAATATGGTGAGACGAGTGCAAACATGGTGGAGAACACTTCTAACATTTTCTCTGAGATGTAAATAGTATAATGTAATCTCATAATTGTGTATTATATTCTCTCAAAGTTGCACATGTTCTATTATTGGTTCAAAAGTTATGGCCTATTAAAATGGTTCAGGTTTATACGGATCGCCCTGTAGTTATTTCTTCTTTGATCTGCCAATGCTTCTTTTCCCTTTGGGGTTACAATTCAACAACAATTTTGGTATGTTATGATTATCCATTTTTTGAATATGTTCTTTCCAGTTGGTACTATATTCATATATCTTCCCTATTAAATATATCAAGTTATATTTTTGTGAGCATTTCTCTTTATATCAAATAGTGCGTAACCTGCAACACTCATTAGAAATATCATCTTTGCAGCTTCTAGTTCTCTCCCTTCGCTTTTCGGAAGTGTCCAACATTCTGAACCATATAAGAGCATGGAAACTGCCATTACTTTGCAAAATTTTAGTTTTGTTTCTTTTCTAGTGGTCTTGAGACATCTTTTTAATCTATTCGTCTTATTATTTATATATTCATTTTTAAAATATGAAACATTGCAGCCCAAATAGTTAAAATTGTTTACCTGTTCTATCACTTATCTTCCAATACTTTTGCTTCAATTGTTTGCATTCTGCAAGCTTTGTGTTTTTGCTATAGAGATATTTTATATAAATTATTTAACAGATATATGCCCTTTTGTCGTTTCTTTTTCCGAGTTACATATCAGAACTGGGTACATATAAAATATTATCTAACATCGTATTTCTTATTATAAAATGGTTTTCTAATCTTCTCTGCCATTTTGAGAGGACATGGGTCCACATATATACCGATAAGCGAAAGGGGACAACCTTGTCTAGCTCCTTTGTTAACTGTTGCTATTTATTTGTTATTGTTCTTTCCTGTTTCTATCATAATTTTATTTTCTTTATAAAACTTCTAATTATTACTATTAAATGTTGAGGTATACCTTTTTCTTTCATTGTATACCACAGTTTGTTTCTTTTTACTCTGTCAAAGACCTTTTCGAAATCAACAAGGGTCATATATGTTGGTATGTTTCTCAATTATTTGATTGATATTAATGCATGTTAGCCGAAATATATCTTAACTATATTAAAAAGGAGAAATAAATACAATGATTATAGAGGAATAAACATTTTAAATTCATACCACAAAGTATATGCAGCAATAATAAAGAAACGATTGAATATAATATTAGAGAATGTGACAATATGTAATAAGGCAATTTATGCAAATGTTTATCATGTAACATTTTTATTTAAAAACGGACACACCTTTAAGAATTTTTATCTCTAGAGAATATGGTAGAACTACATTCAAATAATGAAAATATTCTCTGCTTTCTTGTTCAATAATCAGTTCTTCCACAATGAATTGTGCTGCCCCCACACTGTTCATGGTAGAGCAGAAAATCTAAATACAATCACATAGGTTCTATAAGAAAAATCCCGTGCTGTCTGTGCGTATTGACTGTGTAATCCTTTGCAGTAAGGTGCAGTAAAACCTCTTTATAACGGAACGCGATCTTTCCGCATTTCTGGTTTCTGTCTTACAGAGCAATACAAAGAAATTACAAACACTTTAGTCGCACAATTTTACAGTGAAGGAATAATATAGAATGAATATAAATAACAATAATAATAGACTGATATGTATTATGCACTATATTTTCAACTTAGTACAATAATTGTAGTTTATCAGCTATAATAGTTTCTGAGTTTTCTATTTTTACTTTCTAATCTGCAAATGTCTGCATGTGAACACATTTGCTTCATCACACACAACATTCACATCAATGTTATGGTGATGTTTGAAACACTCGAGCATCCATTGGAAGCTTTGCAATGGTATTTGCTTAATTTTATTCTGTCTTGCTATCTCTAAAGCTTTACTCTGAAGCAATAGTCTAGATATGGGAATTCATTTATCGCACGCATAACAAACCACTCAAACACACCGCCAGTTAGCTCGTCATACTCTAGATTTTGTGATGCACTTCACATGCCCTGCTTCCATTTAGCCACTCGTCTTTGATTTACATTTTGTTTTTCAAAACCTCGTAAATATGAGTTTCTCTCAGTTTAAACAACACAGTTAATTCTTTAACTGGACGTTTGTTCACTTCGTTCTGTAATAACCTTATTTTTTCCCTCCAATGATAACGTCTTATGTTTAGAACTCATTTTACAGAATTTGGTACATACAGACTGTGTTTTTAAAAATCACCGAAGTCCACGTTTTCTTCCACTTGTACTTGATCATTTGTAACAACGAAACTGAGAATGAACACACTGCAAAACAGTTGTATCCTTATCATGTGTGTTGTAAGAGAGTTGAGAGAGCTTGATTTCTCTTTTCCTATGACTTTATGCTTCATTGAACTTCTATGCAAGTGCAGCTGCCCTCAAAATTCTTGCAATTTTTAAAATACGTAGCCTATTACACATAAAGTAATCCATTTTAATCAGGTTATTTATACAAACAATTTCCGAAAAGTATTTCCGCTTCCACGTTAGGCAGTTTTCCAGCTTAGAGTAGATATACATAATTTGACATGGGAACTAGCTCTGTTCCGAAATTTAGTTTCCATTTTTCCAGGTTTCCGGTATATAAGAGGTACGTTTTAGGCAGACTTAAGTGTACATGGGATGCGATGACATGAGAACTCAAATCATGACGTGCCGTGGCAGTAATATGAGACTTACCTTTATGTGCGGATGTGAATGTATTACGACTGTCAGTTCTCTGATGTGATCTGTTCAACTTTCACTGTGACTTTACTGGTGATGTGATTTAGTTCAATTTTCACCGTCTCTTTACATAGTTCACACTGTCACTTTAACTAATGTGATAGTTCAATTTCCCCTGTCACTTTGCTTTTCTTCGTGATTGACGCGTAATGAAATCATCTTT
This sequence comes from Mantis religiosa, assembly GCA_030765055.1. Taxonomy (NCBI): domain Eukaryota; kingdom Metazoa; phylum Arthropoda; class Insecta; order Mantodea; family Mantidae; genus Mantis; species Mantis religiosa. The sequence goes on along the minus strand of CM060949.1, from coordinate 178,475,107 downwards.
GTCAGATGATTCCCTCGCTGGAATACAAGACGTTTCTGACGCGACATTAGGTGCGAGTTTGTGACGCATAGCGAGTCCTGCTATTGTGGGTTGGGTTCAACGCCTAATAAAGAGCGATTCACATCAACATTAAAAGGTTAACCATATTATTGAGAAAATATAAACATTCAGAAATCTTCCATGTAAATGGTAGTTCGGGGCTTTCTGTTTTTGAATCGTGTTGTTCACACACACACACACACACACACACACACACACACACACACACACACACACACACACACACACACACACACACACACACACACACACACACACACACACCACGTTCAAGATGTCCTGAGATCGAGTCTCGGTCAAGGTGACTTACCTCGTTAAGGCTTTTTCCTGGGTTTTCCCTTATCCTGAAAGACGAATATCGGGTAACTCTAAGCTCTATGGGCTCATTTGAGCATCATCTCACCCATTTCATTCATCCTCCGATATGACTTAACGTTGGAGGAGGTAAATTACAAAAATAAATAAATAACACATACACACACACACACACACACACACACACACACACACACACACACACACACACACACACACACACACACACATCACGTTCAAGATGTCCTGAGATCGAGTCTCGGTCAAGGTGACTTACCTCGTTAAGGCTTTTTCCTGGGTTTTCCCTTATCCTGAAAGACGAATATCGGGTAACTCTAAGCTCTATGGGCTCATTTGAGCATCATCTCACCCATTTCATTCATCCTCCGATATGACTTAACGTTGGAGGAGGTAAATTACAAAAATAAATAAATAACACATACACACACACAGACACACATGCACACACAAACACACACAGCCCGCCTCATAGCGTAGGTGGTAGCGTCCGCCTCACATTCAACAGGTCCCGAGTTCGAATCTCGGTCAAGGTAAGTTACCTGGAAAAAGTTTTTACGGGGTTTTCCGTTATCCTGTAAGACCAATGACGAGTAACTCTTAAGTTCTATGGACCCTGGACTATTTGAGCATCATTTCACCCATTTCATTCATCGTCCGATATGACTCAACGATGGAGGACGTATATTAAAAAAAAAAAAAAAAAAAAACACATACACACTCCGGAACTTTTTCTAAAAATATCTTTTTATATTCAAGTTGAAACATTTATTTTAGATTTAATTTTACTTAAAAATATTTGTGATTGTAGTGGACAGAGAACGAGGCTAAAGAAAACAATTTAAAGTGTGAAAGGATCAGTTATAAGAAAAGGAAACTGAATAATAATAATGATTTTAATGACAACAATGCTATTGTAAATTTTAAAGAAACTTTATTTTGTGTTAAATAGTGTGAAAAATTAATTAAAAGAAAAATTCTAAAAATATTATTAAATATTACAACGAAAATTGTTATAATTGGATGTGACGTGGACCAATAGAGAGATGTTGATTTGCCATTGCAACGGCAGGAGCTAGCGGTCTTCTGCATTTAGCCGACGTAGAGATCGGACGTGTATGTTAGTCCGTGAATCGATGCATATGAAACATTTCTTACCAACGTGGGACTTCGAGAGCATCATCATGGAAATTGTTTTAGAAGACTTGTAGGTACAGATTCTTTTTGAAATCCTGGCACTCCACTTCCTAGGATATACACAGATTTCTGGCTCATGTGGAATTCTTCATAACATGAATTATCCCTACATATGGAACAAATTTCCGTTACAAAGTAGTTTCAGAACGTAAAATTTCCGTGAAATATCGTTATCTAATTCTTGGTTGGAGTTCAGTACTCTCTCCGCTTGCAATAAACGGTAGAAGACCATTGGTTGACGCGTATGAACACTGCTAATAGCTACCCAGAGAATTTTAGCAAGGAATACATAATAATTACTGTTATCATTAAGGTTTGAAGGACCTTTTCAAATTAAAAACTTGAACTTTACACAAACCGCTATATATTTCAGATGACTTAAATATAAAGTAAATATTAGTGGTCACATATATAGCATGAACCAAATTCTGCAAATAAGTAGGGCGGGAGCGGTTTCTGATACAATTTAGCTGGGAAGTTCAAGTACACGATTGGCATTTAAGAGAAAGTGTGCCTTCTGAAATATAGGTCACTTTTGGAGTTTCAATGTTGAGAACAAAGTGCTACAAAGAACTTTTGCTTTCTTGTCAAGGATTTCCATGAGTGTTCTCGATTTTAAGTAGCTATGCGGAACAGTATGAATCATAATTACGGAGGTCATATTTTTGTTGAAAGTGAAACATTCTGTTAAACCGGATTTCCCACCATAATCAGAATAACAGATAGGGAAACTGGTTTGACGGCCAGTAATGTATACTGCTAACATTTTCTAAAAAGTGACGAGCACTGCGTGTTCCCTTTTTCGGAATATTTGGCAGATATTACATTTAACGCACTCACTTCTTTTGTTTGACATAAGGAAAAGATGGACAAAAAGATACCGCTAATATAAGAAATGATTCTTGCAAGATTATTTTTGTTATGTTTATGAAGTTTATGCTTTAAGAAGCAGGGTTAATATAGCCTTTTTTGAACCATTGTTTACCATGGCGCGACAGCTCATATAGGGACAGTGTCTGCCAACCCGACTACCGGCCTCACGCCCACATACGCAAGGTAGAGGTGGGCGATCATTCAACCGATACGGGGAGGAGATGTGGTCAGAATCTCGGCACTCCCAGCCGGAAAGTTGGCCTTCTTGACCAGGACCGCTTACCTATCGTGAACTCCTCGACTTCCTCACGATGCTGAGTGGGCACCAGGAACTTAAAATCCGCACCCCAGGGGTGGGATCGAACCCTGGTCGCCTTCCATGGCAGGGAACTAAGGCATGATGCCTTAGCCCACTACGCCACGGCGCAAGACTCCGAACCAATTAGTACTATTGTTTTACCTTTAAATATATGTTCAAAACTTTTATGCATTATAAGCGAATATGCGCTTCTTAATAGTTGAGTACTTCTGCAAAATTTTAATCATATGTATTATAACAAAATAACAATAATTAAATCTTTATTATTAGAACTTTTAATAGTAATCACTAAAGAATAGCATTTTCTGAAATTATCGTCTTTATAATGATATGCAATAAAAGATGTGGTCCACCTCTGTAGCTTAGAAGGTCCCGAGTTCGAATTTCGGTCGGGGCGAGCTATTTCGATAAGTTTTCCCTGGGGTTTTCCCTTATCCTGCAATATTAATACCGGATGTCTCTAAGCTTTATTGACTTTCTGCTCATTACAGCATCATTCCCCCATTTCATTCATGTCCGATATGACTGAACATTGGAGAAGTAAATTAAAAGTAGGCAATAAAAATAAATAACTTAGGCAGCTGAATCAATAATTTTGTCAATATAAAATAAGCATGAGAAATTCCGCTTTACAGGTAACCAAAAGACCTTTACAAAAATCCATGAAACTTTTATCATGTTTAAAATGATTTTTTCGAAATAGCCATAAAGAGTGAATATTGTAACTTAAAAAATAAGCATTAAAATACGGCTATTCATCATTCCACTGTGTGGTACCAACGCTTTTAGTATTATAATGCAGCGTGATCTATTATGAGGCAATTTCTTCATAGAGAAGTGAATATTTGTGATAATATACAAAACACACAATTGGGTAAAATGGTAAAAGTGGGCTATGGCAAATTTACACACTCCGATAGTTTAATGAGTTTTATATCACTTTTCAAAGGTATTTGAACGGAAAATTTCAGATAAGACAGAAAATCGTTTCAATGGAACATATAAGACTATCATAAATTCAAATGTTGACCTTGAACTCATTACACTCTACTTTGAGTAGGTCAAGGAAATTAAGTTGTAAATGAATGTTTACTCTTTTAAAGAAAATGAATGTATATTTGTTTAAATTGTTTTAATAATGTTTTACGATAACCGACCATAATACGTTCTGAGCAGCACAAACTGGCAATTTATCGTTCAACGAAATGCATGAATGTGTAAGCTTCCATACAGATAAAGATAAATGGAAACCCAATTGTAAAAAACAAAGCTGTTTCCAAAGGCCAACCTGAGCTAAACCTAACTTCTTATAAACTTATAGTAAAACAATGCATTGCTTTTATAAAAGTAAACAAATCATTCAAGAGAATCTTATGGAATCTGGAAACATTAAATTACTTGCAGAGAAGAAGAAAAAGTTAAAATAGGGTCATTATAAGCACTAAATGCTATTTAAACAACGTTTTGTTAGAGATAGTGTTATCTTAGCATTATAATGTTTATACTCTTTGTTTCCTTGGTTTTTCGTTTCTTGGCACATTTGAATTTCTTTAAACGACATATAACATCAATACAATTTTGCATACCTCCTTGCAATTAAGTATAACACATGAAATATCTCTTTATTAACCTGTTTGGTTATTATATTATTAAACAATAACGTTCATATTGTAAACATTTTAAGTAAACATCTGAATTTATTCTAAATACCACAAAATATTTAAAGTGGGACATAATATTTTTAGTTTAATACGAGTAGGTTATTTTTTTGAGAGTATTCACTCAGGTTCTGTTGTTGAAAACCTCCGAAACGTTTTCGACTTTTTAGCCAAAGTCATCTTCAGCTGCCATTACTGCACCTACTCCTGTACCTACTACACCTTACTCCTGTACCTACTACACCTGAGATGACTTTGACTATAAAGTCGAAAACGTTTCGGAGGTTTTCAACAACAGAACCTGAGTTCTGAAATAAAACTAAAAAACATTTGAATTCTCACATTGAATAACATTTATTTGCTCCCAAAATAAAAAAAAAATATTCCATAGAATTTATTTAGATACTATTAAAGAATTTTGTGGTAATGAATAAACAAAATACTATTTTAGGAACTTGTTTAGAAATATACATGGATTTCGGTCTACACATTATATAGCAAACTCTAAGTTCTGTATCAACATTTAAAATTAATGGAAATTATTTATTTTTTAAATTTCACCAAGCCTGTGGGGGACATTGTAACCCAAATTGGGCATTTCTCGAGTGGCGGATGAGGGATCCCACCAGATACGGTGGGGGAGCGAATATTAATTACTAGTAATTATAGTAATAAGGACCCGTGCACCAACAAGGAGCCCAATTCCTTAGGTCTTTAAAATGCTGGGACTCTGTCTCTCTCTCCCTCCCCCCTCTCTCTCCAAGGGTTATAAATATGAAGTGTGAAAACGAGCACAGAAGATTCGATATCCCTAAAAAGACAGCTTCTCTACGGCAGAAAACGTCAATTAAAAATCCTGCAAGTCTGGAGGCAGTAAGCTAACAGCCGCACAATCACATTGTGGTTGTATAAGGCGTGTAGTTCTACCAAAAAAGTTATTTTTACTAAAAATTTCTAAGTAAATATACCGATGGACAAGAAGATATAGTAAACGGATACATATAAATTTTAGTGTAAGGTAGGGGTGTAGTTTATCACCTGTGTTGTTTTCAATTTATACCTCTAGGTGATTTAATTATGGAACGGATGTTTAAAATTAATGGAGGCATTTGTATTGCACCAAATGTGCTTAAGACGATGTTATTTGCGAATGATCAAATAATTATAAGTAAAACTAAAGATGAATTGCGTTGCAGAGGTTAGTGAGGGCTATAATTTTAAAATTTCAACAAAAAGGAAAACAATGACCTTCTAAGGTAAATACAATTCTAGAATCAAAATATAGTTAATGATATTATATTAAAGAAAGTCACAAGTTTTAATTATTCAGAACGCACATTAGCTATAAGTACGAAAATTATTTTAAAAATAAACTACCCACGTTTCAAAGGATATGCAGCACAATAAACTGGATTCTGAAAACTAAAACGAGAAAAGGAACTAGAATGAAGCGATACAAAGTAATGGCAGTACCTGATTTCCTTTATGGATCTCAAACATGCACATTAATGCTGATAAACAGAAGCTAGAGGCTGCTGAAATGAGGTTCCTAAGATCAGTAAAAGGATGCATCCTTTTAGATAAAATCTCTAAGGATAATACAGAGTTGTTAGTTTAAGACCCGACGCCCGCAACAGTTGCCATGCCGCGACGGTAATCCGCTTGCTCGCCGATACTCGGAAGCTTTAACTCACGGAACTAAAATCTACCTAACTTACTGTGCTATATTAATTACAGAAGTAGGTACACACAATCACAGTAGCTGCTGGAAGTGATGTCCATTTTGTGCTAACACAAGTTACACCGTCGTAAAAAACTTGCATTCCTGTCATTAATTCCACTGCACAAATCTTACCAATTTCCTTACGAATATGTTCTTTAAGTTCATCTAAGGTACAATGAGACCAACTGACATATTTTGAAAGATTAAATGCGTATATCCAGCAGGATAGTGCGACCGCGCATAGGTACTGCTGGGACATCCATGACAGCTCCACCGCATCATTGCCAAAAAAATTATAAGCAGCGGACTAAGGCCGGCCCTTTCCCCGGGATCTGACACCATTAGATTTTTAATTATGGGGAGCAGTTAAAGGTAAAGTGTATGCAAATAATCCGAATACCTTAGAACTTAAAGAAAATATTCGTAAGGAAAAAGGTAAGATTGGTACTGTGGAATTGATGTAAGTAAATGCAAGTTATTTTTTACGATGGTATGACTTGTGTATAGTACAAAATGGACATCACTTCCAGCAGCTATTGTGATTAGAGTGAGTACCAACTTATGTAGTTAATATAGCACAGTAAGTTACGTAGATTTAGGTTCCGCGAGTTAGAATCTCCCGAGTATCGGCGATCAAGCGGGTGACAGCCGCGGTACGGCCATTGCCGCGGGTGCCGGGTCTTAACCTAACAGCACTGTATCAGATACTGTTCGGCCGTTCTATCTCCGGCTCTGACATTTCTCGAGAAGGGGAAGCAGGCTGTTGCCAGTTCTTTAGCGGGTATTTAAAGCAGAGGAATAATGCGTATTTTAAATATTTCAGTACTTGCATATTACACGAACCAGGAGCCATATTATTATAATAGCGATAATAAAAGGACTTACGAACATTAAAAATCGGAATTCACACACGCAAAATATAAGCAAAGAAAGTTTACCAGCGCAAGCAGCTAAAACCACGTGGTTCAAACAAATTTAACCTGGCAACACGGTGTTGGGTTCGGGAGTCACGCATAGCAGCGACAATGCTGATTGGCGCTAGCAGACAGTTTTAACTTCCTGACCACAGCACCGGATGTAGAGACTCCCAGTACTACCAACATATGCTGTTAGTGTGTGTGAAAGGTGTGAACGAAATATTCGAATAGAGTGGTGTTGTAATAAATATCTTGCATGATGATGAAATTGTAAGTTGTATTTCAGTGTTTTAAAGCTAATATACTCCTATATTTTCGTTCTAAAGATAATTTTGAGGATATGTTTTCAATTGCTCATTACTGTATGTTGGTACTATTAACCTCACCCCTCCACCTCTTGCAATCGCAAAACGTCAGAGCCGGAGATACAACGGCCGGAATATAGGTTTCTATGTTCTCTTTCAGTTTCTCTGAAAGAAAAAATATTATAAAATTATACATTACAGAAATGAATAGAAGCAATACTTTGAAAGAATGTCACCAAAGACGACCCCAAGAGACGCATTTTACTACAGGCCGAAAGGAAGAAGACATGGTCAGATATATTTTGAAGTCGGAACTTGCATTTATGCCTAATCCTTAAAGGGCAGAAGAAGAATAAAAAGATCCATGGAGGGTATTTAAAGAAGCGATCCTTAGTCTGCGGTACGCACACCAACGATTGTTAAAGCATGCCATCTATTACTACAACCCCTAAGCTACCAAAAATGCCAAAAAAGAAAATTCCATGATTTTAAACTTCAATTAATTTAATATTTTCAAAATTGGAAAATATTTTAGAGCGAATGCTACAAGAGTATTCCAAAAAATAGGAATGTGGGTCTTTTAAAATTACTCTATACTAGCCAAAAACAAAGATTCAACTTAAAATCTCAAATTTTTTGACGCGTAGAACATTTTAAATTTTTACAATATTTTCACAAAAATAATTAATAATTAATGAATTATTTGGTGTAGCAACATAAAAATTTGCATGCAAGTTTAAAATGATACTCTAATTATGTGGCTAAATTTTCATAATGATAGGTTTATTATTATAGAATTTGGAATTTTCAGTGTAGCCTTGCCTTAATGTGCTGGTACATGATTAAGGCTTTCTTGAAAGGTTTCTGAGTCCTAAAAAAAATTGTAGTCATTTTTTATCATCTGCAGTGCATTATGTGTATAACATAATACTTATAAATCTGGTACTATTATTAGCTAATAATAATTATTATTAAACTAATTGAAGTGCCTATGTTTGTATTTCAACAGAGCTTTAAAGCTTAACGTTTGATTTATGAAGATTATATCCAATAGGTACTAAATGCATGGGACTAATTGATGCACTCTTGCTTTGTATGTATGTGTACTTTGTGTTTATGTCCCTATATCCTTTGTATGCATCTGTGCTTTCGGTGGCTAAATGGGGATTAAGGAATTCAAAGGTTGCATTCACATGTAAAATCTGTGCACATGAATATTACTGTAATGTCTAGAATCCTAAATTTATAACGTGTTAAATTCTAATCGTTGGTGTGCTATCTTAAATTTTATAGTGAAAAGTATTTAGTAAACGTGCTAGTTGCTCTTGTTTCATAGGATTCATACTTATCTTCAGGACCTTATTAGAAAATTATTTAATTAGCTGTTAGGTTAGGGTACTATGAGGGAGTAAGTGGTTAATTAATAAAATAATGCACTAACAGCGGCTACAATGATCAGTTTTTTTTCGCAATAGGCGTATTTCATTAAGTGAAACTTGTTTCATCATCGAGCTCTAGTCCTTCCTTTCCTTTAGCATTTCAACATAGGCTGTCGTATTTTGTGGCATATTTTTCTTTTAATTAACACAGTTACGAAATATGATACAATATTTTAATGAAACCGGGCTTTTACAGAGTAGATAGCTGGCGTGTCTTTAAGCGCTAACCGGTCCAAGATGGTTGGAGAGAGAGAATGGGAGGCTTTTGCATTTCAGAAAGCATCTATCAGGCTAATCCAGAAGAAAGTAGAAAATTCGTGACCTGATCTTTGCTTATAAATTTCTTGAAGCTTTCGGAGGTATAAAGAGGAGCAAATTTGCCGGAACAGGAGGTTGTTGCTGAGCTCACGTAGGGGAGACCAGGGCAAGTTGACGAAGTTAAGAGTGAACCATTTTTAATTAATTCATTTTTATGTAATTTCGTTTTCTTTACATGCGTTACTAGAACGGTCTTTTGTTATGTTATACCAATTTGAATATATTTTGATTTTAATATTATCAACATTATTTTCCCATTTTTAAACAGGTATGCACACATGTCACCTTGCCCCGCATCCTTATTGTACGGGAATCAAATTTCTTTTTCTTAACAACCCCTTTATCTGAAATTTGAGCTTCTCGTTTGTGTTGCGTTAATTTTCTTGTGGCCCCTTTAGTACTGCTTTCTGAACCAACATCTCTTATAAGTGAGCTTGTTAAGACGCTTTCACATTACCTGTGACATATGAGTTTCTTCACTGATACGCTTTAAACAATAGTTTGGGAATCATATAGTATGAACATCACAAAACAAAATGAAAAATACATTAAACCACAAAAAGAAAACACTAGAAAGCTCTAGGGGCAAGATCACTAAATCGTTAACTTGCCCCAGTCAACTTCCTCCGATAGGAAACGTTAGAAGTATTTGATTATTATGATAGAGTTAACAGGAAATAAGTATTAATACATTGTGACTGCGAAAAGCATATTATATAAGACAGTAATGCATAGCAGAGAATAACCAGATATTTTACCTGTAAGACCACGAGAACTTATGGCGAAGGTTTTGAAAATTACAACACGTCAGAGAAAAAAACACGAATTACATCTAAAATACAGCAGCAGCGGTCTCACTGTACAAGTTACTAGTGCCTAGCAATGTGGAGCGCTAGTAGTACCCGTAAGTTGGTGCTATCTCAAAATGGGGATTTTAACTCGTTCGTCATCTTGCCCGGCTCGTCAACTTGACCCGGTCTCTCCTACACATTGAGCGAATTCTCTGAGCGATATAACGAGAGGAGTCCTGTACTCTATACTCCAATGAGCAACCAGATGAGTCTTGAGTTTGGCACTGAAGTGAGTGATTGTGGAAGAAAATAGAGAGTAATTCTTGCTTGGTTTATCGTAAACTACATGTAAGGAAAAAGTGAATAATCAGGAAAACGGATCTGCCACAATGTACGAATAATATTTTAGTGTATGTTAAACAATTGCTTTGTCAGATGGATAAAGCCTTCTAATTTGGTTAGACATAACAGATTTCAAAAACTTTCAGAAAGAAGAAAAGCAAATACGCAGCTATGTGAGCATATCATTACTTCTATGAAAATGCTCGCCATAGGGAAAACCGGCGTAAATCCAAACTACCTTTGAAATAAAGAGATGCAACTTTGCAAAACATCTGTTATTGAATTTTTATAACGATTAAAGGATGGATTCTAATACTGAATTATTTCTCTTTTTACATTTGTTTATTTGGCTTCTCTATTGTTTTTCTTCAACGTTGGAGTATCAGAGCATTACGAAAACAGAAAATGTGTTAAGCACATGACCTTTCTTTTATCACACTGCAACTACAGACGGGCGATAGTAGCCCAAGTGTGCGCGTATATGTATATGCGAAGAATATAATTCAAAATTAAAATGTCGATCGAATATCAATCACTACGATTCCATGATGCTTTTGAAATCTCTTCATCACCTTCTTGAGCTTTTTGTTGTTGTAATTTGCGTCCCCCAACGTTAAGTCATATCGGACGATGAATGGAATGGGAGAAATGATGCTCAAATGAGCCTAGGGTTCATGGAGCTTAGAGTTACCTGACATTCGTCTTTAAGGATAAGGGAAAACCCCTGAAAAAACCTGGTACAGTTAACCCACCCTGACCGAGATTCGAACTCAGGACCTCTTGAACGTGAGGCAGACATACTACCACCACGCTACCGAGGCGGGCTCCTTCTTGAGTGATAAAACATTACTTCATGCTGAAAATGTTCAAGTATTAGATTGCAGCATCAATAATAGGACATGAAATGGCAAATATTACATGGAATACATGTGGAAACAACGTCACAGTTCAGTTAATATTTCTCAGCCAGGTTTTGTAAAGAAAACGAAATATGATCACGTGTTCTAACTTCTGACTTATTAAATACTCATATTAAATTAGAAAGATATACCTAGGCCCACCTTTGAGGTAAGATTGGATTGAATTAGTGGGTTTTAGGGCCCGTCGACAACGAGGTCATTTGGGCCCGTTGAGGTAAGAGATATATTCCTTCCTGCGTTAGAACAGTTGCAGAACACGACGGGGTAAATCCAGTTAAAAGGATAGTAGTGGTTGACCGAATTTTGTTCTGCAGCGATCGTTGCGAACCAGTTGAACTGGTGTGTGTGGTTCGTAATAACAGACAATAACAAAAAAACCAAAATGTCTTAGAATGTTTTCTGTTTGCGTTAAAGAGACTTTAGTTTCGAGAAAATAAACTCACTTTTTAGTCTGGTATATTATTGAGCAGTTTTTATTTGACATGTTCGTAACTAACCACAGCTATTTTTACATCTTCACCAATTACAGGATTTAGGGAAAGTATTGCATTCCAGCCAAACTTTCGACCGCGAGATTTCAGTGCACATACAAGCTTTGTGGTGCTCTGAATGGAAAAGCAAGTATTCTTAGGAAAAGATCCACGCGTACGTGTGTGCGCTGGTACGCGCACGCGCGGGCGCATTTGTCTGTATTTCTGCAACAAGATAGCTCCAACATAAAAAGTGTGTTAAATACCAAACTTGGTATTTTATTTCGGCATTTTCCTAGTATGCTATAAGATTTTCAAGAAGCCCTTTAAACGGGGCATTTTTCGAAGTTTAAAAACTAACTAACAATTTTATTTAAAATATATTTAAAATATTTTCATGACAAATGAAATGCATATCTTGAATTTTCTGGGAATATACTCAGAATTCCTCTACATTCTGGATAATTTTTGCGTAAATTAAAAACCCTGAGAGATAGACAAATTCTTACTGCACAAAAAAATTATTTCATTAAAGCACACTACTTATATGGGATAATTTTGTTTTTGGTGCAGTGAGCAGTTTTGATAATATTCCATATTACAACTATTTGCCTGAATTTTCCAGCACTTTCACTTTTGCTAAAATAGGAAGCCGATATTCTTTTTTCAGAACAGAATTTAAAGGCATCAAGAGACTACCTCTTTAAAGGGTCGACTATCCCTTACAGCCTGCAGTATTCCCATATTGACCCTGCACCTACGGGAAAATTAGCGATAAGATAACGGTTTTCTCGATTGACGTGAAGTTGATAGAGGAATAAGCATTTGTAAGAATAGCTTTACAAGAGTAGAAAAACTCATATGAGTGCAGCACATAAGATCCCTTACACTCTGTTTACGATGGTATTAACTTACGCTACGAACTATAAGCAATGGAAAGAACCGTAAAGGAAACTATGTAAATATTGAGGACAGATGGTGTTTCTGTAGCGTTTGCTCACTTTCTGTTACTGCTATTATTCCATTATTATTTATATTACTATTGTTTTATTTTCATTATTACTGTTAATATCACTAATATTATTAGATTCCTTATCATAGTTATTATTAAATCAGTATATTTTTGTAGAGTAAATCTAAACATTAAAACAAGAGATCTGCGCCTTTAGCTCAAGATAAACAGAATATGAAGCAATCTTGTTTGCCTTTGTATGGAAAATCATTATCGAAACTTTAATTAAGCCTGTTGTTTTGTTTCATTCATTACGATTTGAAAGTGCGCATTACAGGCTAAATATGTTTCTGTGTTTATTTTAAAACAGACGTGTTATCCTTTTGCACACTATCTCTTGCTCCCTTGGTGGCATTTGACATTTTAGCAGCAGAGTGCGGAGACCAATACGTTTACACAGCACTGCCTGACTGTGTCTCTCACGTTTAGCCCAAGAGGTCATGAAAGATTTGAGCTCAAACGTAGCAAAACAATAGCTCGTTCATTGCTTATATAATCCTGGTGATCAAATGGCATAACACGATGAGTACACATATACTGTTTTACTGTATTTTCCCTTAAATTTCTGAACTGAATTTTCGGGTGGAATGCAAGCTTTCTCTTCATACTATAAGTACGTAGTGGAGAATGTAAAAATAGCTATGGGCAATTACGGACAAATCAAATAAAAAAAGCTCAATAACATTCCAATCTAAAATGTGAGATCGGTTGTTTAAACTGTTTTTGTATATTACCACGAGCTACACACGGCAGTTCAAGCCTGGAAACTGCGTCACGACGCTCCTGCAGAACAAAAGTCTGTCACGCCACTGCTGTCCTTTCAACTGGAGTTACCCCGTCGTGTTCTGCAACTGCTCTAACGCATGAAGGGATACCTCTTACCTCAAAGACGGGGTATTTGGCCCACTTGCATGAATATTTTATTATTGTCTTATAATATCAACATTTTTGGTTATATTACTCCATTGTATTCATGAAATATGAAATACCACTCCTAATTTCCAAATTCTCTGGATAAATTCATTTGTAGATTCGTGATTCGACAATTTAGCTTTGGACAGTACTCGTGACATTTAATACAGAAAAATTCGATATCCTTTTACGTCCTCCAATATTAAGTCATAATGAACGATGAATGAAATGGGTGAAATGATACTCAAATTAGCACAGGATCCATATAAATTAGTTAACTGATATTTGTCTTTCAGAATTAGGGAAAATTCCGGAAAAAGCCTTATCCAGATAATTCACCCTGACCGAGATTTGAACTCGGACCTCGTGAACGTGACGCAGACACACTACTACTTATGCTACAGTGGCGGGCTTATATCATTCGGTAGCTGCTGCAGAAAGCAATATACACACATTTTCCAGGAAGACCCTCCCCCAACCCCAAAAGTGGTAAAGCAGCGGAGTTCTGGAAATGTTCCTTTCGAGGTAGAGAAGCGAAGAGGATTGCACATTGAACCAAAAGATAGCCTATTGACCCGTGGGAGGAAGGGATGAGTTGCTAGTGGCATTTCAGACACGACATCAGTTCTCATCAGCAGGACAAGCGGCTACAGTTCGGCCCATACGTCGAGCAGTTACAGAGTACAAAGTCTGCATATGACAGCGCCGCTCTTGATCATCGCCGACACGTCTAACTCAGAAAAGATTGAATTTAAATTATAGTTAAGTATCCAAGCCAGCATTCACCTAGTAACCAAGGGCAACCTAGTGACCTTCAGATTGGCCGGTCATTGGGGATCGAACAGGGACCTCCCGCATGTAGTTCTCAAGGTTACCACTGAGTCATCTCGCTTGATTTGCATGCCAGTGAATAGTGTACTCCTTTGTAAAATTGAAATTAACAAACACTCCAAATAAAATAAAATGATGAAATAAGAGACGATGTCTAAGAAACAAAAGTTTATACAAATCAAAGGAAAACCACAGAAAAAATTCTTTGAAGTTAAGTGCCCTTCACAGAAGAATAAAGAGAACTAAACAATTCACGACTGTATAGTTTGGGAAATTTATACATTTAGCATTATCTTGGAGTTCGCACAAGTTAAACCGTTATCTTTTAGAAGTGATATTATTGAAAGGATACCTTTACATACTTTAAAGACTTGGGGCAGGTTAGGAACACAATATACGACATTTTATGAATAAAAAGACATCCTTTGGACCGTAAAAACAAACATCTGATATTTTACGGCCCTACTAAGATGATGACATAATAACTGCAGTACTCAATTCGGTAACATAGAACTGTTATGTGATTCTACTAAAAATTAATAGAATCACTTACACATAGAGTAAGAGTGACTCACTTGTTACTCTCGAGTCAAACTATAGAATCGCCTCATTTCCGTACTTTTCCAAAAGGTAATTGAATAAACGTTCATAACAATGCTTGCTTTACGTAGCAGTTACTCAAGCAAATGTTAGGACAATTTCAAATCTAAGTTGAAATTTAAAATAAAGTAATATCTGCTTCAAAGAAAAGGATCAAATCAGAATTGGAATTAATTTTACAATAAGTTAAGTTCTCTAATAAATCTCTACAACATCGTCTGTTATGATGGACAAATGTTCAAGTTTTCAGGGTCCACTAATGAAATACAATATAAATTTTGATAACTCGAATTCAAAAGATCTTGGTTTAGATTCTCGGCAACGGTTCCACTTTGACCTATGATATTTCGTAATCTTTTTCGATCGACAGGCCAATGCTGAACATTTTTCTTTCCCTGTTTCCTGCGCATCATATTCTTAGGCACCTGGAGGTTTGGACGGCGTTAGATATTCGAATGGAAACGTTATGTATCCCGTCCATTCTTGTATATTCGTCGTCAGGATCTGAACTTCCTTCAGGTGTCTCCCCTCATCCCTCCTTCTCTTCCGGGTGTCACGGTAGAAGCAAAACGGGCGAATATTTAACGTGCAATGTTCTGCCCGTACCTTTATCTTTATCCTAATATTTCAGTAAAGCTGAAGTTATTAAAATCGCAGTCCATTCTTGGACTAATGTATTTGAAGATTATGAGTAATTCAAATAAATTTTATTTTATTTGCATCACCTTGTATATACGTTTAGTATATACTTTAAGACGTGTATAAGCTTAACAAAAACTAATCTATGAACAAACAAATAAAAAAATTTGAGACCTGTTAGTTTTCATTACTCTAACATTTTTAAAACAATACTTTTAAATGCGTTCGTTTTATAGACAAATTATTTTACGAAGAGCTTACCTTCTAAGAAAATGGTTGTCCATGATGATGAAGAATAAGGTCGAAACTTAATGCCATCTGTTGATAACTTCCTGAGTTTCTTGTTGGATGTCATTTTTTCTGATGTTCATAAAGTAGTTGTGGTTTTTCTCTAATATTCTGAAAGTATTATTATTATTCCACTTTTGTGGAGTAAAGAGAACAAGTCAATAAGGCAGCACTGTAAGTCTCCCGAAATTGCTAGTTAAAAGTACAAGTAGTAGAGCACCACTAAATACACCGTACAACAGATAAAATGCTTCTGGTCTCTCATTACAATTGTATGATTGCAGATGCCATTGCTTCATTGAACAAGATTCTGAAAATAAATGCCCTCTGTTTACTATTCTCGCAAGCTAACGCATTATATAATGTGTGAAAAATAAGCAGTTTTTGAAGGTAATAGTTGACCTGAAGAGAAATTATAATATTAGTATTTACTTTCTGAAGCTCCTTCCCTCACCGAGAAGCGGCACTAAACTCACTATACTCCAGTTTTGGGGCCTAAAAGCAATATTGCTAGAAATTGTGGACAAATTAAAATTAAATATTTGCATACAATTTGAAAAAATAATATGTAATTGATAAAATAATAGTAAACAACATACATCTATTTCAATTTAAGTGTACGATTAAAAGATAGCAGAAATCTGCACAGAAAATGAGATAAAGTTTAATTAACATACTATCTTCTGAAAATGGAGTTAGAGTTCATAAAATATTATAAATAGTTATATACATATATCAAGCTTATTTCGGGGCTGGGTCCTGTTTCCCCTCATAAAAGTGCCTGGTTTTGCTCCAGAGCTTACTTCTAACACATAAATATTAGTAATGAGATTTTTATGTCTGCCTTCATAATCATTCTCACTAAAACGAGTTAATACTGGTTATTTATTTATGGTGTTCATTTTCATACATTAATTTTTATTTTATTAAATTAGGTTTCATAACGTGTTTATTTCATGAGATCATGTAAGGTCTTTTCATAACAATCAGATTTGTGATACATAGGTACTTTAAACACTTCCTGCTTTATGTAAACAATGGATGATCTATTAAACTGTGATATTCTTTTTTAATTTTAACATTATTTAAATGGCTACATAATATCATACAGTAAGGAATAAAATTATCGTTTACATGAGACCGAAGTCCTTAGGGAGAAGAACTAACATCTTCTTAGGAAAAGGGAAACCTCAGCAACGTTTCTTCAGGCACCTAATCCCTAACAAGATTCAAACTGGAGACTAAGAAACATGAAGAAAACCACAAAGAGAGGCTCTAATGATATTTTTTGAGTCTGAATTGTAGAAAATAAAATTAAATTCTATAGCAGTGAGATAAAAGTAAATGAAAGGAAAATATAATGAAGTTCCGTTAAGAAATATTTTAAATCAATTCTCATAGGCGAAGCTTACTAGTACGAGACTAGCTCCATGAGTCGTAATTTATTTTATATTTCATTGGATAATGTAATCCTTATTTGGGAAGGGTTTGGACATCAGTCCTTGGATGTAGCTAATTTATAAACAAATTCCTTGGCGTTCGACTTCCAGTAGAGGATACAGAAATCTACACAAAGCGCACTTCTACCATCTAACCGCAACCCTCAAAACACCATCGACCTTGAAATAGGTGACAGCAGTCATGGAAAAAAAAAAAGAACCACCACAGCATTTACCTCCAGTTACAGACCAATCAGCTTATTACCTACACTTTCTAAGCTTTTTGAAAAGATTATTCATCAACGTATTTCTCATTTTTTGATCCATAATCAGATAATTCCGTCTTTTCAGTTTGGCTTTCGCCCGAAGCATGCTACCACTCACCAATTGCTCAGAATCACGCAGTCTATTATTCAAGGTTTCAAAAACAGGCAATACACCGTAGCAGCATTCCTAGATATTGCCCAGGCATTCGACAAGTTGTGGCACAGTGGACTACTACTTAAAGCATATCGCATTGGTCTCCCTTATTATCTGATACAAATCATAGCAAGTTTTCTCACCAATAGAACCTTTGTGGTGCGCATTGCTGGTTTCACATCCACCCGACGGCCTATTTTAGCAGGTGTACCTCAAGGTTCAGTACTTGCACCACTCCTCTTTAATATATTCACTTATGATCTTCCTGATATAGCTCCAGTTTGTACGGCGTTATATGCAGATGATACTGCTCTCTATTATTCTCACGCCAATATTCTTCATGCCATTCAGAAACTGCAAATTGCCCTAGATCAATTAGCTCATTGGTTCTCTCACTGGCGCATTTCCCTCAATACTAACAAGACAGAGGTTAAGATCTTCTCTTTACGACCTTATAGGGATCCTCCTTCACTACGGCTGCTGGGGGAACCGCTCTCATGGTTACCAAGCAATGTGCCAGTGAAATACCTTGGGGTGTTACTGGACACTCGACTTACTTGGAACGCCCACATCTGTCGGTCTGTTACGCTTGCGTTTGCCCGGCTATCAAAACTGTACCCTCTACTCAACAGGCGCACTTCACTTGGTTATGAATCCTCCCTGCTTCTTTACACATCTCTAGTCCTATGCAGCTCCAGTCTGGGGTGGCACCAGTAAGACTAATCTCCGCCGACTGCAGGTACTACAAAACAGGGTGCTTCGTACAGTTACAAACGCTCCATGGTTCATCCGAAACCAGCAGCTTCATCATGAGTTTGGTCTTCTACCCGTTCACCAATACATCCGACGCCTGGCACGTCCATTCTTTTACCATCTCCAGGAGGTCCCTGGAGCTGTTACCTACCGTCTCGGTGCTCGCACTCGCCAGCCAACTCGCCTGAAGCGCAGACTGCCCCAAGATCTTCTCCTGAGTGACGTCTCCAGCACAGACGACTCAGACACGTGATTACTACCATCAGACTTTAAGTTCTCAATTTGTGTTACAGTTATCCTCCATATTTAGTTAGAGGAGTCGTTCATGGCTACCTCCATTGTTATGTGTCCTGTTCCTATGTATCTTATAACAAACATCTGTAAAGCATAATTGCTGATCGATGGATAAAATAAAATAATAAAAAAAAAAGCATTTACCTCCACTCCGACGAACCACAAAAAATTCACGCATCAGAGTGAGCAATCGTCAGAGTTCGAATATAAAGCTTCCCGAATGCAAGTCGCAAATATAACACTAAATATTATTTAAAGCGACTTGAGTAGCAGCCTAAGTTATCTCCGATACATGGATAGTATTCACGTGAATACACGAAAACATGCATTATGTATATGAAGCGTGGCTTCGGACGAATATCACTACACTTGAATTATGTCAAGTGACAAAGGCAATAAATTTGCTATATTGCTGTGTTTATGTAACCAGCTTGTTTGGGGATACTACATGCAGTTTTATGGGCTCTAGCTTCATTATGCACTTAACATTGCCTTCACGATCGTTAATTAACCAGGCCATCATGTAGTCAACCGCCTCCGCGGGCTTGTGGTCAGCCTGTCTGACTAAATCCAGGGATTTCTGGTTCAAATCCAGATAAACCTCTTAAGCGTTCCGAGCTCATTTATCCAGATTCCATCAAAATTCATTCATCATTACTGTGATAAAGGGACATTTCTCCCTAGAAAACAAAGCAAATAAGCAGCGAGTAAAAATGACATTTATATTCACTGTCTTGTATTGTATTCGACCCAAAAACTCCATACCGAAATTTTCATGAAGGATTGCAATGTATTGAGGCTCTCTGAATCCAAAATAGAATTTTAGAAAACAAAGTCGTCTGTTTGTGCGTCTGTTCGAAAACAGCAAAGCTCAAAAATGAAAACTAGATTAAATATCAAATTAGGTATTTAGGTTCAAGGTCTAAGAAGATTGTCAAGAGAATATCCATCAATCAAAATTCTTTTAAAATTTTATAAAATTCTGTGTTTTCAAAACCTTCTGTAACATTTTAATCGAAATATTATTATATTTCATATACTTTCATAATTAATGAAAGGGAAGTTTTAAATTTGTCATTAAATATGACTTTTGCATAACTGGTAAAAGGTAACAGATAGACGAAATTTTACTAAAAGAAAATGTAGATCTTGTTAAAGCACACAATTTATGCTATTTTGTTTTCTTTCGTGGAGTTAACTACTTTCAAGATATTCCTTGTTACTGGTTTGAACTTCCAAATACTCATACTTTTTTTTGTAGTTTTACGTCTTCCAACGTTAAGTCATATCGGACGGTGAATGAAATCGGTGAAATGATGCTTAAATGTGTCCAGGGTCCATGGAGCTCAGAGTTCCCCAACATTCGTCTTTGAGGATAAGGGAAAACCCCGGAAAAACCTTATCCAGGAAACTCACCGTGACCGAGATTCGAACTCGGGAACTTTTGAACGTGAGGCAGACATGCTACCATCTACGCTACCGAGGCGGGCACTCATACTTTCCTCAAATAGTTAGTCATAAGTTTCTTTATCTCTTAGATGTGAAAGGAGAACATCATCTCTTAGAAGATTTAACTGTCGCTTTAATCTACTGTATTTTAATATTTTCGTAACCACAAGGAAATATGTAATAACATTATCTTAGCAAATATTTCTCTTTATTAATATGAATTAGCCAAAATAATAAGCATTTGTAAGAAGATTTTGTACAATAATAAAGAAAGCCAAAGCTCAGACAAAATAAAACTGAAAATATTAATGATAGCTCAGTTGGTATAAAGCAAAGGTTCCTGGAAATTAAAACCTGCCTGCAACAGCAAACAACTATATCAGAGGTTAACACAGAAACGTCAAAATACTTTTACAGCATGTTCAAAGTGCAATAAGGAGGATGTACAGCATCAACTGCTAACGAGATCTTTGGAACAAGTCAAGAAATGTGATCAAAATAATTAAGGCAGCAGTAATTAAGATATATGTTTAGAGAAAACTGGATAAGCAGCAAACACACACACGCACACACACGCACACAAACACACACACACACACACACACACACACACACACACACACACACACACACACACACACACACCACACGTACTGTTTGCTCCCTCGAGAAGGCAAGGAAGAAAATTGTGTAACTTTTGCTGTACTTAAGCTCACCTTCTGGATATAGGTAATACTGATGCTGTGTTCATGTAAAGTATACAGTGTTGTCACGTAACTTATCCATGCATAATAACTATCACTGCAGTTACTGAAACGAGCATTAGATCTGACAGCATGGGTGACTCATATGCACTCTGATACACTGATTTCATAGTAAACAGACTCACTAGCACAGCAGATAAACAGTTCAAACTCCTCTCTTCTTCATCCCTCTCTTCCCTTCTTGTGGTGGGCAGACAGTACACACTCACGCCATCTATTATTTAAGACTAGTAAGTAATATTTACTACAAGAAGACTTGAGAAACCACCATTTTCCAACTCCACGACACTACAACTTACAGGGACTGTAGAACACATTACACACGGGTTTAATGAGAGATGGCTGTCAGGTATGTGAGTACAGCATCCATTACTTGTACCAGTGAACAGGTTTGCCTTGAAAATGTTGTCGGTTATTACACATGAAGTATTCAATAAATTACAGTTTTATGGGGTAAACGGTTATAGTTGAGCTTAAAAAAGCAAACGGACCGTAGTGTATTTATTTAAAGCAAACAGGATTAAATGCAATAACAAAAACGTCATTCATAATATAAAAGTACATTACTGAACACATAGCAGTGTATGAAAATGTTGCCTTTCGTTAAACCGCAACAAACTGTACCATTTCCACATTTTATTTCACTTTTCACCCATTCAGTTTGATTGAGATTTAATTACAGCGACGTTAATTTACATTGTTTCTGAAGCAAGTAACGAAATTCACATTGGCATGATTCTGAGTAAAGCACTCTGTGCTTTTTAACATCTGTATGAATGTTGTCAGGGATATCCATGTGTCAGAAAAGGCTTAAAATTGCCCAAACTGATAACAGGTTAGTTCCATGTACTTTTTATGGCTGCATGACGTTAGAAAACATGTCACCAGAGTTAATACCGAATTACTGATGGCAAGAATTATACACAGAAGTTAGAGAGTTGGGTAAATAATTATGTGTGTGTGTGCGTGCGTATATACGTATTACATTTTGCCATGAGGTCATTAGCAAGTTTTGTGTTAAGAAAAGGCGACTTATAAGGATGTGTAGAGAAGACAATGTTTTCAAGGTATCTGGAATTTAGCAATGTAAAGACACAGCTATTAACGAAGCACATGGCCTTATAGACACATAATTATGAAAATTTAGAAATCATGAGTTATTTAAATTCCTCAGATAATACATATCCTTAAAAGAATTCATAACATTAGTTTAGTTTACTATCGTCTCCTTTTATATAGCTTTTACAAAACGTTTAAGTTAACTGAGATAAATCGTTACTAAGTAGCTTCTTTACACACTTCATTGAAGGAACAACTTTGATAGATAAATCGATATATAGATATCTGAAAATCGGCTCGCTGTATGTTGGACTAGAAATTCTATACCCTGTCCTGACATTGTAAAGCGACAACTGAATCACTTAAAAACTGACAGTTTTATATTATGTTCAAACCAAAAACAACAGATATCTTGGAATTGTGTGATTTTACAAACGTTGTTTCAAATTGTGTGTTTCACAGAATGACACAAATATTCTTCCCAGTGTAGAGGTCTCCACAGGCTATTCCCAGAAAATTCAATATATTTTTCAGCCAAATATAATAAGTAGGTGGTATTTTAATAAAAATCATTAGATACATTTTTTTTAGAAAAAGTCGAATATTTCAGAAAAGCTTCCAAGAATGGGTAATTATGGATGAGAGCATTTTGTTGAAAACATTTTTCACATGTTTATAGAATTGTTAAAATTAAATACCTAGTTTGGTATTTAAAGAACATTTCTTTTCTGAATGGTGGAGTTTACAGACACACATACACATATCCGCGCGGATAAATGTCATTATTATTCATGAGCCTCCAAACATGTACATATTTCCGTGAAATATCATATATATATGATTTTTTTTTTTGGAATACAGTTGTAGCTTCTACTATGCTGCGTGCGTAGTAAAGTGAAAATTACATTCCTGAAAGGAAAAATGAGGTTTTCTATTTAACCTTTTTGCAATGAGGAAAAAAATCGCAGTTATACACATGAAACTAAATTATTGTAGATAAAAATAGTGTTAGAATACGTATAAATAGCGCAATGAATCATACAGGCTATGCAAGGGTCATGAAAATATTTAAGCGAATTTCAAACATAGAAGGTTATAGTCTAATTGGACGAATCAAGCTGTTTGCAACAACCTCTCTAAAACAACTTTGGAAAACCAACCAAGCTAGGTGCATGAATTTAGAACACAACTATCACACATTCACAAGTTGACATGTACGTTATTTCACCGTCACAAAACACTCCTCTTCAACTGAAAGTATGATTAACACTGGGGACTAGACAATGCAAGCTTCAGAAGGGAACACAATCTTATCAGTTACGTGTAATGCAATGCTTCCAGGGCTGTACACAGCTTGCCAAACTGTTCTTTTTATTTTTACTTCCTTTACCATACACATAGCAGGTATAGAAGCTACAGTGCATTCCTGCAAAACATGTGATATGAAATTTCACCGTAAATGCACGTTTCGAGACCCCTTCAAACAGACAATGCAGTTTTTTTATAAACACACTTTATACATGCATTGTTTATGTGAGTGAACACCATAACCCCAAAATGAAAAGTCTGTTAAATACATAATTTACTACCTATTTAAGTTCAGGTCTTCCAAGAAATTGACTCGAAAATTTTCAAGAAAATAATGGTTTACATGAAAAGGTTTTCAAACATTTGGATTTTCTCAAAAATGGATTAAGAGATTTTGATAAAAATAAAATACGTTTTAGAAATGAAATGCATTTATATGTAGAGTTTTATGCCAAATAACCTCTGTTCATTTTCTCATATCTAGTAAACCGTTTAGAGATAGACACATTCTTACTATAAATGTATATGTCCTTACAGCATACAATTTATGTCAAATATTCCGTTAAGTTAATCAATACTAAGGCATTTCTTATTATTGTTTTGAATTTTCCAATAACCATACCTTTCTCAAATGGTAATTCGTTATTTCTTTTTTCTTCCGGCCATGCAAACAAAACGGAATATCAAACCATCACATAGCGACCAGCTCTTAAAAATCTGAGTATCACTTAAGCCTTTCATATTCTCTAATTCCATTTTATCTTCAAGGAAATGTGTAATAAAGCCATTTCTGTAAATGTTTATTTCGATCAATAAATAGGAAATACTTTTTTTTCGGAATAGTTTATTGAATGGGCAAAGGAAGCTACGTGAATGTAAAATACCAGATTTTCATTTACGGGTATAGTTCAGAAATTCGATAAAGTTACTCACTCGCTCACTCTGAACGAATAGATGTGCATCTGATTTAAGTGAATATGATAGAAATAAGATTTGCTTTTGTTTTTACCAACGTAAACTTGATATGTTCCCTTAAAGTTTCTGTTGGTCCAACCTCAGGACCGCCTATGGATAAACCTCCGGCTTAACAAGTGGTCTGAATGACTTTGGTAAAGACAGACAGAGCAAACTGGCAGAGCGGTAAGGTGTGCGACTCGTGTTCTAAAATTCGCGCAATCTTAGTGGTTTCTCGTGGTTTCCCCTTGACAAGTAGAGGAATGCTGGGATGCTTAAAACTAATACATCGACTAATACTCTAAAACGATCTCCATTCCATAATTTCCAATCATCTTTCGGGTTTGCGGGTGTGGCGGTGCTGAACAGATGGCGCCGAAGCTTGCGCATTGTTCATGCTGTCTCGGCGTTGTGTGATCGTTGTCCACATGAATTTTTTATTCGTTGAATTTTGTATTTGTTGCCAACCGACCCGAAGTGCTGATGGGTACACAATGGATTCCAGCACTGGTATGAAGAAACCTTAGCACTTACTAGGAACTTCCATGTCTAAGCCCTGTCTGCCTGCGATCTAGCAACTTCTTGTGGTTCCACCACTTCATCCCTTCCTCCTGGTATGCCGCAATTGATATGCGCGTAGGTGGGAGTTCGCAATGTATCTCCCAGCTACTTATTACTGTTTAACCTTTACTTTTGTGACAACTGTTTCCAGGTATTCTTGAGTTCTCATAACTGGTCAATGTCAGAGATGTATTCTAAACTTAGACCTGGGAGTTACTTAACCAAAACTGCCTTTCCAAATATCATTTTATTACATGTATCATCGGTGACTGCGCTCCATGGTACCGCCTGTAATAAAACAAGCACTAAACACTACACACAAGTATAATAGTTCCATAAGTGTAAAGGACTTACATAAACAAGCATGATACTGCAGTGCATTGCGGTTTTGAGTATCTAGATGGAGGATCTTCATTACCCCGAGTCCCCCCAACCACCCCTCGATGTCTACACTTCTGCATGCACATATATAATAAATAACACAAACTTTATTATTAATATTCTAGGCCATTACCTTCAACAATTCTCATCTCTTCCATCAACTGAGGACATCAACCAGTTTAACATTCACTACACACAGAGTTAACTCTTGTCATAGCATCAACAATTTACCTGTCCGTGTTACCACAATTGCCATAAGCGATCCAGTGTCAAGTAAACTTAACTAACACATAAGTGAAATATCTCTTATAAAGATTCTAACAAGAACCGTGTAATCCTTTCAAGATAAGCAGAAGATGTAAATAAGTTTGTTAATCTTCCAGACAGTATGAGGCTCGCACTCCTTAAGCACAAACTGAATAAACGTTACTGTATTCGAAGAGTTTAGGAGCCACTTCGCGTGCTAACTCAGAGGTGTAGGAATTGATTTTCGACTGGCGCTTCTAAATTTACAATAAATAGGTGACAAAGGTGTTAGTGTGTCAAACGAGGTTAAGCACCACTCTGCAGGGGAGTATAAAGAGACCGCTATTGGTCATAACTTCATTCCGTACTGACCATTATGTATCTACGTAAGAGGCTGTAAATTTGCCCAACAGACACGTTTCAAGTATTTACAAGACTAAAAGTCAAACTAGTGAGATGTGTAAGGGGAGATTCACCGAGCGGATGGTTCAGACAGTACTCTGTGGCCCGCATTATGGAGGTCATGGGTTCGACTGACCAGCTGAATTTGGGGGTTTTCTGGTTTTCTTTTCGTTCCATTGTTATCTTTTAGGTTTGGTTGTCAGCACGGTGGTTTGGGTATATGCGGGCAGATGGTGTAAACCTTCCCTGACCCTACTTGAAACAACTGCGTTTCGGTGTCCAGGCCACTGGGGTCAATTTGTCGTCCTCTCGCTGGTTGGTGGCGAGCAGCTTTGATGGTGTCTGGTCTGAAAAACTGTAAAGGACTTCTGCGTGTCTCTCTGTCCTCGTTCTCTACCGGTCGCTGTCTCCCTTCGCCTTATTTCTCTCCGTTATATTTAGATCACATTACATCACGAGGAAACCCACTCAGAAGTTCCATTTTCACTACAAGAGGTGCTCTGTGACCATAACCGGATATATCCGTCACCTGTTCTGCTCAATAACCATAATTTCAGTGTGTGCGTGTATTTAATGTTCCTGAGTGAACATTTTTTTCTAAGTAGGAACAATTTCCTTCTTTTGGGGAAAAAAAAATGTTTTATTCCGTTTCCTGTGCGTACACGACAAACTTTACTGCATTTCTAAGTAGAATTAGATCGCTTTGAGTACACATTCTATACCACATGAAGTGGTGCAGGCAGTAGCATGTGTAACTAGCATTCGTGATGCCGCGGGTTTGGTCCCCACACCAGCCTTCGTATCCCATGTGTCTTTTATCCCGAGGACCTCCCTGGGTCATATCTTGAAAAGTTTATTTCATCCCCCAGCTTCTTTTTCCCTTTTTCCCTGCATGTTATCTTACTTTCCACTTCACTTCACGTTTCATTCCTTTGGCTCCTTCAGTGTTGACTGGTGTCGACAGGTATCTTGGCGCTGCATGGCAAGGAAAACGTATGCTGTCTGTAAACCTTTGTCTGCTGGAGGTTTTTAGTCCACCCAGTGGGATGTACAAGCCTACAAGTACCGGTTGTGTTAGAGCCACCGGGAAGCTTATATCTGTATCTGTGAGTGCTCTCTGCTCCGCCGACCTCGTCTCCTTTTCCCATAAACTGGGACGCCTCCTTGTGACGTACAGGCCTACTAAATATGATCCATTTTCCATGTAGGTTTCAATATGCATTGAGTTCGATTGATACCTTTAGACGAGTACATTTGTAGGAGATGATTAAATGTACAGTGGCAATTTAAGTTTATTAAGAAGTATTAAGAAACTACAAATTGGATTTTGTTGAAGGGTGAACCTGTTAAACATAAATGTTCTCTGTTGTGTAAGTGTTAGGTAAAGATTTCGAGGTTAGTGTACTGGGCTTTGTAAAAATTATGAGACGTTAAATGAAAATGGTAAAGAAAGGTCCTGTTGTGTCGATTATTGCACCAGTTTCTGACAGGTTTATTCTTGCTTGAAACGCCAGGTATAACAAAGGAAAAGTGAAGTTTCTTGAGAAACTTACCGACCCAAAACTTGTATTTCACAACAATGCTTCAGAAGAAACACGCTTTACGTTGGATGGAAGCAAATATTATTCGGACTGTATAGTTGAGATTCATTTTAAGGAGGAAGATTGGCTAGAAGAACGAATTTATAGCACAGTTACTTTTGCTTTTGCAATTTCGGTTACTGCAGAGAGGAAAAAAGAAGAAAAATTAAAAAAAGGACGAGTGCCCATTGTGTAACAATGAGTGTAGAAGAAATTAGTATACTTTTGCATATTCAATACGATTTCAATACGGTAGTTATTATGCCCCGCTACTGTGTTTTAACATGTCTCAACTTTACAGATTTTAAGCTTAATTAAAATGTACTTTTTCTGGAAAAGTTGGCAAAGAAATACGCAGGGTTTAGTAATCTCAGAGGTCTACAGCTTAACTGTGGCCAGAATATTAAAATTGATTTAGACGTCATACATATACATTTGTAGTAGATATTCTGTAAAGCAGCTGCTAGTCACACTATTAACGAACCCAAAGGCAAGACTTAAACGAGGTTGCTAAAATTCTTCAGCGGGTTATAAACAGAATCCTTGCTATTTCAGTTCTTTGTTTCTGGTTCGAATGGAAATTTATTTTTGCTCATATATTCAGAAAATTAGACAAACTCTTTCATAATTAAAGTGCTTCGTATATTTTAATAAGCGAAATCCATATTTGTACTTGACCTGTAAACAGAAAACACGAGAAACTACTACAAAAATGTAAAAATTAACAACTGTACTACTCCAACTGCAGGGAATGTTCTGATATATTTGGTAGCTGCTATAAGAAGCTTTCCTGCAACGCATTACATAAATAAACAATAAGAGAAAGAAAGAAAAACGAAATATAATATTTCAGCTTTCAGCAATATAGATCTCGGTTGTTTACAGAAAAGATCTGATGTGTTACATTCATATGACTTTCTCTACTCACCGTCATACAACTTAAATTGGATAGCAGATTGATTAATGTTCTATAAATGTGCATAGGTATATGAAAAGTACAGGAAACTCATAACACATTTGAAAATTCATATTAATAACAAAGAATATCCAAGAAATGGTTGCACAAACAAACATGCATTTTGACATAAACTTGCAGTTGTACAAAAGTAATTACAAGTAAAGAGAACATTATAGGCTATTCTAGAACATTCAAGGTATAGGAACATTTTATTCGTCATGCAAATATCTCCAATATGTCGCAGTTTCAATTTGACTTATATGTTGCACGCACTCACACAGGTGCGCGCGCGCGCGCACACACACACACACACACAAACACACACTAAAATGCCTCTTTTGTTTAACATATAACATATCCCGCATTCCCGGACAAAAGGTAGAGAAATCTTGCATGCAAGAAACACTGGAAGCGGAGAATTAAAGAGGCTTTGGCGATTTCCTCTGAAAGGAGCACGCTTAATCATGATGCTGGATTTCAGTTCAGCTCCTCTTGGAAACCGGCCTTAAAATTGAAATCCGTCGAATTAAGAAGCAAAGATCAATACAGCTTGATAATCAAGTTAAGTAGTTACGTTTCTTTGACAATTTTCTATACTCAAGCCATATCCTGACCTGGCATTTAATTTACTGAAAACAGTCTTTTGTTCAGTAATGTGAATTTTGATAGTGTTTTGTCTTTGTTTATAGTTGTGTTATATCCAGTATTTCATTTGTGATTATAACATTTTATAAATATCCTGATGATGGGAGAGATGCACACTCTCGAAACGTCGATATCTAATCATCTTTTCACCTGACTGGCTGCCCGAGAAGAAAGTGAGCGAAGTGAACACTAGGTTTGCATCATATAGGTTTGCATCATATCTTGCATGCAAGATTTCTCTACCTTTTGTTCGAGTTATCCTTACAGGCATTGTCCAGTGGTGTTACGTATGCAGACATCTTGCAGATGTTGATTCTGATTGATGTATGTACTACTTGGCCACGATATGAATGCGCTCGGTTTGAAGAGAAAGCTAAACTGTTACAGAATAAGTGAACGGAGGGTCACAAGTGCAGATCATGCAAAGATGTGCACTTTCAAATTGCATCTACTGATGAGCTGAGGCCTACAAAAATTGTGTAGTTTCCATCGTCAAATTGTATATTCCCACTATTTCTCTCTTATCTCTAGTCTTGGCGATGCTGTAGCATCCTGCTCCAAGTGCGTTCGTATGGTACTATCAGTCTAACTCATTCTACATAAGTAAGCAGCTTGGAATGGCTTAAAGTTTTAAAAAAATATTTGTGGACGCTCTTTGACTGCTGCGGTCCCCAGAGTTCCATTCTATATTGGGCATGAAAGACTGCTTAATTTTGTTTAGAGTCCTCTTTATCAGACTTAAGGTTCTTTTACGTGCCGTAAATCCTCAACACGAGACTATCGGCTTCACTTCCCTACCAGCTTTGTTAAGTATTTTTACTCCGAAAACATTCCAGCGTCCTCCGCCGTGTTTGAACCCGCGACCTCAGAAACCCTATTTTATGAACGACGACGGAAAGGCCAAGCTATAGGGAAAATGATACTTTTTTGGTAAAACGTATGTAAAACAACTAAGGAAATATATGCTCTCCTATCTTAAAACACATATTTTAATATGGTTTGTGGAACTCCATTTTGTCAAGTGTTGGATTATACTTTTACTGCTCCCGCCCTTCAATAAGAAACAGGGAAATACGAGCTCTAAAAGATAAGTGCTGATCGCACGCTTACTGATTTTGACTTTTATTGCCTTAATATTAATAGTTTCGGTGACGAGATATTGGCGTATTCTACGTGTTGCTTCCACGCTCATTGTCACGCTAGGTCCGTGTCATCGCATGACCGCTTGGCTGTCTTTCTTGCTCTTGAATGACCTGGATTTTGACAGTGGCTTCGGCCAGATCTTTGGGCCGTGGTTTGTTTAATGTCTAACAAACTTCGGCTTTTCTGACTGAGGTGTCGTCACGTTTGTTTGACCGTTGCTACTAAGCTGTTCACATAAATCCATCATAACCATTTAATTTGTACGTGGATCCACACACTGGTTTGCTTTTGTTGGCTTTAATGGCTTTTAACGTTGTGTGAGCTCATTTGAAATTGTTATTTTGCAGTTATAATATAGTTTCATCATGAGATTAAATAGGACATTGATGGTTGTGTAAGTGGTGACTTATTACATTATTTATGACTGCACATATTTAACAATGTTTCTACTGCTTTCTTTATGTTTATTCAAAATATTTATGAGTGTGTTTTATGTATATAATGAAGATTTTTCTATAGGCTATTCTTATTAAAATATATTTCTCTTTATTTTTCTGTTGTAAAGGGCGAATGCTTTTATGAGTGTCATTTACTTCCCCTGTAGTTCATTTCCTCTTAGCCTTACATCCATCTGTAACTAAGAATTTGAAAATAAGGTTAGATTTTCTCTAAGGGTATAAACATCCCTTTATCTTCGCCAATAATTAAGAGCACATAAGAGTTCTAAATTTGGTAAAATGCTGCAGATTTGTTTTTAAAGATTGACAATATAATTATATTGTTCTTTCACACTAGCCGTGTGTAGGACGCACTATGAAAGCGTAGAGCCAGAATGAAAAATTCAATGCCATAGCCGGGATTTGAAACACGGATCTTCTGGTTTCCATCCAGCCGCTCTAACCATTTGAGCTACTATGGCCAACGTGCCAACATGACATTAAATTCTCCAACTGACTCGTGTTTTTCCCGGTAAACCACTAGGAGTTTTCATAAACACATGAGACAACCATAAGCGATATTAGAAGCGGTACAACTTCGAAGTTAATATTAGTCTTGCTAACGAAATTGTGTAAATGGTGAGGGACTCATTCATAACGAAAGTTTCTCTTCGCTAGTACACACTGTAGGCACTTCACAGAACTTTAAAAGACGCTAGACCGCCCTATAATCTTCTTGAAGTTCTTAATGAGGACGGGAGTTTATTAATTACTTAAATGAAATCTTATCCTAAGGGGTAGAAAGTTATATGAGTGAAAACCTTTTCGAAGATCTTAAAACATTAAACATGCTCCATAAATTGATTTCTTAACCTTTAGAAGACTAACGCCACCCTCTGAATTATCACCGACCAAATATTTTGTTTATATGTTCTAGTATTAGAAAATGAATGCATTATTGCACGTGCTTCTTACCTTATTCCTTTGTTTACAAAATCAATATATCAGGGCTACATGTAAATTAGATTAGAAAGAACAGTGAAATTTAATCAAAATTATATACACATTTAAAAAAAGCGACAAAGCTTTTATATAGATTTAAAGACTCATAAGCATCAACAAATGACCACTTATATGGCCAAGAGCACATGGTTTAATGTTCTGTTTACACCTACAGTATCATTTACTGGACGTTTAGTTTTCTTGCACTGTAAGGGCATTTAGAGAGAATGAACTTTAAAATGGCTATGTTTTTTAAACTTTATTTTGCTGAATATATGATAATAAATCGACCTGCGAAGATACATTGTTACAAAAAATATATTTAAAGATTTAAGAATTTTGTCTGAAACTTCCAAAAAGAGCTAAAATATTTATATACTAGTTCTGGTATTAATACTCATATTTATATAATGTGTTATTGTTTCTGATTTTTGAAAAAATATTTATGCATTATGCGTCACTTAATAAATTAGTATAATTAAAATGAAAATCAAATAATTTTTATCAGAAGCATTTAAGAAAACTTCAGGAATTTTAAAACACACTTATACGAGTAATTGTTGAAGAGAAGCATGTGGCAGTTTGGAAAACATATAGGTAAAAACTAGAAACTGTACACATTTCACCTATGACTACCCTTAAACGGCCCAGAAATTATATTTGGTTGTTTAAAATTAGTAGTTAGGGCTAATACTGCATTCCATTAAAAGTTTGATATTGAGATTTTATAAAAAACTTTACTTTTGAAGGCTATTGCACAAAACGAATCGCTTGTAAAAGGTTGGAAAAAGGGTGGTCAAAAATGAATAGTTGTTTAAATACCAAACTTTGTATTAACGTTCTGTATGCTCCAAATATTTTACAAAAGTGTTTTCAAGAAAATTTCTTCAGCGAAAACTCCTTTTACACGAAGAAAGTTTCATTTTTTGGTTTCTTTAAATGTAGGTTTTTGGAGCTTCATAAAAATACCATAAATAAATTAATATTTACGTTGCTGATAACATCTACATTAGGCTTTTTCTGGAAAGTCTCTGAATTGCTTATCATGTATGCTTTTTGTGTAACTATAAAACATAAAAGATAAGGGAAAACCTAATGCACAAAAATGTATAGCTACTTATAACACATTGGCTTAAATAACATAATTATGCTTAGCATCCATTTCTGAAATATTGCTGTTGTTTAGTTTGAATTGTTCAATATACTTATACATTTCAATGCTTTACTTCCTACGCGGCCACCACAGGCGCACTCGAGCAGACACACCAGAAGCACCCTTCCCCCGCATACAGTTACGGGTATTATCAGTATCCAGTTTTTTAATTTAAATTATAATATATATATATGTATATAGATATATACTTTTCTTTTTTTCTTATTTAACCGATTTTTCATTATTTCCGTTTATTTTTTTATCTGTTTTCCTAGTTTCACAAATTTTCACTATACACATACACACCCATGCCCAAGGCGGGACTCGAACCCGCGACCCTCTACGCGGCGGAACGCTAGACATACGCTTTAGCCGGCATCCAGTTGATTCCGTTCTCGGCAGTTTTAAGTGATATTAAGTTTATTTTGAGGAATTAATCCTTTCTTAAATTATCAGAATTAATCCTTTTAAATACATCTCCTGTGTATGGATGTTTTAAATAATTACAGTCAAACTGAAAAATCCAATGCCACGGCCGGGATTTGAACCACGTATCTCCTGGTTTCCGTCCAGTCGCTCTAATCCATTGAGCTACCATGGCCAACGTGTCATCGTGACGTTTAACTCTCCAATTGACACATTTTCCAGGTAAAGGACGCTTGAAAGGATATTTTGATAAAGGACAGATAGAAGTAAGACAAAGGATAGAAGTAAGACAGGATAGATAAAGGACAGTTTGACACTAATTAATTAAAATACCCATACACAGGAGGCGGGTCCGCCTCGGTAGCGTGGTCGTAGCATGTCTGCCTCATGTTCAAGAGGTCCCGAGCTCGAATTTTGGTTAGGGCGAATTATCTGGATAAGGTTTCCCCGGGGGTTTCCCTTATCCTGATAGACGAATGTCGGGTAACTCTAAGCTCCATGGACCCCGAACTCGTTTGAGCATCATTTCACCAATTTCATCTTTCGTCCGATATAGCTTAACGTTGGAGGACGTAAATTACACACACACACACACACACACACACACACACACACACACACACACACACACACACACAAAGAAAAACAAGAGGTGTATAATATAAAGTATTAACCGGGCTTGAGGGCCGTGGTCTACTGGGCTCCTTCTTCATCTTCCCAGACGTTTCGTATGCGGCTACGGCAGACATCTTCAGTGGCAATGCGATCGAAACGGCGGCAGACGAAACGTCTGGGAAGATGAAGAAGGAACCCAGTAGACCACGTCCCACAAGCCCGGTTAATACTTTATATTATACTGACACCGGCCGTGAAAGCTTACGAATTTTAACAGGAGGTGAATTTAAAAGGATTAATTCAGATCATTTAAGAAAGGATTAATTCCTCAATATAAATTTAACATTAAGAGTTCAATGATAAAAATTCTGGTATTTAAGTACTTACAATAGTAAGTTGCCACAAATATGTATCTCGAGAGAACTCTATGAGAACTCTAAGTGGTTTACCGGAGAAATATAATGAGTCAATTGGAGCATTTAATGTCGCGTCGGCATGTTGGCCATGGTAGCTCAAGGGGTTAGAGGAAGTGGACGGAAACCAGGAGATCCGTGGTTCAAATCCTGGCCGTGACATTGATTTTTCAGTTTGACTGTAATTTAAGTAATAATTAAATTACAAGTATTTTTGGTGATTGCGCAGTTTCCCATAATGTCTCGAAACGATTACGTGTTACTATATAAGAATTTATGTGGAAAGGATATGCGATAAAATATAGTAGAAGAAAACTGAACAAATTTTAGGACATCGGCGTCCATTAAGGATAGAAAACGTAAAGTAAAAGAGCCAGTTATTAACTGATGGCATTGAAGAACGTTTGGAACACTTCGAAAATTCCTAATATTGTATTATTGTAATATTTTTGTTTGTTAACGATGCTGTCAATTTGTGTATCAGCACCGCAAGTGTGCCTAAATTTTGTCGCTTTAAGTACTCTTCAAAACCACCAATCTTAAACCCGCACCCTTGGGATCAGTAGGTTAACGCCTGCAGTCTGATTTTTAAAATAAGATACGCGAAGGTCATCTGTTTCTCCACGTGGAGTACTGCTACCTTGCCTAGAACGCATACTGCCCTCTTTACCATCTCAACACAGGGAATATCAACCAGCGTTCGAGGTTATCACATCTCAACAAAAACAGACATATTTAATCTATATTAGCCTACTTTAAGAACAAAATTAAGTTGATCACACATTCAGTGCGTTGTAGCTTCTTCAAATGTGTGCGTTGCTTTATGTAATTTTACACTATGTAACTAATATTCCATACTTACCGTTATTGTTGCTATGCATTGTAAATTCCCGCAGTACTGCGGTAAGTAATTTCTCCATAGCAACACATAGGCGATTCCTGTTCTAAAATCTAACATTTATCTTCAATTATATTTATCAATATTCTATTTAATATCTTAAATACTAAAATTCAGATTCATATAAATACATAGTGCAAAAACTGGTATGAAATACACATGTTGTAAGCACATAACGCATTCTGAAACCTTTTCAAACCTTTCCTCGTTCCTTATAAAGTCTTACCACATTAGTATCGCAATATACTATTATTAACGAATTTGTCAATTGCCATGTTCATATCAACGCCACCGATATGTCGGAGTTTTGACCCATAGGAATTCTTTTACATGCAAGCATATCTGCTGACATGGGGTAGTCGCTTTTGGTTGAAAGGAACAAGCTGTTCATTGATAAGGAGCAAACTCTCGTCTTACTGTTCAAAGAATTCTCTAGCTTGATATGCAATGTAACACATAGACCGTAGGCTGATCTTTGACTTGGGCCACGAATCCTCCGTCTACCTCTAATCCTACTGCCACTACGTCTTGCTTCCATAAAAACGTACTTTAATTTTGCTTTCACAAAGTAGGCTAACAATACACAACGCAACTGAACACTCAAGCAAACTCTTGTTTCCCGCACAAAAACAGCGATAATTAACCTGAGGAGCATGTGATTCATCAGTGTACGCAATCTGGCAACCTTTGTTTACGTTTCCATAGCAACGACCTTCCCCTCTTACCCTTCGCGACCCTTGCTTGATGACCTTCACGTATCTTCTTTTAAAAATCAGACTGTAGCAAACTGAGCCACCAGATCGCTTGCACAAGAAACAAGGTATTTCGATGAGCTCAGCATAGCGACGTACCAAACTCTTAAAATTGATATTTGGTTTTGATTGGTCACTGTGGTCATGTAATCATCATAGTCGTATACGTTTTTGTAATTGGATTTTGCAAATGTCAATGCTGGAGTAATTGATCCACACTTAATATTCTTCTCTACCAAGGTTGGTTCCGTTTACATTATAAAGTTTTGTTATAAAATGAACAGATATTGGAGTACAAATAATTTTGATTATACACGCGTAATCTGATTGCATGACGCTAAAACGGTGTGGAGTGCAGTAAATGTAATTTTTAGATAAATAACAAATGCGGAGACATACAGAAATGTCATATCACAGCTGACCGAAGTTGATGGTTTTTCCAACCAGACTGCTACCTCGCATATCGCCTTTAAATTTAATTTAGAACATATTTGATGATAGGATATTTGAAAAAGGATTATGATCCTCACGATCTCATGATATAAGTGCATGCGTCTCTTATCATAGGGGAAAGAACATCAGGCGAGAAATTCACTCACTTTCAGAGATTGAAATGCACAATTTTCGAGAAGTTACCAGAAATGTGTGGACATACGACATTTGCAACGTCTGTTATGACAAAATAATGGCTTTTTGTTATTGTAATTGTAACTATAACTTTGAAAACGAGACTGATGAATCAACTACTGATGAATCTGATCTCCATATATGGAACAAATTTAAATCTGTTCAACTTTAGTCTAAGTCCTCCTATATGAGATCAACCTCATCACCACATACAGAAATAGCCACAGCTTACAGTGTTTTACCAAAAGAATCTGGCTAAAGCGTTGGATAAGAATACCTGACTATGGAGGGAAATAGGTACAGAAAGCGTTTTATATTTGCATGCTAAAAGCTTTCAGAGGTAGAAGCCAGCCTAAAGCATATCTGGTTCCGATATTGGACAATGTTGGAAGGCAACCTTATCGCTCCTAAGTAATTTTCTTTCTAGCTTCCTCTTTCCATGAAATAATTTAGTTTCATGCGTGCACCATTATCGTTTATACATTTACGGTGCCCTACACTAAAACGAAATTAAAATCCATTCCAAAAATTAAGAACAATAAGGGTGTATAGCATAGTTGCTGTTTTATCCCCAAATGTTCATTGGTAAACATTCAAGCAGAGCCCTATGAATATAGGAGTTATTGGGTCATGAAATGTGCACTGTTTAAAACCCGCTCGTACATGCCGCACTGCAGGTGGTTTTCTGGTGACACGCAGGATGAAAATGGAACTCCGGTGGAATGAGATGGCGGGGGAACCGGAGATCCCGGAGAAAACACGCCCCACCGGTGTCCACCAAAAATCTCACTTTGCGGTCGTCTGGGATCGAACCCGGGTCGCCTTGGTGAGAGTCGAGCGGTGTAACCACTCAGCCACGGCACGACCATTATTGCTTCATGTAAACAAGTGCAACAAGGTATTTGAATTTTTATGTCACTTATTGGTGGAAATGAATAAAATATAGTAAAATACATAGTAAGAATAGAAGCAATATAATAATAGTTATAAAATACATTATGTGTTACAGTTTTTTTAGAAAAGGTATAAAATAACAACTTACTCTTCTATTTGCTTCCTGTTAATCGAGGTGAACATTTTCAGGAATACTTTACATATTTAGTTGTAGGTACAGGAGAATGAGGGCAGTATCGAGGGTTAAGCGATAGTCAAATGTTTCAAGAGCTGATCCCTATGTGATGGCTCTGAAATTCCGGTACTTTTAAATGATTACAAGAATAACATACTAATACAAATTTTCCACTTCCACTTGCAATACTTAGAAACTGAAACATAGATATAACTAGTATAATATATTATAATTATGATTTCGAAAATAGTTTAATGCAATAAAACTCTATATGAACTGGGAAATTTAACGACATCTACATATTTTTTATTCAGAAGAATGTTGATATCTTTTAAGATTTACCAGTTATAGGTAATTCATTCAGACTGAAGAAATCTTCAGCGGCTGTTTCCATACCATTGAAAATATATATTTTATTTGCTACGTAAATGCCATAAATAAATTGTATTTTAATCGAAATACTTAAAGTTTTATTTTTGTGAAAATAAAATAAAATTGGAAAGCTTTGTTACATATGTAAATGAATTTGGGAGGGGATGTTCTTTTAAAAGAAATCTTGGTGTTCATTCTTTAAATGTATTGAACATAAATGCCATTTGGTTTTTAGCTATGCTTTGCACACATATATAGAGCTTGATTTTTTTGAATATCTTAAAATGTATTTCTGAAATTTTGAATTTTTGAGTAGAATGAAATACCTTCTCTGCCATTAGATACAAAATACTTTATTAGTTCACATTGGATTTAAGTTTCTGTTCCAGCATTCCTACATCAAAGACATTAAAATAACTTCCAATTGATGCAAGCATGTATATCAGCGTATTGAAGAGAAACATTATGAACCTACAAAAAGGTTGACTTTGTACTAAAACCATAAATTTAGAATTATATATTATTCCTTAAAAAATTGTCTTATGATCTTAAACAAAAGGTTCAGATACTAATTTCAAAGAAGCCAGCAATCTAATGTTTAAAAAGCAGCGATTAAGAACGAACATTTTTCAGATCTATGACATCTACCAATCGTTGCAGACTTTTTGAGAACAGTAGGCTGTAAACAAAATTTTAAGAGCACATTTATAGGAGGAAAGATGACTTCGGTTTTATCAGTGGCACTACAGCAGAGCTCTTGCCTCTAAGTATAGAAATTGAGGTCGGTACTCAGAAAAATACAGCTTTTATAACACTCCATTTTTACCATAATAGCCCCTTCTAATGGAAATTATTATGTATATTGAGCGGAGGCTTTGTATCGATTAACGTAAAGGTAGATTATTTGAATGACTCAGAAATGGGTTCAGCAGAACCAAAGGATATTTTGTAACCAGCAGAAAAGACGTTGGAATTGTTCCTCAAGACGTCAGGGAAATGTTATAAAGTTGCATAAAGGTGTTATCAAGACTAATACTAATTCCCGTGCCCAAGGAATTAATATTAGAAATTACAGCAACCACACAGTGGAGATCACAACTGCATCAAATGAATGATGATGATCATGATGCTGATCATAATAACGATGATCATAAGGATCATAATAACGTGAAATGAAATATAGGTTTATTATTAAAATGACTATTAGAATTATTTTGTTGATTTATTTTTGTTAGTCTTCAACATACTATAGAATATTATAGTTGTATAAGTGATATGTTGTTAGGACTGCTGATAAAAGTGTCAAACAACAACGAATGCCAAACAGGAGACTAAAGCTCGCCATCGTGTATGTTCGAATGTACACTGTTATTTCCAAAAAAGCTTACTGGTGATATTTCATAATTTATATAATAAATTATATTTGTTTATATTAGTACGACAAGGATGCTCTCTATCGCCTATACTCTTTAATATCTATATTGATAATATGGTACAAGAATGACAGCAAAGTATAAAAAAATGTACTGAATGGAAACATAATTTTATATACAGTATTATTTGCTGATGTTCAAGTGATGATATCCCACTCAGAAGATGATATGCAAAGAGTAGTATATAGCTTAAACAAAATAGCGGAAACATATAACCTTTCAATCTCAGAACACAAAACTAAAGTAACGGCTTTTAGAGGACAGAAGAACATAAGAGCAAAAATAGTTATAAACAATAAAATAATAGAACAGGTTAACAGTTTTAACTATCTAGGTTACACAGTAGCAGTAGCAAATAACAAGGATATGGAGGTGAAATTATACAGATTCAATCAAATGTGTGGGGCTGTAATAAGAACAGGAAAACACGACAGGAAACACAGATAAAATTTTATAAGATAATGGCAGTCCCAACGTTAACATACGGTTCCGAAATATGGACACTGGCAAAGAACCAACGCAAACAGCTAGAATCGGCAGAGATAGAAATTTTTGTCAAGCGTGGCAGGTTATAAAAGAATAGACCAGGTAAGAAACGAAAAAATAAAAGAAGAGCTTGGGATTTTTAATTTAAACAATAAAATAATAAAGTACAAAAATGAATTGAAAAATCATATTTTAAGAATGGACGCGGAACGACTTCCAAGAAGAGTTTTAGATTATATGCCGAAGGGAAAGAGAGATGTCGGAGGCCCAGCTCTACCCTGGAAGAATCAGTAGGCTCTTGAAGAGAACGGAACGGGTCACAGGGCCAAGTCCTTGATGATGATGATGATTATGATGATGAAGATGAAGATGATTGTTTATATTAAGCCCAAGTAATTTCGCACTCGATCCTAATTCTGCTTAATAAGAAAGGCAGTAAACGATGTCTTGCTGGGTAATTAGGACTCAACGCATGTCACGCTTAGTTTATGAAGCAGCTATTGTGCGGTTCACATCTTCTGATGTTCGCGAGGACCAATACAGTGCAACCGCGACGTTGGCAAACTTCATTGTACTTCCGCAGAATGCTCTGCGTTTATGGGAAATACCATTACGACTTAATAAAGGCTAGAATAGAGTCTGTCACTGAAAGAACTGGACGCGGAAATTTAATTTACGACTGAGATATCTATAATCGTTAACTAATTTAGTTTTTGTTACATATTACTTAAGGTAATGATCGTGAGCCATATACCTATGTTCTGTATATCCTCTTTTACCTGTTCATGAACTGATTCAAATAATGCTGTGATTCTTATATGTCATAAACTGGGAGCTTTGAATATTTCTTTTAGCAATATGCAAAATGCCTCAGAGAATATGTTATTTGATAAACATTATAAACGACCATATAAGAACATTAAAACGACTCAAGTAATGTAGTTTGTGTCAGCCACGTATTTATTACTATCACAAGCATAACTATTACTAAAATTCTTTGTTTAAGCAACAGGAAGGATAACTCAATGAGACATGGACTTCACTAATTTTCACCATGGTGAAAATGATTCTTTTTCGTATTCGTTCAGAAATGGATAGCAAATTTCTATGTCACATTAGTAGATAAGACTTAGGTTTGTATCCAGTAATAGTGGTTTGTCGGCTCTTTGTCTACTTGTTCAAGTCTGGGTGCGCACCAGAGAGCAGCGGAATGTTCACGACCCTCAGGAGTCTGTCTGCAGCATACAATGCAGCTTGGCAATGGGGCAACGCTGCCATCACGGCTGATTTGAGTGTTGTGTGAAATTAGGCACTTTCTCGTTTAATTTAGCATCTTTCAGCATAGAGGACCTTCGAGAGTCCATTCATTTTTATAAACTGAAATCGCACTTTCCGCGAAATAGTCAACGAGCCTCCTCGACTTGATAGAGTGATTTAAGTTTTGACAGGACAACAGGCAGAACTTTATAACCTTTGTCCAGTGGTATATTGGCCACGACGCTCCCCCTTCAGTCCTGCTCTGAACACTGTTGCTGCTTACTCTCAGTTGGAACAGGCTGTTGATGCAAATCGCTTGTAATGACCGCAGTGCCTCTCGGCGGCGGCGTATCCCTGATTTTAGCATGTCGATAAGAACATCAGAGGCGACAACCTGTTTGGAAAATGAAATGAAAAGGAAAGGCATCAAGCTTCACCGTAGAAGGAAGAGATCAATAAACGAGCTTGAAACTCCTGGTGAAACAACTACGAACTCGCGATGCACTGCCTCACTAAAACCATAAATAATAACAGAGAAGCATGTCTTGCATTTAGAATGCTAATTGCATACACAGAAGGTTCATATTTCCCTCATTCCATATGCACCACGCCTTAAGTGCAGGTTCCGCTTCATTTCATCCGAGCCATGTATTTGCCTGAGGTGGAAATACACATAAAACACACTGAACAACAGTGTCTGTGACTAGCTACAGCAGACTTGGTTCCATGAAAACTTAAGCTTTCAATGCTAAAATACTCTGAGTGTGAACTACATAAATGAAAGAATGTGAACCTCATAGACGTTACTGTGCTGGCATAAACAACTTCCTTTACTACAGTCTGATTTTTAAAAGAAGATGCGTTAAGGTCATCTGTATCTCCACGTGCGTAGTGCAGTGTCGCCCAACAGATCCCATTTCTTTATCCTCTCAACACTCGAAACAAACAAGGGTTCGAGTTATCTCACCTCAACAAAAATATGCACAGTATTAGCCTACTTTAAAAACAGAAATAAGTTCTTCACACATTCACTGAGTTGTAGGGTCTTCCCGTGTATGCGTTCTTTTAAATAATTGTTTGCACTGTGTTACCGTTATTGTTGCTATGCATCGTAAGTTGACATACCCGCATATACGCGATGCACGTTCTAAAATCTAATATTTATCTTCAATTGTATTTATTAATATTTCAGCTGTCTTAGCTACTAAAATTCAGATTCATATAAATACACATAGTGCATAAAATAATGTGTAATGCACATGTGGTAAGCACATAACGGAATGTCGAGAATTGAAAAAATTCTGTGCAAGCGCCTCGTTTTCTCAGACCTTTCCTCGTTCCGTATACATTAATATCGCAATATACTATAATTAACGACTTTGCTAATTGACATGTTTATATCAACTCTGCCGATATGCCGGAATTTTGACCCACAGGAATTCTTTTACGTGCAAGCATATCTACTGACATGGGGCTGTCGCTTTTGGATAAATGAAATAAGCTGTTCCTTGATAAGGAGCAAACTCTCGTATTTCTGATGGAAGAATTCTCTAAGAGAACAGACAAATTCTCTAGCTTAGCTATGCAGTCTAACACCCCGACCGTAAGCTGATCTTTGCCTTGGGCCATGATTCCTCGGTGCACCTCTAATCCTACCGCCACTACGTCTTGCTTCCATAAAAACGTATTTTAATTGTGTTTTAACAAAGTAGGCCAACAATACACAGCGCAACTACAGTCTGATTTTTAAAAGAAGATAAGTGAAGGTCATCAGGCAAGGGACGCGAAGAGTAAGAAGGGAAGATCGTTGCTATGGTAACATAAGCAAAGATTGCCAGATTTGTTACACTGGTGGATCATGTACTCCTCAGGTCAGTTATCGCTAGTTGTATGCGGAAAACAGAGTTTGCCTGAGTATTCAGCTGCGCTGTGTGTTGTTAGTCTACTTTGTTAAAACACAATTAAAACACTGGGGTAGCAGGATGGGACACTCCTTGAGTCAGCCCATCCCAGGGTGTGGCGACCCTGCCCTTTTGTGAGTCCCAGGTCCCACTGGCCCGGTCGGTAGTACCTGGTGACGGCCCCGTCCACAGGGTACGTGGGGGGGTAGGTTAAACTCCAAAGCCGTAGTGAATGCAATTCACCTAGGGGAAGGAAACCCCAAAATCAAACCTGACATGCAAGGGGCTGGTAACCCCTTCATGGAATTATTATCTTACTCAAAAGTCTCACAGACCGGAACAGGAGGTAGAAGAAGACAATTAAAATAC
The DNA here is from genome assembly GCA_030765055.1 of Mantis religiosa. Lineage (NCBI taxonomy): Eukaryota > Metazoa > Arthropoda > Insecta > Mantodea > Mantidae > Mantis > Mantis religiosa. The sequence continues at coordinate 178,431,594 of CM060949.1, read as the reverse complement.
GTTTTTTATGGAAGCAAGACGTAATTGTGGTAGGTTTAGAGGTGAACCGAGAAATCATGGCCCAAGGCAAAGATCAGCTTACGGTCGGGGTGTTACATTGCATAGCCAAGCCAGAGAATTTGTCTGTTCTCTTAGGTAATTCGTTGAACAAGAAGACGAGAGTTTGCTCCTTATCAATGAACAGCTTATTCCTTTTATCCAAAAGCGACAGTTCCATGTCAGTAGATATGCTTGCACGTTAATTCCTGTGGGTCAAAATTCCGGCATATCGGCGACGTTGATATGAACATGTCAATTAACAAAGTCGTTAATAATATTATATTGCGATAGTAATGTGGCAAACACTTAATATGGAACGAGGAAAGGTTTGAAAAAAAAAAAAAAAAAAAAAAAAAGACCGAGCCGCTTGCACCAAGTTTTTTTTTCAACTCTCGAGATTCCGTTATGTGTTTATCACATGTGTGTTGCACATTATTTTTTGCACTATGTGTATTTATATGAATCTGAATTTTAGTAGTTAAGACATTAGCTGAAATATTAATAAATATAACTGAAGATAAATGTTAGATTTTAGAACGTGCATCGCGTATATGTGTTTCTATGGAGAAATACTTACCGCACTGTGCGGGAATGTCAACTTCCGATGCATAGCAACAATAAGGGTATCTATGGAATATTAGTTACATGGTGCAAATTTTTTTAAAGAAATTCACACATGTGAAGACCCTACAAATCAGTGAATGTGTCAACAACTTATTTCTGTTTTGAAAGTAGGCTAATACAGATTAACTGTGCATATTTTTGTTGAGGTGAGATAACTGGAACCCTTGGTTATGTTTCGAGTGTTGAGAGAATAAAGAAAGGGGATCTGCTGGGCAACGTTGCAGCACCCACGTGGAGAAACAGATGACCGTCACGTATCTTCTTTTAAAAATTAGACTATAGGCAAACTCTGTTTCCTGCATACAACTAGCGATAACTGAGCTGAGGAGTATGTGATTCACGCACTTCAGCAGTGTGCCGATCTGGCAACCTTTGTTTGCGTTACTATAGCAACGACCTTCATTTAGGTATTTCATCCTCCCCTAGATACTAATTATGTAAACATTTAATCCCTTCTCTATTTTGTGTAAGAGATATTCCATTCCAGCCAAAATTGGATACCACGATTCATTGTAAATACATGTTTTGAGCTTCCTAGAATAAAAAAGGAAGCATTTTATAAAAACAAGGTCAGTATGTGTGTCACGTCTGAGAGTAGCATAACTCTTACGCGAAATGCTCGACAGATATACAACGTGACATTTGAGTTCGTATATCGTGCAAAGATGCGACTCGAAACTTTTAAAGAAAATATGCATATCATAAATTACAATTTACGTGGAAACTTTTTGAATGCCTAAATTTCTCAAAATAAGTTAATACGATTTATATGATAAGTGAATGCACATCTTAAATTTCCTGGGAATGGCGTGTGAAATTCTATTCATTCAGAATAAACTTTTGTTTCACTGGTAAACCGCAAGAGGTGGAGAAAAGTTTACCACATGAAATGTACATGTGGTTAAAACATAATTTATGCTAAATTTAATGTGGCATTTCCCATTTCCGAGATATTCGTTATTATTGTTTTGAATTTCCAAATACTTGTGCTTCTTTTGAAATGTTAAGTCACTATTCCTTTTTTAATGCTCCTGCAGAGAGTTTGGATTATGAAAGCCTGCTTTTTAATACTTTAGCTTCTTATGATAACGACTTGTAAAAAGGTGTATTTATAAGGACAGCTTGTGCCGGTTTGAACCCAAGACCTTGGGTCAATAGGCCACTCTAATTAACTGTCCCCTAGACCGACGGTATTATTGTAATAACGCAGGCTAAGACGCATGGTTTTGGGGAAGAAACCGGGCAGTTGGAACCGTAAACAGCTAAACCAGGTGGTCAATCAGCGTAAACACGAGCTTTATCCCTAAATAACTAAATCTTTTAGAAGTTTCGCCTTCTTAAACGCTCTAAAGTTGTACGTAAATTTCCAACATCTATATAAGCGAATGCTCCCGCGAAGTGAGTCAGTAGCTCTGGTGTGAGTGAGCAAGACAGCGAGTTAGCGGCTCTGTTCCTATTGCGATGAAAAGTACGGCCCTCCGAGAGAGTTTGTGATGACTGTGGTGAGGTGCCGTGAATGCAAGGGATTCGAGAAGTATTTGTTCAATTCGAAGTGAGTGAATCGTCCGGAAGAGGAGGCTACGTCGGACGTATTTCTTTACGTCGCTGCCGTGAAAGAGAGTAACAGTGAAATCTGATCGAAGCGATAGATTTTAAAATCGGACAAAGTTAGAATATAAGTAGAAATTTTGAATTTATCCTTTCGGAGTTATAATTTCACACTCGCAATGTACATAAGTGTTCTCCATAACGAAACATTTCTACAATTTTCCTCAGTTTTCATTAATTGACAATAACAGAGAGATATATATTTTGTCTCAAATTTCTACTCTCTATTTACAATTTGTGCTATGGGAATCCACCTCCTGTGGTGCCCACTTGCTTTAAGAATGAACGTTAAAAAAATATTAAAACAGCAAAGAAAGCTAGCTTTTCAGACATGCACACCCTATACAAACGAATATTAAAAATAAATATTTTATCCAGTTACCTTAAAACATCAAATGTGTGGGTGAAATGTGCACAGTGCTTCCTCGCCTTATAATAGTTAAGTATTAGAATAAATAAACATCTTGGAAGTTTGTCACATTTTGCTTCAACCCGAAGGTACTTTGGTAACCTCAAAATTAACTCCCAATCTAAAACCTACATCACCTTCATCCTACATCTTTCAATAAAAATCCTACCTGCGGTAAAACCCTTAATTGGTGGGCACGCAGCAAAAACCTTCTGGCTGTATACAGCCAGCCAGCACGAGCGAGCGAGCGAGCGAGCGAGCGAGTTGTCACATTTTTGTCGCTTATATTGTTTCCTACTGAAGGTTTTAGGACATGCAGAGTTTTAGCAAAGCTATATGAAATAGTTTATAATATGTTTCAGAAAGTTATGCCAATAAGACAGCTACAAATATTCTAAATTAGAATGTTTTACATCTTTGTAGGATCAAATTCCACATTTCATTATTTAGGTATAATGCAACACGAAATTACATTCATTACTGAGGACAGAGTTGTTTGTGTAGCCACTAGTTTGTAACCTTATCTACATTTGCGTTTAATTATGTATTATATTAATGTGCCTCTTCAGGTCTTTCCCCCGAAATGACATTTTCTCCTGCTAATGGAGCACCACATTTCGAAAATTAAAGTCTCTTTAGCTGTGAGGTCACAACATTCTCATTTCTAAACAACTGCACTGTAAAACCCATTTGCGATATTACACAAATTAAAACATACGTTGTTGTCATGACACTTTAGTTGTATATGGTCTACGGCCTTTTGCCTTGCACTTTTGTTAATCTTTTTTTTGTGCTAAAATGGTGTCAAACAGCATGTTACAAACCTAGCACATAGGTATTTATTCTCTAGAGAGCTGGTTCAAAGCTGGTTTTAGGTATGTAAGGAAAACGATGCTTTACGATGCCGTGACCGAGACATTAGACCACACGCTTTTCAACTAGGTGGCTTGGGTTCGATCGCAGTATGCGGTAATGTGGAGGACAAAGTGGCATCTGGGTCAGACATTGTCTTATTACCGGTATCTTCCATTACTCTTTTGATAATTGTCTTTTACGGGAAATAATATGGGAATAATGTAGACTGTAAGTGATTGTCAGATCTTATGTCGTTATGGGATGAGTACGAAATTTCGTTCTCTTTGCATGACCAGGAGATTACAAAACATAAACAAATGAAAAAGATGAATTGTGACTTCCCATTTAAAAAAAAGGTATAAGACTAACGAGGTAACTTGGAAACAGTCCACTCACAACAAGAAAAGAAAATGTGTTAGACATAAGTTAGCCACAACGGGCTCTACATTTCTTTTGTAGTAGGATTTTGTCTATATTTTACAGTTCACCAGTTGTACAAAAGCAAACCTGCAAGATAAACAGTTATAAAATATCTTAAGCATATCGTATTCCAAAACACTTAGACCCATTTTTGAGAAAATAAAATTTTTAATTGTTGCATTTAATGTTGCATTTAGTCTGGCGTGGGAATATCATCTTGGTAAAATGTCGGTTGTATTCTTGAAAATACCAAGTTGGTGTTCAACGATTTTTTTTTGAGTTACGCTGTGCACACACAAACAAACAAACAAACAACCAAACAAACAAACGCACACACATACACACATATACATACGGAGATTTTTAAAAACTGCTTTCTTTTGGGTTCAGGAATCTTAAAACATTTCTAATGAAATCGCGGTATGTGATTTTTGGTGGAATGCAATAATTTCTCTATCTACTACGTACTTTACGCGGCACAGAAAGTAAAACTGCTATTTTAATTCAGGGGCTCTCTAAACGTGTATTTACTAAAATCTTGGTTTCAACGTTTTGGATGAAATTATATATTTATGGAAATGATAAAGTAATGAGTTTAGTTCGAAAACTCTGATTTGGTTAAGCTGAGTTTTACTTTGTTACAATAATCAGAATTACATTAGGATTTAAAAGAAAAGAAATGGTTTTGGATTAAATGATTTTTGCAACAAAGAGATATTCGTAAAGCTCGTTTGGCATTTCTCAGGTCATATTAGAGTATCTAGAGGAGCAAATACTAATCTCAGGTTCTAATCAGAAAGATGTGACCTTTATTGGGGACGATTACAATGACTAGAAGCTCTTGTAAGGAACACAGATGTTTTATTTCTCTGATTAATATATAATAACCAACCGGTATAGTTTTAGAAGGGGATCGATCTGTGAATATCCCCCAAACAAAGTAATGTACTGAATTTATTTATTTATTTATTTATTTATTTATTTATTTATTTATTTATTTATTTATTTATTTATTTATTTATTTATTTATCATCCAACTGAACAAATACATGTTATGGGACACGTCAGAAATATACAAAAATTCCTTGCCACAGCTTTCTCTACAAATAAGTATGGTTGCAAAGCTAGCCGCATATGCATATTGTGACAACCTGGCCAAGATGGTAAAGGATTAGGATGCCACGTGGCCAGGTCGCACCTTAGGGGCCAATAATTCAGAGGTAGGCATACTCAGGAGAGGTTGGGATTTCTATATACAAATGCTGAAACTAAAATTTAGACATAAAAGTTTTACTACAATAATAGGAAATACACAACTGGCCATATGGCCTTTATCTTACAGAGAGCGGACCTAGGTCCGTCTTTGACCAAAGATGGCACACAATAGAGAGAGGAAGTTTCTTACATGCTTCTCCAGAGGCAGGAGAGGTCACGTGACCTAACGTCACACGTACCACTGCAGTCAAATGAACTACTTACAAGTCACTGTTTGTACTAATCAAAACAGCCATTTGTGACATTATATTAAACAATTTCTGAACGATGCATTTTAAAATTAAAAATAAATTAAGAATGTATTTTACAGAAAACACTTCCTGCGATGCAGTGCTCATAATTTATAACTCATATTAGATACATGTTATTTGTGGAACTAAAAAATAAATTTGCTAAGGGACATTGTTTTTGTATTTATTGGTTTGTCAATAATTTTTATTAATTTAGGGATTTTAGCTTTTGCTAATATATATACCGAACTTCAGTTTGCTTGATGGTGTGGCTATTTATGACACATTCACCTTATATTAATAACTGAATGGATAGTTAAGTTAGCAAATGTTGGAGAAAATTAATCCAAATGTGGATGTTCCCTCTGAGGTCTTTAAGGATTATTTGAAACGCTGAGAAATGTCTAAAATATTACAACAGAGGAAAATATATTAGAAAATTTACTCATGAAACCTGGCTTTAAACTTTGATTATGTAATACTTATTAAATAGAAAAAAGAATGTGAAAAGGTATCAGAAAAACTCTTAAATACAGAGGTACATAAGTATCGTAAGGTATAAAAAGTATTTGCCCTAAACAACGATAGAGAACTTGAACGAAATCATGAATGTAAAAGCCTAAGTTTTAATTATGTCTGACAAATTTTCACCGATCGATTCTCTTAAGGCCAACGGACAGCTGGAAGACAACCGTAGCAATACTGGTCATACGTCAGGTGTGTTGAACTGGCTACTTCCATTATCATGGTGGAAGAATCTAATTGGGCAAGTAAGTTGAGGCCATTTAAGTCACTTGACTCGCTCGGCTAAAGGTTCAAGTACTTGATCAAGTGTTTCGGTTCTGTTTGCACTACCATCTGCTTCCAATTACATGTTCAAGTAGCTTGAATGACTACTCGACTCATGTAAACCGGCCTTTACTGTTAAATGATAAAGGTGCTCAGTAAGAATGTGTGTTTACAATTACAAAAAGGTCTTCCGTTTAATATTTACAAAAATAGAAGAAATAAAGAAAAAGAAAGCCTAGAACATAAATGCAAATGAGAAAACTGCGGTTCAAAATTTTCAAGCAGTACTAACTGAAAGCGAAATGTATTTCAAAAGTTAGGGAAATAACCCTCTAACCCATGTTTGCTAATATTTAAAATGGTGTTAAAACCCTTGCACTTCGTAATGCTCTTGCAGCGAGTTGTTAGCTAACGTCTTGTTAATGTCAGAGACAAGTGTGAACAGCAGCTTTCAGAAAAGAAGTGATAATCTATGTATATGGCTTTCAAATCCACCGCAATGTACTTTTATTTACGCATCTCACTGCTCTCTTTGTCAATGCTACTTAACTATTTACATCTGTCATGTGATTTTACTGAATGTTTGGGGTTAGAATCGTGATGTAAACTGAAAATATAGATGCAGAGGATGTAATGGTTCACCGCTCGAAAGTGCTTAATTATAGAACTCTTTACTATGTATATAGTTAATTACGTGTGCAATAAACCCAAATAACATAAATTAACGGATGATAATGCAGCCTGATAGGTAATCTGGAATAATTTAATTGAAATACACATTCCTTCCAAGCCCAATAAGCAACTGTAGATATTTTATTGAAACATAAACGCAGCAGCAAACACAAAAAGTGCGAAAAGGTTTACAACAGTTTAAACTTTTGCGGATACTACTATAAAACTAAAGTAAGCAAAAATGTATCATGATTAATGATCAAGGAGATTCCAATTAAGAAAATCTGTTTTGTTTTTGAAGCTGATGCTTCAAATGAAGCTTGGGAAATTCCAACTTTATCACCTACCATTAAAAGAAACGTCGCACTAGCTTAAACTATCACAGTTACCAACACTTGTGTCAAAGCAGAAAAAGTTTTGGAGTAACGGCAGTCTTCTGTTGGTATTTGTCATAGAATTAATCAATCAGTAATGGCACATAAGTTCCTGATTTATGGCCGCCTCGGTAGCGTAGATGGTAGCATGGCTGCCTCACGTTTAAGAGGTCCCGAGTTCGAATCTCGGTCAGGGTGAGTTACCTGGATAAGTTTTTTCCCAGGATTTTCCCTTATCCTTACAGACGAATGTCGGGTAGCTCTAAGCTCCTGATTTATAATATTTTCAAATTTACTGTGAATAACTCCATAGGGAATGGAATTTATAAACCACAAATAGATGAAACTCACATCAGCAGCTTGGGTTTACAACTGCAGCTTGGGTTTACATTTGTCAAACGCCTCAGGAGGGTTACGTCGACATTAAATTAACACGGAGTTAAACCATTTGTTAAAGCTAACATTGTCAACGAAACAAAATTTGCATTGACTTCAATCTGTTTAACATTGCGATAACATTTAACTTTGGTTGCTGGAACTGGCACTTAAAGTGTAGAAAACATGTGATTATTGCAAATTATAGTCAATATTTTTTTTAATTTAATTTCTTTAAAGTCGCTTTAACAGCAAGGTCATATCGCGAATACGTAATAAAATATACAGTATACATATAATACAACAATATATGAAATGCAGTAACAGTACATAGAACACTGAAGTTACACACAGAGATACAATGTTATGTTACAATTACAACACAAAACAGTGTCAATGAAACTATATATACATATGATAATATAAAAATTACACTTGTAAATTATATATTTACATGTTAATAGCATGAACACTAGATTTTAATATACATTTTTGTATTTTTGAGGAAGATCAGTACCTTCTTGGAATTTGATGTATAGTCAATATTTTTCTCTGTAGAAAAAGCTTTCAATAGCAATCAACATAATCTAGTAGCTGCAGAAAACAATTTCAGTGATGCACTGGCCGTATTTAAAATAAGGTTCTTGGCAGAGAAAGCTGTGATAATGCTTTAACAACATTTTTTCCCTGTTCTTAAACGCAATGTTGCATTAATAAAAGTAAGTGCTCTGAGCTAGAATATGAGGCAGAAACCTTATGTTTCCGATGTAATAAGCAAGTTAGGGAAAATAAAACTATATAAATTAAGGAATGTGTCACGCTAAACGCATGAGAAAGGGAAACAAGAGGGCAAAGTTACCCTTAGGAATGCGAGACGAGCGGGAAACGTGAGAAAAAGTCAGAATGTGTCTCCCCATGACCCCAAAGGTCAAACCCCGGTGGGGCAAAACTGAACTGTTGCCTAGATATATGAGGGGGTGAAAGACCAATCAGATTAAATACAAGGAAAACAAACCTCCAATAAAAATTACCATACATCACGTGATACGGGCGGAACAGTCATGAAATAGAAAAAAGGCGGAGATAGATAAGTACGCGGTCGGCAAGGACGCGAAAAGAAGTCGCGACACTTCATCTTGAGGCTTTTCGGCGGGTGAATGAGTAAAGTGACGAGACTGTGCCGAGTAAAACTTACAAATAGGTGCGGGGAAGTGAGATGGTGCTAGCTTGGAGAAAAACGTGATACCGACGTCGTGGCGAGCAAGTGTGATAGGTAGCAATCTCATAATATAAATGTTATATCAATAAACTGGAGAGAAAAATCCACAAGGAAGCATAGTGTATGCAACTTAAACGCCGGATCCCAGGATGGTGGTCTACGTACCGAATCCCCTCCGTAATGAAAACTCAATCCCAATCCGCCACGAGAATCGAACCCGAAGCTCTCGAATGCGGGCCACAGACTCAGCCATCCCGCTCTGTTGTGTTACTCGTTATTAAAGGATGGTATTTATAACTCCTATATTTTTACTGCGCATTTTTTAAGTATCTTTTAGTTTGTAAAGAATCTGCCATTATGATCCATGCGTTTTTTTCCATGTTGGACTCCTCCATCAATATATGTGAGTAGCAAAATTTCAAAATTACACACTGTCGCGAATCTATTATTACATCTGGCGGCGTACGCGCTAAAAGGAATCGCGGGAGCGATAACAGACGGATAGTGTATCATGGAGATAAAGATAGCGCGGAGATAAAAGGCTGGCCGACACAAATGAAGTTACGAGTCTAGAACGTTCATGTTTTATCTGGTGACATGTTCGAGGACATTCTATAACAGTATGGAATCCTCAATGGTTGTGTATAAAAAGCAGCCATGGCTAGTAGTAAACAGTTGTAAAGTAGTAAACGTAGTCGCAAACAGGAGTTGTAACAACAGTGTTGTTGTAAACAGTGGAAGTTGAGTAAGTTCTTTGTTGTGGTCAACGACCTTGGTAGATTATAATTGTGTATGTGATGTAATGGTGCCACTGTAAGTGTACTTCTACGGAAATAAAGAACATTTTGAATTTCTGCAACTCGGACTTTTAATTATACGAACCCACAAAGTCACAATACGAACAAGGCATAGTTGACAACTGTAGCATTACGAGTCATGCAAATTCTAGCAAAACTCATTCGGATGGCATTTTGTGTCATCGGTTTAAAGGAGGAAGTTATTTCAAAAGCAATCTATATAATAACCCTTTTAAATTTACCGTTTAGGACAACAATTTAAAAAAAATAGTTTGTTTGTAACTAACATAAACAGCGAGGAGCAAAATTCACATCACAATCTTCCTCGGGTCTTGAATTTAACGCAATATTATTATTAAAGTCATGAAATAAATATAATATAATGATCATTTTTAATGAAAAACCTGTGTTGCTCTCACACGACTTTCTCTACTTATTTATAAACTATTTGTACAAACGGAATATACACTACGCCAGTGTTTCTCAAACTCTTCTGACTCGAGGACCGCTTTTTTTTTAATTTACGTCCTCCAACGTTAAGTCATATCGGACGGTGAATGAACTGGGTGAAATGATGCTCAAATGAGTCCAGGGTCCATGGAGCTTAGAGCTACCCGACATTCGTCTTGAAGGACAAGGGAAAACCCCGGAAAAAATTTATCCAGGTAACTCACCCTGACCAAGTTTCGAACTCGAGACCTCTTGAACATTAGGCAAACATACTACCATCTACGCTACCGAGGCGGGCATCTAACAACTTGTTCGCGGACCCCCATAGTTTGGCAAATCAATTTATATGAAGCAGTCGACGTTTGATTGAATTTTATAATTGGGATTTAAATAAATACTTAATATATATTTGTTGTTAAGTTTTTATGTTAAGTAAAACGTAACTATGTAGTTCGGCAGAGAGCAGATACGTGACTAAGTAAATACAAATCTATGCTTTCTATTGTTTTAATTCAACATTATAACTTGACTTAACGGACCCCTCGCGGACTTCCGGGGGTCCGCGGACCACACTTTGAGAAACACTGCTCTACGCCACATCAATCAAGATATACATATGCAAAAAATGATATTGTTAATTTTCTTGTAGGTACATGCAGGATATGGGAATGTAGTACACTTTAAAAGATTGTTAAATCTCTTAACAGCTGATCTCAATTTCTTCTCTTTGCATGCCCAGGAGATAAAAAGGAAATTATGTATTCATATTTCAGAAGCACAAGATTCAAAGAAATGAAAATGAATATATTGAAAATTGTTCGCTCCAACAAAAATTGTAATTGATATAAATTCGTGTTTTAACATTATTTAGAGATTTTTTATGTGGACACTATTTTATATCTTAAGGTTTACTAATTATGTCATAGACATTTAAAATGAAATAGACTTCTAGGACCTTTCCATAAAAGTCAAGATGTAAATTTCATTCGGAATGAAAATATCTTAGACATTCTGGTATTTTAATGAAGTTTCAGAGCCAATTTTGAGAAAATCAAAACTTTTGAAATATCTCCCATGTAAAGGGTAAACTGGGATGGATGCTTTCTTGAAAAGTTTCGTATGGCATCCTTGGAAGTTTTAAATATCAGGTTTGGTAGTTAAATGACTGTTGTGTTTTTGAGTTATGCTGATCACGCTTACAGTAAAACATTTGTTCTGATTCAGAGGACTCTAAATACATGTTTGCACTGAAACCTACGAGCTGAACTTTGGGTGGCAGAGAAATTAAAGCGGATGACGACACTGATAAGGTTTTGCAGTACCTTCTGTTATTGTTCTAGGAAAATTGTCACTTTATCTAATCCGCAATTTCCGCTGTCAGTATACTTCCAATCAATAGACTAATAATGCAGCCATTAACCCAGAGGTAGTTTCCATTTATAGTCTGCAAAGAAAAGTAAAACCTGATCTGTTACTGTCAATGTAACACTTCAGTTTATAGTTTTCTCTACCCACAATCGTTTTCTTTTATATAGCTCTACAGACTATTTTTAATATTTTTAAATATTGTATGCTAATCCTATAAAGCTCTGCAGAAAATGTTTCATTTAACTTTTAGTTGTACAAGAAGATTAGGGAAAGCGAATTGATAAATGTTTAAAAACCTGGTCGCGAAAAGCAATTGAAGCACAAACAGTTGAAACCAATAATAACATAATCAAACAACATATCTCGGAAATGGCAGATGCCACTACAGAGTTATTTGAAGTAAATTGTCTTTTGTCAAGATCTAGATTTTTAATGGCCTGCGTTCTTCTCTGTATTTTATGGTTTATCAATTATGGTAGATTCCCCAAAATTCCTTAAAATAAGGTAGGCTATTCGTAGAAGACTATTTCTCATGTAAATGTCTTAAACACTCAGTACTTCAAAGGTGCTTTATGCACAAACACACGCACGTTTATACAACTTGTTTTATTTTGGGATCAGGGGCCACAAAGCATGTGTATCTAGTGAAATTCCGACATCGAATTTTTAATGCTTCCTCTGCTACCTTAGTACAGGGAGTAAATCCTTATCACTGGCATTATTTATGACTAGCTGGTTTACCCGCACTGCGCTATTACATTTTGCAAACTCCAGTGAGGAATTAACTAACTTCATTTGCGTTATGAAATTAATGTACATTGATGTACAGGGCCTTCATAGTGAATTCATGGTCTTTACCCTTTATAGCTGTAATTTCGTACGGTCCAGATCGTAAAAGATCTTCCGATGTTGATGCCGAAAGATATGAAACATTGAAGGAATGTGTGAATTCCTTAACCACCCCCGAATTATGCAAGCTCTCGGAAGCCCGCCTTGATAGCGTAGATGGTAGCCTGTCTGCCTGAAGTTCAAGAGGTCCCGAGTTCGAATCTCGGTCAGGGCGAGTTAACTAGATATGGGTTTTTCCGTGGTTTTCTCTTATCCTTAAAGACGAATGTCAGGTAACTCTAAGCTCCATGGACCCCACATTCAATTGAGCATCATTTCACCCATTTCATTCATAGTCCGATATGACATAATGTTGGAGGATGTAAATAAAATAAAATAAATAAATAAGCTCTAGGAATGTATAGTAACTGTGGAAGAATCCTTAATCTGAATGGCCGAATAAACCTTTAGATAATTATAGTGAATATTTTTTTTTGGTTCCAGACTTATTTATAACATATATATATATATATTCACATAATGCTGAAATAATTAATATATACAACGAAGTAGGATACTGATCCCCTATGCCACTTCGGAAACGACACACAATCTCCGAACACCAGAAAAATAATTATATTACATAATGAAAAATTCTGGTTCACTTATTTCTAATATTACCAGTCTTCTTCCTTAATAAAATTATTTAGTAAGTATCCCAACGAACTTGATTGCAACATACATGAGTAGAATGGTTTTTTACTGTTGGTTGTTAGAAGGTTTTGGAATCCAGAAACTTCAATGCAGACGTTTATAGAATTATTATAATAATTATTCACTGTTTCTGACACTATTTCTTCACAATGTCAAAGCTTACACCTGTAGTATTTGATAAAGGAATTTAAACGAATTCAGGTAGGTTCAATAGTCACTTTTTGAACTTCGTGTTCTGTGTGCGAAATGTTACATCTTTGTGTATACCTGGCAAGAAAATATAACCTACTTTTGATTTTACGTATACTCTATGGAGTAAATTATTTATACTCTATATAGTAAGATTAATTAGTTTTATTATTCCATGGCATTCTCAATTGAAAGAAAAGCCTTTCTTTGCAAAATGGTCCTTTATAACTCTAATGTGGTCGTATTCAAGTACAGAGCTTTGCAATTCTTTTCAATCTTTTAGTGATTTCTGAAATGAGATGGTATTTTATAGCCTCATGTTTGTCAGAATGAATTGGTCTTTTAATGGTAACAAAATTATCAAAGTCGGTTGACTTATATGCATAAACACATTTTCTTTCCTTATGTTATTTGCATTGAAGTATAAATAATAAAGATATGAACAAAAGTGATTTAGAAACAGTGACTTAGAACCGTATAAATATTTTACAGTGGCAACCTCTTGTACCACCATCTTAGTTTAGAACTTGTAGGATAGTTTAAAGTATATCTGAAGCATTCATATGTTTTCTATGATAAATTATTTCCGTGGGTATACAAAGTTTATCATGCATTAGGTAACAGGAGTTATGGTTCATTACGTAACACAATTTCCCTATAAATATTATCTCGTGGTTTTCCAGATAGAAATGTAGCTCAAACACTGGTTAAAATTGTGTATGATCTATGTTTGCTTTAGTTTGTGTTTGTTTATATAGCAAGGGTAAACATAATGCTGCTTGATTGAGGGTTGGTGGGCGGATGAATATGTTCCAGACTATCTTAGGGCAATTACAGTAATTATCGGCATAGTATAGTTGCTATAATTACTCTGCATAGACAAACATGTACACTACATACATACAAAATACAAAATGAGAAATATCCAATTATATGCAGAACGTTAGCTACGAGAAATGGCAAAGGACAAGGCAATTAAAACTCAATTGTAATGTTCTATTTCCCTACCGTATGTAACAGAACAGATACAAAAGTATTTCAACTCCTTACATAGGATTTTAAGAATTAAATGTAAGAAATAAATGTATAGTGCCATAAATCTAAATGTAACTGACCACCTTATCTGTAAGTCAAACAAAACGAGGGGACTATATAAATTATTGACTATAGACTATATAGAACATGTACATTGTTAGACACTAAAATTATATAGTAAACTAAGAACATAAATGGAAAGTGGAAAATCCAATTAAAATATTTAATTCCTATATACACTTACATTGGAACTTAACAGTTCATCGTATTTTTAACGAAATTAATTTTTAGAACTTGCAAACTATATAAAATTGTATTAGTAGCTATTTTATATTCTGTAATGGATCATAAATAAAAACGCCAGGTAACGCCAACATGCAGTAGCATGCAGTATTAAAATATGTGACATAACAAGCTGGAATAAGTGGACAAGAAAATAAATACATACCTATACTTTTTGTTTGTTTGTAATTTACGTCCTCCAAAATTAAGTCATATAGGATGGTGAATGAATGGGGTGAAATTATGCTCAAATGAGCCCAGGGTCCATGGAGCTTAGAATTACCCGACATTCGTCTTGTAGGATAAGAGAAAAGCCCGGAAAAAACCGTATCCAGGTAACTCACCCTGACCGAGACTCGAACTCGGAACCTCTTGAACGTGAGGCAGACATGCTACCGCTACACGCTACCGAGGCGCGCACATATATACCTGAATAAACACATACGTACATAGTAACATGGATAAACAGTTGATTTATCTGTTATCATTGGATGCTCAATTCAGTAATTTCCATCAAAATAAAATTCCGATATATTACATCCACATGACATTTTCCACTCATTCTTCTACAGTGTTTCTTACAAAAGCTTATTCTTCGTATACTTTTTAACACACATAAACATTAATCAGTCAGTTATACATTTTGATGCGTTTTAAAAATACAATAATCTAAACTGATAGTCAAATATTTTAAAGCACGTCGCTACGTGAGCGTATTGAACATTTTCTTAATTTTGTATGAACATGAAAAGGGAAGAAATAAATGATGAAAAATAAGGAATAGCAACTGAGAAAAGTATAAACCAGTTGATGATTCAAACTAATAAAGAAACAATATCTCCGAAATTCTGCACAAAAGAGTTTATTTTACATAACTTATGTACTTCGACAGATGTACATTCTTTTTTTGTGCTGTAAGTTTTTTATGGTTTAACAATTAGGTATTAAAAGTACATATTTCATAGATAATGCGCCCGCCTTGGTAGTGTAGGCGGTAGCATGTCTGCCTCACGTTCAAGAGGTCCCGAGTTCGAATCTCGGTCAGGGTGAGTTACCTGGATAAGGTTTTTCCGGGGTTTTCCCTTATCCTGTAAGACGAATGTCAGGTGACTCTAAGCTACATGGACCCCGGACTCATTTGAGCATCATTTCAACCATTCCATTCATCGTCCGATATGACAACGTTGGAGGACGTAAATTACAAAAAAAAAAAAAAAAAAAAAAAAAAAAAAAAAAAAAAAAAAAATAGAGAATGCGACATTAAATTGATTTCTTAGACTTCATTTTGTCTTAACCTTTATTGTTGCACCTAGAACGAACAGAACTTCAGACTCAATTTCCAGATAATTAAAGATTCACAATTACTTGTCAAAAATCTAGCTTAAAGATTTAGTACATTAATAAAAATAGAACCATTTTAAAAAATAAAACAGCCAGTAAAATTTTCCAATTAAAGGGTACTTTGATTGGTGTCCCCCCCCCAAATCCTCATGGCATATCCTTGAAAATTAAATACGAGAGATCGTATTTAAGTAAAAAAAAAAGTTATTTGGCAACTATTTCCGATACATTCCTTGTTATGAGTTTGAATTTTTAAATAATCATGGCTGTATCAGGAGGAAATTCGTTATTTGTTTATTTTAGCGTGCTCGTGCAAAGAGAAAGGAATTTTAAAGCAAACCCCCTCATAAAGGATTGGAATGTCGCTTGATGTTCCTCTATAATCTACTAACACGATTCATGTAAACGCTTATATTATTAGAAATAGGACAAAGAATACGCTTTTATGGTGATGATCATGATGATGATGATAATGATGATAATGGTGATGAAAGAAACTGAATCTAAAATGCACACTTGGTAAAGATATGGCCGTAGTTGATGCTAATTCCAGCTGTTACTTAGCCGCACCTACAGGCATTGAAGGACATCAGTTTTGAGAAAAACGAGAATTTAATGGCAGGTTGGCCATAGTAGCTCAAATAGTTAGAGCGACTGGACGGAGACCAGAAGATCCGTGGTTCAAATCCCGGCTATGGCATTGAATTTTTCAATCTGGCTCTACTTTTTCATAGTGCGTCCTACACACGGCTAGTGTGAAAGAACAATTAATTTCCATTAATTGTACCTAATATTGGTCCGAACTATAAAGCCGGGGCCTTAAAGTACTTACATGTAGTAACTCACCATTAAGGTAGTTGTCTCATGTGTTTATGAGAACTCCTAGTGGTTTACCGGGAAAAACACGAGTCAGTTGGAGAATTTAATGTCATGTCGGCACGTTGGCCATAGTAGCTCAATGGTTTAGAGCGGCTGGATGGAGACCAGAAGATCCGTGGTTCAAATCCGGGATATGGCATTGAATTTTATCAGTCTAGCTCTATCCTTTTAATAAACCACTGTTTGGTAGAAGCTATTTTCTTCCCACCTTTACCTCTGACTGAAGATTTTAGTAATTACACAAATGTTCCACACATTTTGTTTTATAACAAAGTTTTACATTAATTACAATACTATGTGTTGTTTAGCGCTGGGAAGCGATTTAAGCAATTTGTATTGTTGAAAAACACGAGTTGATTTAGTGAGTGACTTGAGCTTGGCAATTCTTACTGTAATGTTCAGCAGGACTTAGTGTAAATTTGACCACTAAATTCAGGGAAAGTGGCATTAAATTGTCTCTCCTGTAACCCTAAAAATGCCATCGACATTACCAGGCCTTCGTCCGGTATGACTTAACGTTGGATGACATAAATTACCCCCCAAAAAAAATACTAGGCCTCCATGTACAAATACACGGTGTTGCCTCAGAGGGTGATTAGAAGACATCTGTGTAAATGACTGAAACGGTGAGTGCGTATAACGTTTCGAGAACTTTCTAGAAAGAACAAAATAGAACATGCACATGTACATTGCCCCAAAACAAACTGAAAGAAGCACATATTAGACATTTAAATTTACATTTTATTACAAAATTTTCTAAATAATGTGGCATTTATGTTGTTCGGCACTAGAAACAATAACAATCTCAATTAGCATACTAAACTTCAAATTCAGACGTCCCGAGTTCGATTCTCGGCTGGAGTGTGGAATTTTTCTTTAGCCAGGATTATTACCCATCCAGCCTAGAGTTTGGAATTATGAATGGGAGTGCAAATGTGTGTGCATGAATGCAATGTGATAACCCAAAGCATTACCGACTCAAAGGTTAATACTGTAAGCGAGTGAACATTATTACTGATATGCAATTCGAAGGTAAAAAGCTATCGATATAGCCTTAATGAAAAGGGGGGGGGGGGGAAGTGCTGCACTGTTGGTTGATATTTACGCCGTGGGGCTTGGTGGGGGGGGGGCGCTGCCTATTAGTTCTTTGTGTGAGCGCTCCCTCGGGTTCCAGACCAGAGAGGGTTTGCAAAACAGCTGTGGGGATTAGCTTTTCGACGATAGTTAAGGGTGTTTGCAGTCCAGTACCAGTTGCGTCATGAGCTGAGTGGTGTACATGGGTATCTGTAACATCGTACTTGGAGCAAAATGCAAACGCTTAACGATAACCTGGCTTGTCCTGACGGTTCAACCTATGTTGCACTTGTTTTCTGATTGTTTTACCTCATTTTGGAGGAAATACTGACTGGTAAGAATAATAATTTTATAAACAAATAATAGAGGTAGTGAAATAGTTGCAATAAATACTTTCTATATGTTAAAATTAGTGTATTCTGTAAATAAACAAACAAACAAATAAATAAATGGTCCATAACATCCCTTAAGAGCAAGGGCCTCCCATTTCACTGGTGGTGTCAGTTCGGCCGTTTCTCAGGGTGACCAGATCCCTGAGAAGTATCAGTTCCTTTTACTCATTGCTATCTTTAATTAAAACTTATGTCATCACTTGCTGTCTATATAAAAATGTTTGTTTCCTAATTCTTTACATTCCTGTCTACCCTAGCTTACTGTAATCTAAGGTTTCTGTTAATATTTACTTACACTTATATTTATACTTTGTATTAGCTGTATCGCTATATCCATCACTATTAATTAACTAGTGCTGTAAGTAGCATGAGCTAATTCTTCAAGGAATAAAAAGTCATTAGCAAGGAAACTTACGTGTTGAGAAAAAACGCAATTAGTTAAGCCAGTATAGCTAAGTGGATATTTTAGCTCATAAGTCACCGAGTTGCATGAAAAATTCAGGAATGCAAGATTTTGGAAATTAAAAAATGCAGATTTTTAGAATTTAGCAAATCTCAGAGTAAAAATTGTTTTTCACATGAAAATTAGAAGTTAAGTTTCGGCACCTATGATGCAGGGGCTTTTGTTGGGTACTAATAGAAGGAGCAAATACTTGCTCCAAGGAAAGAGGGCTGCTTGTTTGAACAGGTCGTTCATCGCCTTCTCTGGGTGTATTGGGGTATTCCAGCCAGGAACAATTAGAGATTTTCGCGCATCTCTACAGCTCCTTACCTGCAGCCTGTTGCCTCCTTTGTGGCTCGTTCACCTTATCCGTTCCTTCTGGTAAGTAGTGGATCTTCCATAGGTCGTTAGCGAGATATACCCCTTCACTATACCTACTCTCTAAACAGTGTATTGAAGTACTGATATGACCTTTTTATGATCTTTATCCAGGAATAATGGAAGCTAGTTTTCATAACATACATAAGTATTGTTCTAAATATGTAAAGTAACTGACGATATATGCGATCTTGCCTGCTAAGTTTAGGTACTCCACCCCTGTAATACAATATACACGAAGACATCGATCCATCAAGGTACACGCTAGGGTCACATTTAATCGGCCATTGTCAACAGGTAGTTCCAGTTACCTTTTTCATAAAAGTTAATATGTCCTTTTCTCAGTATACATATCAAAGTTTAGGCATACAAGAATACCTTCGGATTAATGTTGATTCTCTTTGATATCTTTTCTGTAGTCTGTCGATATAGTCCACGCTCAGTTCATGTTGGTGAACTGTACTCGCCGAAGGATTCAAAATTTCAGTCTGTCCTCAGTTCCAATCCGAGAATGTAAAAGATATGATGCTAAACTCTGAGAAATAAAATAGTAAGCGAGAGAAAGAGCCAGTTTGTAGAAGTCTGCATAGACCAGCCACGTCTGTATCACCCTGTCCGGGCCCGATTATCTTATTTTGTTTTAAATAAAACTATTTTCAGTTATTATTACTATTTACAGTACGCAGGTACTCGGAATCTTATACCAGAGTCGTCGTTAGTTTATGTGGCGATGTAAACAAAAGCATGTGTATGTATGCGACATCATTGGCCGGTTAGCCTTGTAACTCTCTGCGTATGAAAAATATAGTTTGCATATCATTTTTAAAGACTTCACATCTAATGCAACATATATAAACAACTTCACGTTATTAAAAGGCAAGCTCATGCATTAGTTAATATTATTAGATACTGGTACAGAGAGCTTGGCCCCAAGCCATGCAGACCTTTAACAGTCAAATTTTCTTCTTCTTCTTCTTCTTCTTCTTCTTCTTCTTCTTCTTCTTCTTCTTCTTCTTCTTCTTCTTCTTCTTCTTCTTCTTCTTCTTCTTCTTCTTCTTCTTCTTCTTCTTCTTCTTCTTCTTCTTCTTCTTCTTCTTCTTCTTCTTCTTCTTCTTCTTCTTCTTCTTCTTCTTCTTCTTCTTCTTCTTCTTCTTCTTCTTCTTCTTCTTCTTCTTCTTCTTCTTCTTCTTCTTCTTCTTCTTCTTCTTCTTCTTCTTCTTCTTCTTCTTCTTCTTCTTCTTCTTCTTCTTCTTCTTCTTCTTCTTCTTCTTCTTCTTCTTCTTCTTCTTCTTCTTCTTCTTCTTCTTCTTCTTCTTCTTCTTCTTCTTCTTCTTCTTCTTCTTCTTCTTCTTCTTCTTCTTCTTCTTCTTCTTCTTCTTCTTCTTCTTCTTCTTCTTCTTCTTCTTCTTCTTCTTCTTCTTCTTCTTCTTCTTCTTCTTCTTCTTCTTCTTCTTCTTCTTCTTCTTCTTCTTCTTCTTCTTCTTCTTCTTCTTCTTCTTCTTCTTCTTCTTCTTCTTCTTCTTCTTCTTCTTCTTCTTCTTCTTCTTCTTCTTCTTCTTCTTCTTCTTCTTCTTCTTCTTCTTCTTCTTCTTCTTCTTCTTCTTCTTCTTCTTCTTCTTCTTCTTCTTCTTCTTCTTCTTCTTCTTCTTCTTCTTCTTCTTCTTCTTCTTCTTCTTCACTCCATGGTTTGGGCATATCGCCTGTTCCGGCTTCATAAATCTCTCCAGCGTTTCCTGGGTGGTCCTCTGTCTATTCTTCTTTTTGGATTATAGTTTAATACTGCATTTGGATATTTTCCATCCTCCATTCTTAATATATGTTCATGCCATTGTTGCCTTCGTTCTGATATTTTGTCATGGACTGGTTCGATTTCTAATTCCTTTCTAATATCCTCATTTCTTATTTTGTCCCATATTGTACAACCTTTAACACTTCTTAAAATTTCATTTCTGCAGTCTGTATTTTATTTAAATCCTTTTGTGTTGGCACTCAGGTTTCGCTTCCATATAGTAAAGTTGGAATAGCCATTACCTTATACATTTTCATTTTTGTATCCTTTCTCACTCTGTTTTAAAATTTCTTTGGATTGTCGGAATTTGTTTACTTTTTCTTCTATATCAGCACTGTTTCTAAAACTTATATTACATACTAAATATTTAAAACTCGATATTTGTTCTAAAATTTTATTTCCTGAAACAATTTTAGATCTTACATTATAGTTTCCTTTAAAAGCCATAATTTTTGCTTTTCTTCTGATATTTTAAAATTATACTTTTTTACTGTATTATTTAGAATATACATTGATCCAATCTCAGATTTGAAAATATTGATACAAAAATCTTATGTGCGGTGAGATCCACAGTAACATTATGTATAACTCACATGTTGAAATGACTCAATAGAAAGAATTTCCAAAATGTAGTGAGAAGTGAACCATTTCTCACAGAACCACTTAAAACGAAGTACCACGAGTAAGCAAACATTCTTTTATTGTTTGAAAGTATTTTCAGCTTTGGGCTACAGGTATATGAGGATTGTATCAAACGTAGTGAGATAAATGCTTCCACGAGGTCATGAAACTATGTTTCCTACCGCTTATAATGACACAGGGAAGCCAGGTTTTAAAAAAGAAGGGGATATTGGTAATGTACAATATTGTTATATATTATAATTATTGTTGTATGTGCATAGGAATATGAATATGTTTGCGTAGAATAGGTACGTACATACCTTAGATACCACAAATACATATGTATGCATGTGTGTGTGTGTGTGTGTGTGTGTGTGTGTGTGTGTGTGTGTGTGTGTGTGTGTGTGTATACCAATGCTCCGCATATGGCAACTACGGCCTTCGGGGTAACCTCGCCCCACCACGTGATGACCGGACCCATTTCGCAGAGGTACCCAGAGGGCGGTGTGCATTACCTCTAATGATAGGGTGATAGCGAAGATGAAGGTGAGGCGAGAGGACCTTCAGCTTATACCGTGGACTCCGAACCACGTTGGGCATAGAGGACACTTCACATGAGCTAGACAGAGGTGAAAGCGCGAATAGGGTTGATTTAAAATTGCCACCCCAGAACTCGGACCCTCAGCACGAGAATCGCGAACGAAACCACTGCGCTACCCCGGCGTCCTAGATACCACAAATATTGACAAAGTTTACGTGCTCTTCCCTAAACTGGAGGAAGTTACAAAGTAGTCATTTAATAACCAACAAATTAGCGCATATGACAGAGCTGAACGTGTGCATTTTAAGACTAAAGTATAACAGATTGACTAATAATCTTTTTCATAACATGGAAAACTATTTAATACATCATATAATTTCATAATTAATTTCATCCGTGTATCTGATTGTTGTACCAGTAATAGCTGAATTACAAAGAATTAAATAACTATTTTTACAAAAGATCAGACTATTACCGCATAAAATCAAATATACCCGTCATCAGATAATAATGGTAACCGAACGTTCTTGATAACAGGAGCACATCATTACTGAGTTCATTTCTCGGTGTGTGCAGCATATGTAAAGGCAATGCCCACAACGAATAAGCTATTTTAAGTTGGAAGGGGCGATCACCAACCTTCCTTAGTGTTCAAAATGCAATTAATTATGAATCAAGAGAATATTCATGATTTCATATTCGATGTGTGCGCGCGCGACAGCATGGGTGCACTTGCCCTTGCGCCAGTTGGCAAAAGTGAAAACAGTAAATAAATTATACACCAATTAATTTCCTTTTACACCAAAAATTAAGCTGACCATTGGTAGTTTTCAGGCGTAATTCTGAAACTTCTATGTGGTTATTTAAACTTCATACATTGGCGGGCGATTTTAAAAATGTCTTTAAGTACAGAGTATCCTAAATCATGCATTTCGCTAGAAATAGAAGCGGTGGGAAACTAAACATTATATATCTATGCGAATAAAAACGATGGAGCCCACCTCCGCGGTGTGGGGATGGCGGTCTGTCTCATAATTAAGAAGTTCTAAATTGCAATCTCCGTTACGAGGAAGCACTATCGTGTAAACTTACATTTGCACATGGTTCTAAAAAGTATGAAACTCTATTTGTGGAATTTGAATTCAATAATCCTTTAGGAGGTCATAGAAATATTGCTATTATCGCTTTTCATTTTCAGATTTTTAAACACGGTCTACAAAATAATCCTAGCGGTCAAATAAAAAGTTTTGCATAACCGTCCAGATGAGATATCCGAGTACAGTAGTTTTTGCGGGGTTTCCCTATTCTGAGAAAACAAATGTGGGATATCTCCAAAGTGTATAAACGAACCGGCAAGATGAGCTCTCGAAGTGTACCCCTATAACCACTACTTCCTGATTACTTTTATTTGGCACACAAACAGACATTGATGAGGCTGTTCCTGTAGCTCAGTCGGTAGAGCACCTGCCTGCCGTGCTAGGGGTCGCGGATTCGGTTACCGGCTGGGGTAGGGATTTTTCATCCAACCAAGATAATCCCTAGAGTCTAGAAGTACGAATGACAGTGTGAATGTGTGCGTGATCTAATGATACAGCCCAACGAATACGAGTTAACACCTTCGATATGTCTCCAAAGGAGAGCGGCCGCCGATATGACCGTTGCAGTTAAAGGTCGGGTTTTATTGTACAATGTGACTCACCATGACGTTCAACTTAAGGGAGTTAAACTGATTTTGTGAATGTCATAGCCGAAGAGGCTTGTACAAGTTGTTAAGTTTAATATGAGCTTAAAGTAGAAGACATATAGTTAGTTACTAACACTCCCCACATGGCAACCTTGGCCTTCGGGGTAATCTCACCCCACCAAGTGATGACCGGACCCATTTCTCAGGTGGAGGCACCCAGAGGGCGGTGTCCATTACCTCCGATGATAGGGTGATAGTGAAGATGGCGGTGAGGTGAGAGGACCTACAGCTTATACCGTGGACTCCGAACCACGTTGGGCATAGGGGATACTTCACGTGTGCTAGACAGAGGTGAAGGCGTGGATAGGGCCGACTTAAATTCGCCAACCCCAGAGCCGGGAATCGAACTCGGGACACTTAGAACGGGAGCCGCGAACGAAACCACCGCGCTACCCCGGCGCCCAGTAGAAGACATATTGGTGTGGCCATAACAATGCACGGGTTAGGCAGATGAAATTTATTATTATTATTATTATTATTATTATTATTATTATTATTATTATTATTATTATTATTATTATTATTATTATTATTATTATTATTATTATTATTATTATTATTATTATTATTATTATTATTATTATTATTATTATTATTATTATTATTATTATTATTATTATTATTATTATTATTATTATTATTATTATTATTATTATTATTATTATTATTATTATTATTATTATTATTATTATTATTATTATTATTATTATTATTATTATTATTATTATTATTATTATTATTATTATTATTATTATTATTATATTATTGATGTTTTTGTTGTGAAATTTAACCTACCATTTGGAATGCCAGCAAATGCATCGTAAAAGTCCTACACCCTCTGGTAAAAGAAAGAAAGAAAGAAAGAAAGAAAGAAAGAAAGAAAGAAAGAAAGAAAGAAAGAAAGAAAGAAAGAAAGAAAGAAAGAAAGAAAGAAAGAAAGAAAGAAAGAAAGAAAGAAAGAAAGAAAGAAAGAAAGAAAGAAAGAAAGAAAGAAAGAAAGAAAGAAAGAAAGAAAGAAAGAAAGAAAGAAGGAAGGAAGGAAGGAAGGAAGGAAGGAAGGAAGAAAAAAGGTAAAAATAGGCCAGCGTTTCAAAACAAAATTCTTCTACTCCACACAGATACGCAATGCCACATTTGTGGAGTACGTTACATGTCATACTTTTGAATTAAATTGTATATATGCGAATGTCACGCTATAAGACCTAGTTCGTAAACATGCATTGAGGAAGAAATTCGTGTGACAAAACTTACATGACAACCCTAGCAAAATAACATTTATATTGTAGGAGCAGTATTGTTTCGCTGTCCAGTATGACATCCTCCGCTAAGCTGAAAATTGTCTCTCAAGAGAGAAGGCTATTAACGGACTCCCACTCAGTTTTAAATCTTCTGAATGAAATTGCTGTGAGACAAGCGAGTGGTTAAAGGGATAGCACGATTCTGCACCATCTCTGCGCTGATTAAGTTTTGTTCTGATGAAACTCGCGAGTTGTGTTGAATATGGCACTATCTTTGTTACAAGCAATATGCAATAGAAGTATATATATATATATATATAATATATATATATATATATATATATATATATACTTAACTTTTAGCTGTTGAAAGAATTCTCAGGGAAAAATATATAAAGTTTTAACTACCTTTATGTTGAATTAGATTATTGGTTATGGACTGTTACACATCTTGTAGTACTACATGACGAAGCGTGCAAACGTATCAGAAAATATGGGAACCATGGAGTTTTTATGCAAGCCTATAGCATATACACTGCGAATCAGTGTATGTGCACTCTGCTCAGATGCAATCATGTCTTTTGGGCAGTAACGTGTCATACAAAAGGCGGGCGCGAGAAATCATTAGGTATAATATGAATTAATACTGTGACTAGGAGAAAGAAGAGGGAATCAAAATAGTTTTGTATCAAGTGACAAAAGGGCTACTGGAATGATAATCTACATTTGTGTATATTAAATAAATGGCTGATATTTCATATCAGACACACAGATCCCAAGTACTTTATTTGTGTTTTGTCACTTATTGTACGCCAGGATACTAATATTTTGCTCTTCTAGTAAACAGCAGAACAAGGGAATACAGCGCTCCGTCATGAAGATCAATACGCTTCTCCAAGTAAACAACACGTCAAATCTGATAGTAGTTACACTTCCCAAACCTCAGTAGGAGAGAAAATGTTTTATGTAGTTTGCGAAATATGTTCTATTTTATACCTGCATCGGCGCATTAATTAGCGAGAAATGTTAATAAAAACTGTTGTAATACAAAACTAACTTCCAATATATTTGCTGTTGAACTATTTTATTCAAATTAAGTAGAAATAATAGCATAAAATGAACTTGCAGGTAAACCTATCCTGAAAATGCACTAACCTTTTGACATTTATATTTTCTTCGAACCTCGCATTTTTGCAGTGAAAGTTGTAAATAACTTGTGTATATGGAAAGCCATATCTGCCTCAAGTGCAGCTAGAGCATAATGTTGCGATAAAAGTGAGGTAAGTGCATCATCAGCCAACAAGGAAGAATTTGAAACCACTAGAGGAAGTAGATCTAACTTCTGTTGTTACTGTCGGGGTGAAACATTGAATTTCGTGCATTTATTGTCAGTGCCCTTTATGACCATTACACTGCATACATGTCTAAACTTTGATATATTTATTATTGCATACACGGAATATACTCATAGTTGATAATTATTGTAGTTTACTAGTTTCACCTGAGTCTTTTACATTCTTTTTATTGGCTAAAACAATTCGTGTTTTAGGTCAAGAAGATTGAAAAATTAGTTCCTTTTTGACTCCTTACTTGCTACATCAACCAATAGTTTAATAACTATTAGTAAATTATAATTTAAATTTTTGGGAAAAGTAATTTTGCTCTCAATATTTTGCTTTATTTTCAATAAGCATTTATGTTAATTTCAGCAATTATTCTTATTTGGTTTCTTTTCGTTGTAGACCTGTACCACTGATCTTTGTTACTCCGACTCATTTGAATGGGATCTGTGCGACAAAAGTTTGCATTTGTGGCATTGTAGCATTGCCAAATGTCCATCGCAAAAAATACAGTTTTGCGGATAAATTGTATCAAATTGCACTAAATCCTCGATTTCACGAAATAATGCACAGGGAAAATCTATTTTGTTCTTTTAAAATTCGTATTTTTTAAGTGTTTATATTTAAATATATGACAGTGATATTTTTACATTATCACATTCCCAAATGAAATCATTAATCTAGAGCTCATGGAAAGGAACATTCCAATATCATATCTCTACAAGTAGAGGTTTATATAGAAATGTACCGTTTTGATGTACTCCTGCTTGTTTAGGTACCACGCAGGAGATATTGTTCTGCCATAAAGGGAGGCAGTATTTTATCTTCTACAAACCTGCCGTCCATACTGAGCAGTACATTCATAACAGTTGCTGATAAGCATACAGGTCCGAAACTTTACTGGACCTACACACCGAATACAACAATGCTTACTTAGAAGTGCTATTTTGTGGAAACACTTAAGTAGGGAGAATTTCTTTTTTAGATAACTTTTTAAAATGTTATGTTATGTTTTAAAATATATCGATACATTTTAGATAACTTTTTAAAATGTTATGTTATGTTTTAAAATATATCAATATATTTTCTATAGTCCTGGTTGAAGACATATTTACATTTTTTGTGTTTTAGATTTCATATAAATGTTTCGATCTGTCAATTCTTACACTGTTACAAATTGAAGGTTTTTTTTTTATTTTTAAAATATGCACATTCCATGAAAAGTTTCTGAAATGTTTATTAGATTGTATCACATTAAAAACATATTTTTGCGGTGATGTAGATCATAAGGTAGATCATTTCTGTGGAAGCGGGTATTGTTAAACCGGTGACAGTTAAAGGTGACAAAAATTGGTGAACAAAGCTCAGTCATTTGAGAACCTGTCTGCCGTGCTAGGAATCCCGGGTTCTATTCCCGGCGGGTGGGGTGGAGAATTTTATCCGACCAAGATAATTCCTCAGATTTCCCAGAGTCTGGAAGTATGAATGAGAGTGCGAATGTGTGCGTGATCAAATGATTAAACCCCAACGAATACGAGTTAACACCTTCGATATGTTCTAAAGGAGAACGACAGCCGATATGACCATTGGAGTTAAAGGCGGGGAAGGAAAAAAATGCCTATACGCTTTTTTGAAGGCACGTATTTTAAACAGATTTAAAGAAGATATAAAGCTGATAATAATAACGATGATTTTAATATTGATAATAATAATTAGGAAGAGGAAGACGATGATGATGGTGATGCCAAGTATATAAGGTTCTTATTCGGAAAAATGTTAAGCTGAAATTTACCGCTAAATTTGCTGTCTTTAGGTGCTAAGAGATGTGATAATAATGGATCACAGCAGAGACTTCTTTAAGCCAGTAAAACACAAAGGAAAAAGAGACAAATTTTCTAAATATATGCTCTTTTATTAGTTTAAGTTCCTAATACAAGCATTACTACCTCCAAAGATTCACATACCTTATAATGACAAGATCTGAACAGCTAATTCGATTCTGAAATGTGACAATAGTATGTGACTACCTAAAGTTCAAGCTCACATTTTATTTTTCAAAATCCTACCCGTTGCGCCTAAACAATTGCATCTCGACATGCACGGACATTTGATTTTGCAGTTGCACCTTCAGGGTTTCGTTGTTAACTTAATTACATTAGCCTAAACCAACTGACCTAAACAGAATTGCTGATGAATGCAGCTTAGTGCTTAGTACTTCATAAATTAATTTTAACGTACGTAGATTATTCATTGAAATTAATCTATCTCGCTATCATTTCTCTGTAAAATTATAACTCTGACAGTAAATAATCCCATAAGAAAGTGGATCAAACAATGTTAAGGACGAGTGTTTTGACAGTTTAAAGGTGGACATTTATGCCCATTATAGGTCGACTGTTGCAGAATCGGCTACCCCTTTAAACATTTGCTTGTTTCATTCAGAAATTTAAAACTGAGTGGGAGTCCGTTAATAGCCTCCTCTCTTGAGAGACAATTTTCAGCTTAGCGGGGGCTGTCATACTGGACAGCGAAACAATACTGCTCCTACAATATAAATGTTATTTTGCTAGGGCTGTCATGTAAGTTTTGTCACACAAATTTCTTCCTCAATGCATGTTTACGAACTAGGCTTTATAGCGTGACATACACAAAAATATTTAATTCAAATGCATGACATGTAACTCAACTGGTATAAAAAATATAGGACGTGGATAGTGAATCACACGCCGTATAGAACAAAAGAGGCTTATATTCAAAAGCGGACCTTTTTGCTTTTTTTTCTTCTATCAGATGATGCACCTCATTTATAATACATTTATGGTCATTCCAATCGCGTGTGGGAGAGCACAATAGTAACACTAATCCATATTTTACAATTAGAACTACATACATATCTTCTGCTTTACGCTCATCTTAAACATTATTCATAAATACCAGAAACCTATAAGAGCCTGTATTTTTGTCCCATAAAGAATGCTTTCAACCATGCCATTGACACAATCATTTTAAAGGCGTTATATTTTGCTTGAATTTTAACGTTCCTTAACATGGTAGGTCATATCGGATACTGAATAAATGTGTTGGATGAATTGATCAAATGAGCTCGTGATATCAAATATCTTAGAGATATCTGTAAGCTACATCCCCTTAACCAGTCAAAAAGGTGGACAACGCAGGGAGAAACCACGCGTAAAGTCTGTCTAGTGAACGGGAGTGCAGTTTGCCTCTCAAAGGAAACTCACACTCCTGCCCACTAATGACCCTCATAAATCTATCTCCACACTTCAGAAATGGAACACTGTCGGTGAGACCAATAGCAACCCTGATTTTCTAGAAGTGACAGTCTCATGTCTACTCCACGTAGAGTCTCAGTTGCCAAAGGTCCAACTTCCAGTTGATCTGTTTCATTACGTGCAGAAATTTGTTGTGTGTCACAATGTGGAGACCGCGGGAGGGAAATGCAGTGATAAATGCAAACGAAGTAGTAGATAAATTTCAGTCAAGTGAAAATAATCAAAGTGATGACAATAGTGTGAATAACTGGGCCGAGTTATATTACTGGAAAAGCGTCAAAAAACAAAGTTATAACGAAAACTATTTCTAAGCAAATTCAAGCGCTTGTTTTGAACACACATAATATGTGCTGACAAATAATCTTGGTAAGGGGTCATGCAATGAACCTTATAAATTCTGGGTATTCACAGAAATACAGTAAGAAATATTGTGACAAAAGGAATACCAAAGACGCCGATCAAGTGTGACAACAAAAGGAAACGTTTCTCTAAAGTAGATAATTTCATATGCGTTTTAATTCGTCGAGAAATTTATAAATTCTATGCAAAAGGGAGAACGCCCAGCTTAGACGAATTGGGTGCACATTTATAAGAAATTTGCGATTTTCCTATGGCCACTGCACTTTGCGCGGTCTCCTAAGGAGCTGGATTTCAAATACCGCACTTTGAATAAGTTAAGGGTTATTATGTAGAATTGTAGCTTGGCGATATATATATATATATATATATATATATATATATATATATATGTGTGTGTGTGTATGTGTGTGTGTGTGTGCCAAAACTAAGGACATTTCGCAGTAGTGAACATAAGTTATTTAGACGAAACCTCGTACGATACCCATGACGTATAGAGAAAGGTGGCAACCTTGCAGAAAGGTCTGGGAGAAGGACGGTCTGTGTTGTAAAACGATTATAAGGGTTCGTCAAAGTAGGCGGCCGACGTGTACATGAGTTAACTAAACAGACTCTACTACGACCTATACCAGAGGAAGACAGCTTCGAGAGTAGTGTAGTATTTCATCCTGCAGTGCGTGTGACGTCAGGCAAGAGCTCTGTAGTACCAAGTTGCCTATATAAATGGGGCAGTGAGTACAGAATCTAAGGGTTCAGTCAGGTACAGCACACTCGATGACAACAATGTAGTTGCTACGTACCTAATGGAACTGTTAAATTTACAATGTGAGGATTTACTGAAGGACAAATATACACACAAGAAAGAATTGACTGATTTTTACAAGAATGTCCCCCAAACCAGATTTCCGAGGTTGTATTCACTTGCCGTACGGGCGTTATGTATGTTTGGCTCGACATATGTGTGCGAACAATTTTTTTTTTCTGTTATGAAATTAGCTAAGTCCAAACTCCGAAGTACCTTGTCAGATCACAATCTAACATGCAGTCCTCGATTACAAATTTCCCAGACATTACGTCCTGACATTGAAAACGAAACAGAAAGTGTCGGAAAATGTCCACCTGATTTTGTTCTGAATGGGTCTCCTCTAATTTGCAGAGAAAATTACTTGATGTTTTATTTTATTTACTTGATAACATGCCTGTCCCTCAGATAAACTCAAGTTTGAAGTTTTATATATTTTCTCATAGCACAGAGTCAAAATTAAATTATTTATAAACTGTGACAAATTGTGTAATAATTAAAGAGTCAGCATTAATATTATGACACCCAAGATGTAAGTTGTACATATTATTCATACCCGATACGTTTCCTGTCTTTCCTACTCGCATACAGCAAACTATTCCTTCCCCTTCGACAGCAGTAGTCAGGGCGGTGACGTCACACGCTAACCTACCTTTTTTATAGAAAAAAATATATATCTATGTATATAGATATATATTTTCTTTCCCCTATTTAACCGTTTTATTTAATGTTTCCGTTTGTTTTACTATGTTTTCTTTGGTTTCACACATATACACGATACCCATAAACACCCATGCCCAAGGCGGAACTCGAACCCACGACCTTCTACGCGGCGTAACGATAGAGACATACGCTCTAACGACCGTGGCTACGAGGGCCGGCAAAAGGAGTTCGGAAGCATATTTTGGCGGAGCTGACGTCACATCGCCACTACCTGTATTCCCCTGACCTATAGGGAGAACTATTGCGTGAAATAATCCTCAGCAGGAAGAGATGGAAGTGTGGGTCGCAGATACAGAGATGCGCAGTCCCTAACAAGTGCTGAGAGTTCATCTAGGCGTGGCAATCAACACTTCGGGTCCTGTGTCCCTCTACACAAGGAAAACGATCACACAACGCCTCCCAGACTAAGGACAGCATGTATAATGCGCAAGCGCACTCGCCATCTGTCCGCCATGCACCCCAAATCTGACAACACACCTGAAAGATGACAAGAAAGTGAAATGAAGGATAACGATGGATCAAAGTGCACGGTAAAAAGGGTTCGATCCAATGTGAGTCTACACGTTGATGCCGGGGCACTCCACTCACTTAATTAGTTAAGTCATCAGGATGGTTAAATCATGCAACCTATTGATTTAATCTCCTGGAGTATTTTATAAACAGTATTCATAAATCACTCCTAAATACAAAAAATAATGAAAAGGAATTTTAACTGTATGAATTTTTATTAATTCCTAAAAGGAGTGAATAAATATAGTAACCACAAATAAAATACCATACCTTTTTTGGAATCAATGGATACATATTAATTTCGTTTGCCAATAGTTATCTCCATATATAATTTTTAATTTCTCCTCCGCTTCTTTGATAGTAAGTACTGGATTGCATACCTATTTTGGTGTTGGTAAGTCACATTTTTAAGACCGTATGTACTCAAAAAGCAGCTTAGAAAGTCTCTGCAGTGCACGGAATTTTATGAAACAAGTCACATAGAGGTTTTAAAATATGGTGTGGGAGCTATTGATGACTACGTTTACTCTTGCTTCATTTATTTACTAATCCCACATAAAGATTATGAAAACATACATATTCTCTTTATTTGTAGTGAAATTTATATCATATTTTGTACACTAAGGAATACGAATAGGTGCAAGCCTATAACACGTTTTCCGCAACTTATGTAACTTCTGTGCAAAAATAAATATCACAATATAGCTCATAATTACCTAACGGATCCAAAAATGGTATATAATTATGGCATACCATTATGCACACCCTTTATGGGGAGTTCTGGTTCTTTGTGTGGAATGTTGAATATTTTAGATGCATCGAGAAATAATCTGTGATTAAAGATTTGCTCCTACTATCCAATGATTTTTGGTTCTATAAAAATTCGATAACTCTTTTGAGTTTATAATAATGCAATAATGTCTTGATCTCAATCACCATAGAACATCTTCGATACTCTGGAAGAACGAAGAAAGAACTTTTGGCAAGACAATAAACCGCATCTGAATTGAAGTAATAATTTATCTGTATGAACGTTTATTTTCTTTTACTTACATGCCTATAAATATTTTCCCCAGCATGCGGTAAGTCACACTGGCACCAAATATAATTCTCCAGTCCATATTTTCTTCCATCCTCTCTGTTGGCTGTAATTTTGGCATGAAACACAACTGCAAGTTTGAAGCATATATCGTAACTGCTTGGCTTGATACTTTTTTTTTTTTTTTTTGTAATTTACATCCTCCAACGTTAAGTCATATCGGACGATGAATAGAAGCGGTAAAATGATGCTCAAATGAGCTCAGGGCCCAAGGAACTTAGAGTTACCCGACATTCGTCTATCAGGATAAGGGAAAATCCCGGAAAAACCTTATCCAGGTAACCCACCCTGACCGAGATTCGAACTCGGGACCTCTTGAACGTGAGGCAGACATGCTACCACCACGCTACCGAGGCGGGCTTGGCTTGATACTGAATACCTTGGCTTGATGTTATTTTTCTGTCTATATTATCATCCATTTCGGCAAAGAAACAAGCTTTCTTACCAGTATGTAGTTTCTCACTAAAACTGAACTGAATTACCTGAAGGATAACACAGAAATGTACACAATTCCGTTAAAAGTTTGCAATGTTGCGTAATAAAGTTCTACTAGTTTTGGATCAGATGTTAGCTGTGGTGATGAAAATGAACAATGATTTTAAGGACAAAGGTACCCTCATAAAATGACAAGGTAGCGAATTCACGCTGTTGAAATTTGGACCGAAAATGCTGCTAATTTTCCAGTCAATACGTAAGATAATTCTATTGTACATGCTATGGTGTAGCTTAAGATCATATTTCAGTCGTCTTTCTTCCATTGAGCTCAAGCTATTACTCCATATGCAAGGTTAAGTCAATGCTTTATTGTATCTTGCCTATACGAGACTTAGGTCAGTACTAAAATTATTTTCAGAAGGTCAAACAACTTAATTGCTAACACGTGGCCATGTGCAAGTGAGTTCTTTTCACGTAGAGTCGTCGATCGTCATACGAGAGAACAATAATAACATGAAAGTGTCTGTGTTTTGACGTGTCATATTATGTTAATAAGTTGGACACACTTTATACATTATTGACATTATAACTTTTAGGAAACATATAATGAAAGAGTTCGGTATGAGTGAAAGACATTCATGTTATGAGATGCTAGCTTCTTTCCCTACTTCATTTGTTGCCACATAGTAGTTTGAGGCGAATAACCAATTAGTTACATGTAATTCTTACCTGGGAGAGAAGTGAGTATAGACTGCGTTGTAGTCTATATTATATTATCAATAGTCTATATTATCAATACAGCATCATAAGTAATTATAAATTCACTCTTAATTGTCATATATTTAATGACGCACAGAGATTTTTGCTCAAAGAAAATAATATACTAAAGGTTGCAACACTTCCTCTGTAAGCCACGACAGTTTGAAACAGGGGTGTTACTTATTGTTATATTTGGCAACAAAATTGGGATAGTTTTAGGGATGGGGGAAGGTATTAATAATAAAGAAAATATTATTGGTAAAAGGAGAAAAGATTGTAAGAAATATAGCTCAATATCTGGGGAAAGTTAAAGAGAAATGGTTAAGATTAATGAGGAATAACTAACAATTAAGGACTGGAAAACTAGAAAGAGGGATACAAAGAAGAGGAGGGTCATCAGTACACGGAAAACCAGGGTTTATGTGTATTGAGACCGAGACTTGGGGCAAGCAGGTAGGAAGGGTATGTTAAATGTAAATAAGTCACTTTGTTATTGTGTGACAGAAATGTTATAAATGTCAATGTATCAATGAAATTGTATGTAGAAGAAAGATGAGAAATAAATACAAATACCAAAAATACTTATTGTTATAGAAATATGTCTTTGCTTAGCTCACTACCACAATGAGCCAATTGTGCACAATATTGTAAAGCAACAGCTCTATACTCACGGTTATCGGGATTAGGATTAGGATTACTACGGAGGGGATTCGGCACCGAAACCTGTGGTTTATTGTACCTAAATCCCAAATGGGACAGCCCGGGAGGAAGGATGAGGAGAGAGGAGACAGAGGACGGGCGATTCAAGGAGTCACGACACCGCCGAGACACCCACTGACACTTCCATCCTGAAAGAAACCTCCAGATGAGAGATGATGTGAAATAATAATGGAGATGAAATGGAGTGACAGGAAGTTAGGGGGATGTAATTGACCTACCCAGTATTCGCCTGGCGACCCACGAACACCCCCGAAAAACCAATGGGTCAGGTAGGTCGGTCACGGGAACCCAATCCGGGCTTCCCGAATGCGGGACACAGACGAAACCGCTTGAGCCATCCCGCTCGGTGGCTATCGGGAAGTCAGCATCGGGCAGTCGGAAAGGTAAAGAGATAAGAGGCTTCCTCGGCCAGCTTAAACACGATAAACGCTATCCCATTAAGCTAGAACACGGTGATATCTCGAAAGCTTTAGAAAGCTGCTACAGCTATATAAATAAGTCGGTGAGTACCTTTGGATACGCAAGTCAGCCAGTGATTTAGCCAGTGCGTTCTTCGATCGACTTTCTGAAGACTGGTTGATTTGTTTCGAGTATTGTTATAGTCGCACTGTTCGAACGGTTACCATGGATTTATCTTTGGTAATAGATAACCCCTCAGATAACGCACTGATTACTCCACGTGGAGTAAATATATATCTGTCATTTGTGATCCCTGCAAATTCCATTGGCTGAAGGGATGCGTTCATTGGTGCTTAGCACACGAACGAGGGGTGCGTCAGTACCCCTCTCACTCTTACAATAACAATCAGTGCGTTATCTGAGAGGTTTCTGTTAACAAAGATAAATCCACGGTAACCGTTCCAGCAGTGAGACCAGTAACCCTCTCACTCTTACAAGAATAATTAGTGCATTATTGGAGAGGTTTCTGTTAACAAAGATAAATCCGTTCCAGCAGCGCGACTATACCACAGGAGCTTCAAGACGTCCTCTGTTAGACTATTCAGTGAATAAACCGTCCGGATGAAGAGACTACGTCGGGCATATTTCGTTACATCGTTAAATCATGGAACACAGTGAAATGTAGACCACTTCACATTAGACAAGAGTGAGCTAAGCAAATTCTTGGCGGAATTAAATTACATTATTAAGTGACAATGAAAACTGACTGAGGTGAGAGTTTAAAACAGCTAGATGAAATTATAGTATTGAATAACAGGAACTACTACTTATAATGGTAGGATTGCATGAATAACATAACATGCAATAATACACACATTAAAGAAAGTCAATAAATATTATAAAAACATATGCATGAGAAGTAATTTGCTTACAAGGCTTTCAATGCTAGATAACTTACCGATGAATAAATTCTTGCAGATCGAAATTCGTTTTTCTAACTCGCTTCGGTTCTGAGTAACCTAAGGAAGGAGGCGTGTTAGCAGGTAGGAAATCACATCCGTTTTTTCTAAGCCCATCCGTCCATCTTCCTGTTTCAATACACCAACGACACCTGATCGAGTGTAGTTTATAGATAGATTCCTGTTTGCAGTTAATATTTCATCATCTACCTTCTGTGAGAGCAGAGATTCAATTCGTTCCGGTGATAGTGTAATTTTAGCGGGGCCGGGATCCTGTGCGACATGTATCGAGTTTCAATCTCGAGAGTTGGGATCGATAAGTGAAGAGTGCCAAAGTCACATCGCTGAGGGCACCGAAAGTACTTCGTGACACACACCCTCATATCCTTCCAAGGAAGAAAAAAGTCTGCAGAACAGCACGGTAACTCTACCCCCACCAAAAAAGAGCCACGTTAGCATGTTAGAACGTGCAAAGAGCAGCTTCCAGCTCGAGATTTATTCGTTTTGCGTGTCTGATAAATTGTGTCGTGTGGGAAATACATTATTAGATTAAAGGCATATTCCTTCCATCTATTTCTTTGAGTGATATCTAGAACGCAAGCTAGTAATAAGAGAAGAAAATCAAACTTATTTGAAATTATCGTGGCCCAATTAATATATGTTTTTGATACCAAGTTTTAGAATGGTATCTTTACCAGATTTTTTGGACTAATTTTTGTTGTTCTATTTATATAGCTGAATGTTTCTGACTTTTTAATGATATCTGTTTCTTTCTTATATGAGATGTAATAATCCAAGTATTTGAACTCGTCTACCTGTTCTATGTTATTATTTTTTATCACAATTTTGGATCTAATACTCTCTTTACCTTTAAAGTCATCACTTTACTTTTATTTGGAGATATAGTCATATTAAACTCGTTTAAAATTTTATTTAGCTCGTGTATTGCCTTCTGAAGATTGTTTTCTGAGTTAGAGATAATAACCTGGTCATCTGCGAATGTACGGGATATTACAAGGTTTTCAGTTAAGATATATATATATATATATATATATATATATATATATATATATATATACGTATATATTCCTATCCCACTAATCCATTGTCTCATAATTTCATCCATATAAATGTTAAGAAGTAGCGGAGACATACTGCATCCTTGTCTTAAGCCCAGATTTATTTTCTCTATTTTGTGGTGTTGTGCTCCAAGTATTTGTATACTTTTCCTCCATAATTTTCCATAATATTTGTCTCTTAATATTATCAAAAGCCTTAATATGATCTATAAATAAAAGGTGCGTTTCTCTGTCCAACTCTCTATTTTTTTCTATCACTTGCTGTAGTATAAATACATTGTCTATGCAAGACCTTCCTACTCCGAAGCCACTTTGTTCTTCTAATAATATTACCTCTAATACTGACTTTAGTTGTTCTGTTATTAGTTTTGTATTGTGGTATTCAGCTTGAGGTCATTTTACGTATAAACAAATCTACGAAATTGGACCACCGGGTTTACTACTCTTCCGAAAGAAGTGAAGAAGTATAAGATCTCTACACCCAAACAGATCTAGACTCTCCATCGAGAAATCGCGACCTCGAAAACCAGAAGCTAGCACACTATTATGTGTTTCAAATGGGAAGGGTTCCGGAGTCGAGCTAATCAGATGCCGTATCACACACAGCGTTGCCAGCTTGTTAACCAACTCCTTTTATATTTCCCTCTCTCTCGCACACTCATACAACAAGCAGACGTAAGGGTAAGCGAATTATATTTTACAAACTTTTACAACGATGCAGTTGCCAAAATCAAAATTGGAAAAAGCATTTTCGCAAATTATGTATATTTTTATATACCATAACTATAATTATAGTTTATGAATTACCTCCTTTTCTAATCCAAATACGGGACACACTTGTTTTACCTACACCACACGCTTCAGCAGTAAACCGTTGAGCATTTTTGAAATCGAGCTGATTTCTACATTCCTCATTGCCCAAATTTTTGAAGAACTTGTACACCTTAAAAACATGACTTCGACCATGACTTCGCAATAATTGCCTTTTTGACTCGCCACTAAATTCACCGCAAGAAGCCATTGCACTATTTAACTCTTACTCTACTTTTGTGCAAAGAACAACTGAATGATATCTATGTGAACTCTCCAGAGTAAATAAACACTTCTTATCCAGCATTCATTCATAAACATAAGCATACAGCATTCCACAGGCTAACAGGAAATGAAGTGTTTGCTCTTTCTCAAATTTAACACCTTGACTTATTCACAGTAATTCTTTTATCACGTCATGTCAGTATTTTAAATTTCAGTTCTGAGTAACGAAAAGTATATGTACATACATACATACACACCAACCACTTTGAACTCTCTAGAGTAAATAGAGATTACAAACCATTCATAAACAAACATATAATGTAACCAGACACGTTGTGCCAGGGCAGCAGGAAATTTGTTTCCTCTCGCTGGAATTGGCTTATTCAAAGTAATTCTTTTATCACGTCATGTCAAACATTTACGTTTCAGTTCTGAGTAATTACAAATATACGTACACGCATATATGCCAACCAATAATGATATTCATACAGTGCTTACGTCGCGATTTATTGTTATAATATAAGTAATTTATTTGTATTATAATATAATATAATTTATTTGTATTATAAAAACTATTTGAGCTAAAAATATGGGGGTTTCATGGTTATGTTAGATACATTACTCTCTACCTTCAACATGGATCAGTTTTGGCGAAATCTGTATTTTTTTCTTAGCGCGAATACAAATACAAATTGATTATTGGCGCTCCTCACACACCACTTAGCGGGAATGTAATTCGACAACACCGCAGGACTCCGATTGGTTACTCGCCTACTAGCGCTCAAGGACTAACACGTTCCCATTTGAAACACATAATAGCCTTAGACAAAGGTAGATGACTCCTAGGAGGTGATAGATGATTCCTCATCTTCCTCAGAGTCTGGAAGTATGAATGAGTGTTAATGTGTGCGTGATCTAATAATTAAAAATTAAAAATCCAAAATACCAGAAACTCCACATTTACGAGATAACACCATCACGATTTGTTGACCTTTGCAGTCAAAGGCGAGGTATAAATGGAACAATAAAGAAATATTCTCTCCTTGTTGTGTAACCGATGTTATTAGATTTAGCATACATTCAAGATAAATAAATAAATGCTTAAGGATATGAAATACTTGTACTTAATCCATTCGGTGACAGTTTGCAGACACTGATACTACAAAGTCATCGGCATGAAGCCATGGTGTATACAATTAAATTATAGCTGCTCTTTGTACGAGCCAAGATGCAGACAGCATGAGATACAATTACACTATGACGTATGAAAGGACCCCCAGCAGCTGGCATGTATGAAGCACTTTACTTTTGTATTCAGCTGAATAAACCTGGAATGTTTTCAAGTTCTTTCGCAATCAATTTGTTAGCTGCGGTTTCAACAATAGCTTACAGCTTTGACCCTCAAGGAAAAATCTGGTGCGTTACTGATTTTCTGTACAACTACCATAAAATATTCCTAAAAATCTTACTTTTCTACCTACTTAATATTAAAACTTTCCATGAATACTTTTATTACACATTTCCTTCTGGAAGAATAATAAAAGAGAAAGCAGAATGATGTTCGTAATAGGCGTCCATAACCTTCCATAACATCTTGAGACATAGCTGAACAGCGATAGCAATTAAACAAATATGATAATTGTGCTTACTATTTTAAAATGCGTGTATGTGTATGTGTATAGTGTTTAAAGTCCGCTTTTACTACATACGGCACCGCAGGCGATGACACTGATGATACATGAGATGAAGATGGAGCACCGGTGGAATGAGATGGCGGGGGAAACCGGAGGTCCCGGAGAAAACCCGCCCCAGCGTCATGTTGTCCACCACAAATCTCACTTTGCGGTCGCCTGGGATCGAACCCGGGCCGCCTTGGTGAGAGCCAAGCGGTCTAACCACTGAGCCACGGCGCGGCCTAAAATGCGTGTACTACAAAGCGGAATAGTGCATCACAATAAACTTAAACGATAGTCAAGTTTGTAACTGTATAACAGCAGAAAAATGAATAACGACTTCAAATTTCACAGTTTTGGAAAGGCTATTAAGACTGAATAGGATATAAAGAGGTTATTTTATAAAATTCAAGATATACCTATATCTTATATTTGTCACAAATGTAACTTAAGAAGAATGTGACATGTGAAAATGAGACAAAGCCCGCTTTTTTAAAATTTTCATCATTTAAAGATGCTAAACTGATTAACCAATTCAGTGCCATGGCCGGGATTTGAACCACGGATCTCCTGGTTTCCGTCCAGTTGCTCTAACCCATTGAGCTACTTGTCGTCATGACATTAAATTCTCCATTAGACTTGTATATTTCCCCGGTAGACCACTAGGGACTCTCGCATCCGGGATATACTGATTGTGGCGACTTACTATCGTACTTACCAGGACATCCGTGGTTCAAATCCCGGCCATGGTATTGAAATGTGTGTGTGTAGTGCTTAACGCCCGCTTTTACTACATACGGCATCGCAGGCGATGACTCTGATGATACATGAGATGAAGATGGAGCACCGGTGGAATGAGATGGAGGGGGAAACCGCAGATCCCGGAGAAAACCCGCCCCAGTGCCCTGTCGTCCACCACAAATCTCACTTTGCGGTCGCCTGGGATCGAACCCGGGCCGCCTTGGTGAGAGCCAAGCGGTGTAACCACTGAGCCACGGCGCGGCCCATGGCATTACATTTTTCATGTTGACTATTTATCAAAGACTTTAGCTTATATACGGCTAGTGTGAAGAAATGACTATTTTCCATCAATTAACTAAAATACCAATTTTGATATTTAACCACTAGAGTTATACTGCTCAATACAGTGTGACCTTATTCTAAAAATGTTTATCTTAGATTCTGAGGGTCTTAAAATATGAAATCGTGGTAGAATTTCATGTTAACGGAGAGCCCAGAAATAAAGTAATGCCACAGAAAACCTATTCTATTAATAAACAAGGCTAGTATTTGTACTATTCTTCC
Organism: Mantis religiosa; assembly: GCA_030765055.1. Lineage (NCBI taxonomy): Eukaryota > Metazoa > Arthropoda > Insecta > Mantodea > Mantidae > Mantis > Mantis religiosa. Next base: position 178,390,115 of record CM060949.1, on the reverse strand, counting down.
ACTATTAGCTAATACGATTTTACAAGGTGACTTGTAATAAATTAAATGAGAGCTGCGTTGTTTGCGTAGTACGTTGCAGAATTGTAGCCGTTATACGAAATGATATGTGTAAATTTCTCCCAAATAATAAGAACTTCACATGCCATTTCCAGAAGATTCAAGATACACATTTTATTTGCTGTGTAAATAGCTTAAGTATGTAGCGTTTTAATCAAAATTATTAGGGATATTTTTTAAGGAAAATCAAGGTTTTGAAAACATTTTCCATGTAGAGAGATGAAGACATTCCTGAACACCTTTTGTAAATTTATTGGACATTTCATTTTCGTATTTAGTTGCACTAAACGCAGAAACTAACGCATACATACACATACATGCACAGAAATGCACATGATCTATTTATAAAAATATTTTTAAGTTCAAAGACTCTCTAATATGTATTTCCTTTAAACCCTTGATACCCAACTTCATCCATCTAGTTGAGAAAGTAAAACTTACTCTACATTTAGTGGAACAAATTTTAATGAGTGATGTTAAATGCATGCTTTATAGTAGCACTTGGTATTTACTTTTCCTCGTTGATAATAAAAAGAACTAATTTCTGAAACATTATAAGGAAGGTGATGTCAACTTTACATTTCATCTTACTACCTCAGAAAATTGATAAGCAGCTTGCATCACTACCTTTAAGAGACAGAAATGCTAGGAACTATACTGTAGTAAATATGCTTTTTAATATAAATACATTGGAATATTTATTACTTTAATTTTAATTTAACTTGTCGACGTGTTTGTTTGGGTGTGTCCGTCTGCCTGTCTGCAAACAACAGTCAAAAACGAAAAGTTAACTAAATGCCAAAGTTGGTGAAGTTCAATATATTCAAGAATGACTCACGAAGATTCTACAGAAAATCTCTTCACATAAGACTACCCTTTACAGAAAATATTTTAGAATAGTATTATTTCTTCAAAAATATTTCTAATGAATTTAATTAAAGTACTCAAAATATTTTCACGACAGATGTAGTGTGTCTTGAATTTTCTGGGAATATTCTCTGAAGTTGTCTTCATTCTACATAACTTTTGCATAACTGCTAAACCGTAACAGATTGACAAAATATTACTACACAATAAACAAGAAGGCATTAAGGCTAATCATTTACAAAAATTTGTGTTGAGTTTACAATTTCTAAGTCTTGTCTTGAACTGTAACATTCTTATAATTATGTCAAATATTACCTATGTCTTGGTCATGCAAAGAGAACTTCGAGTTCGAATCGCGGTCAGAGTGAGTTACCTGGACAAGGCTTCTTCCGAGCTTTTTTCTTATCGTGAAAGATGAATGTCGGGTAATTCAAAGCTCTATGAACCCTGGGCTCATGTGAGCATTATTTCATCCATTCCATTCATCGTCCCATATGACTTAACGTTGGAGGACGTAACGTTTTTTAAAAAGCAAAGAGAACGGAGTTACAAATATAGCGACCAGCGCTTTTAAGGCCCGTCTCGGTAGCGTAGATGTTATCATATCTGCCTCACGGTCAAGAGGCCCCAAGTTCGAATCTCGGTCAGGGTGAGTTATCTGGATAAGGTTTTTGCGGGGTTTTCCCTTATCCTTCAAGACGAATGTCGGGTAACTCTAAGCTCCATGGACCCTGGACTCCTTTGAGCATAATTTCACCCAATTCATTCACCGCCCAATATGACTTAACGTTGGAGGACGTCAATTACAGAAAAAAATACTCTTTTAAGTTTTGATTATAGCTTAGGCCTATTCTGTTCCCGTATTTTCATTGTACCGATAAGGAAATATGTAATAAGATCATTTCTGGAAGCGTTTGTGTCATTAACATGAAGGTAGAAGTATACGCATTTGAAGAAATATTTTAATGAATTAGTACGGAGAGTTGCGTGATTGTAACCCACATTAATATACCGGGTGAGTAAAAAGTATGTAACAATGTCTGTAACCCCACTGTTGCAAATCTATGAAGTGATATTTTTTTTTTTAGAAAAGCTGTAAGATATCAACATGCCCTCACATTACTATGATTACAAATAAAGACAACATTTATTGTTCCTACACTCCTCCAGTCATTAAGTCTCAGAACGTACAAACAAATACCCTTTCAAACAGCAATTTAAATGTATTAGAACCTTACTGCATGTGTACTGAGTAAAGGAAAACGAATCATCACTTCAAATTGAGTATTTTTTGAGTTAAACAACAGAGTAGGCTACTTCAATGTGTGGCTTTGGATTGAACAAATACAGACAAAAGCTAAGCTAATAAGGACAACAATGCTTGCTTCATTGCAAAATCTTCCTCTAAGTAATTAGTCATGACACAACTTACAGAAAGACAACAAATTGAAATACTAATGATGAACGGATGTGGTGATAGAAGGAGGACCCAAGAAGAGGTTTGTGTCTTGTTTAAAATACATCCAGAACGAAGGATTACTAATTCTACGGTAAGGAAAATTTTGAAAAAAATTCAATGAAATGTAAGTGCTCAAAATAAGGCAAAGTAAGGAAGGTAAAAAAGAATTACAAATCGTGATTAAGCTCTTATCAGAGGAACAAAACCCAAGTTTATCTACTCGCCAACTTGCAATGACTACATGAATTCCAGCAAGATGGATTGGCAGAAGAAGAAGTATTGAATGGCTGCCAAGATCCCTTGATTTGAACCCCTTAGACTTTCTCTTGTGTGGATATTTGAAATAGGAGAATTACAAGGACCATCCAAGAGATCTGGAGTTAAAGCGAATAATTGGCCAAGAAATGTAGCTGATCAGGCGAGCAATATTGTTGAATACATTAACTAATTTCAAAGACAGACTTTGACATTGTTTAGCAGTAAATGGAGGCCATTTTGAGCATCTTTTGAAGTGAATTCATACAACACGCACCATTAATTTTGTGATGAATGTGTTTTCTTGGCTTAAATTTCACGTGTTGTAACCGCCCTAATAAATATAAATTACAGTTCAAAAAAGCATCTGTACGTTCTGAGATCTGAGGACCAAATAAAGAATAAAGAAAAGAAAAAAATGCTGCCTTAAAAAAGATCACGCCCTGATCTTAGTAGTATGAAAAGATGTTGATATCTTACAGCTTTTCTAAAAATTATCACTTCACAAAACTATAAAAGCATTGCCTACTGTGCTAGTGGTCCCGGGTTCGATTCCCGGCGGTGAGGGGTGGGGATTTTTCTCCGACCAAGATAATTCATCATCTTCTCCAGAGACTGGATGTATGAATGAGAGTGTGAATGTGTGCGTGATCTAATGATTAAAACCAAACGAATACGAGTAAACACCTTCGGTATGTTCTAAAGGAGAATGGCCGTCGATATGACCATTGGAGATGAAGGCGGGGTATAAATGGAGGGAAAGAAAGATAACAACGAAGTTACAAGTATTGTCGCATACTTTTTACACACTCCCTATACGGCGCTACAGGGATGAACTCTGAGGACACACGGACAAGAAAACATTTAGGGTTTCTCCTCAGATGTGGATTCTACTTCATTACCGCTGCATTACACAAATGATATAGTGTGGTTAATAAGCTAGTGGCAGAAAGACGACTTGCTTGCAGTTATTTGAGATTCGACTTAGCCTAAATCAAACGTTTGTACTCACTTCTTTTGGACAGTCTCCTGAAGATAGCGAAGGAAGGTTTGCGCTGAAGTTTGTTAGCAGGGCTATCCTCGACAGCAATACCGCTCTCAAACATGAGTGCTGGCTATTTCAACACATACTAACGGTTGAGTCTAGTTCCCGCCTGGGCTCGAATTGCCCTTGTCAATTGAAATTGACTAGCCATCAATAATCATAATTGTGTGACCCACTGCCAATTATATGTGATCGACATAGGAATCCATTCACTCCGCGGGTTGACGCGCTGTTGCACTGCTGAGGATGCAGGAAAACCTTCATATTGGACTTGCCTTTGGGCGCACTTTTCCGGTACGGTAGGAAACAAAAAGTTAGGAACTCAAACTTTGAAACTTCCTCATCCATCCAGCAGGAGGTGGGGAGGGCGGGGGTCGCTCTAGATGTGACCTCTCAGAAACTAGGGACTTCTTCCTTTCAACCTTAAGCTGCACTTGTATGAATTATTAATCAGCAGTTATTAAAAATCAAATCAAACTTCTTGCAGCTGAGACTTTATTTAAAACAGATTTTAAAGTCTTTTCACGCAAATCTTAAGTAGTTGCTGTTCCATAGATCTCAGTAAGGCTCTTTGGACACATATAGCGCCGTAATATATGTGGGGAGGGCTTTCAGAACTAGGGGGTGGAGGGTTAGTATCCCTGGATTATGCTACTGCTGTTCTCGTAACGTGCATATTGATTCGTACTTAACCGTATTCAACCTAACTCTCAGTGACGCTTCTGAACGGGTTTTCTGAGTAAACCAGAGTAATTGGTACCTTTTCTGCTACACATTTACAGCAAGTACGGAAAGTATTGCACTCAGTGTAGAAATACAAACCATTGGGTTGAAATAAATACTTTTTAATTACGGGTGTCTCAATTGAGTCTCCGTAGTGTACTCTGTGTGGTTAAGTTGGTAGCGAGTGTACGGAGAAGAAGCATTGACCTTCAAGCAGGTAGAGAATGTCCTTTCCTCCTACAGCTTCAGTACGATACTGAGAAGGGTGCTTTTCTAAAGTGAGCTTAATTTGTGTTGTTGTGTTTGTAAAATGAAGTTAATATGTACACCATTGCCTACCTATCTGACGTGAGCGAGCGTGTTAGTGCATTTACTTCAGTGCGGAGAATCATTTGAGACACCCGATTTTATAGTGCACCTATTTTTGTTATCCATATACCACACTAATATCAAGTCAAGGCTGCTAAGGTTAGCTCATTTGTTCAGGTGTCTCGTAAAGTGGACTTGTCACTGTTTACGCGTCCATAATATAAGCTTGGTGAGATTTGTAACATATATTTTCTAGGACAGGAAACTGCATTCTTGAGGGTATCTGCCCGTTTCACTTTTCGAGTTTTCCTTTTTAAATTCGACGTTTTCCTTTTTAAATTCCTTCAATGCTTCGGTTATGCTACACAAGTTGAGTATGAGACTTTTAATCTGATTAGGTGATTGTTATTTGGGAGCATTTTTAACGCGAATGTTGTGCAATTTTAACGTGCTCTTCCTATCCTGATTCATACAGCACAATTAAATTTTTGGACATACATGCTATTGCTAAGTAAATTGTGAAGACATTCAATAGGTTTTTTTTTATTTCTTAAATTGTGATTCATGACAGTGTACTGCTGTTAAATTTTACGTGTACTGAGTGTCAGATATCCATTAGCATAAAGGGCATACAGGGGATATATGTGGTAAACAATATTATCACAGCGTGCTCTAACACTCCTTTGTGTTAAAGTGAGTGCTTCATGATCACATATTGAATTTTTAATATGGCAAAGGATATTTAATTATACCTACTGTTTTGCAAGAAAAATTAAGATAGATCTATGCTCTAAGTTCGTTGTAAATTACGGGAAAAATTAGCGTCACTAAGTTAACTTTATTGTCAGTTCCTTGTTGAATATCTAAAAATCTTTCTATTTTGTAATTTACTAGCGAAAATAACGCAAACAGCAGTGCAATGCTCATTTTATTTTTTTAAGAAGTTATATCTTAAAGTGATTTGTATTTAGCTGGTACTTCGTTGTTATTTATTTATGCCTTCCTACATTGCGTATCTCCATAATCTCAGAAATTATGGGATCAGAAATTTTGTTGGAATACCTAATATCTAAATGAGACGCATCAAAATGTTGGAAAAATATGCATACTTGCAGACGTCCTGAAACTAAGGTCATTAAACTTTCCCTGAACCAGAAAGTGTTATAATTTTGTGATAAAATTATTTGAATGCTAAAATGTTCAGTACAGTAAACGCACACATTTAAATGCACATGTCAAAATCGGGTTTGTTTTTTTAAGACATAGAGGTACAAATTTATTCTGACATCCATAGTGACATTTCCTAGTACACCACTTACTAGGATATACGCAGATTTCTGGCTCATGTCGAATTCTTCATAACATGAATTAGACAGCTGAAGTGTGACTGCCATTAAAAATAGAGGCTAATAAGACTAATAATGACGTGCAGCGCATTTTTAATACGTTCATTTTTCATACATAAAAGCAAGCGGAATCGTTTATAACCTATAAGTTGAATAAAGTTTGGGTAGACTCCACAATAATAACTCATCCTACCTTCACCTGTCAGTTCATTCGCAATCTGTTAAAAAGTATTTTGTTTTGCTAAATTTAGGCTTTTTGTCGAAACGATAAGGATGCTTTGTAAATAAAACGAGGGCCCAAATAACTCCAGACACACACTCACTCAAATAAATTAACTAGCTTTCATATTGTTAAGTATGGGTAAATTGTAAATCTTAGAATATTGGATTCACAATTTACCCCGTAACTAGGGGCACAACTGAAGGGATAAGGAAGTCATTTGGTAGAATAAAGATAGGAGAGACAACACTTAAGTCCGTTCTAAACCCATTTACCATATTATAGATTTTGAGTTGAAGTACAAGGCACTCTCGAAGTCTTTAGGGGACTTCGAGTGAAAATAGTGATAGCAATTACATTAATATATTTCAGTCCCATACGGGTTACCTTGGCGGTGCGTGATTGTGTATGGTTTCGGATCTTGCTGACTGACTCCCTAAGTCACACTGTCTCTGCTCTCGACTCTCTAAACCGACTACTCTCTTTGCCCCCTGCTACTGGCTTAAGCAGCACTTAAATTTGGTTTCTGCCAAAATGGCGACATAATGCTAAACGCTAAGGAAGCTACACAGACGTTTCCCAAGCAAAGCTAAGCATGACCATATTCCACAAAAACATCGTAACTGCAATTCGGCGTCTATTTGACTCCGATTACTTAAGTCAGCAAAGTCCGTGGCCAGCCACCTGTACGTGACGACATGAGTAAACACGAAAGTGAAGTCGTGAGAAATCTGGCAAAATGCTGTTCTCATAAATCAGAAGAATGTCCAAAACGAGTCAAATCACAGGAAGTGGGCATTGAACAATAAGATTCCAGAATTTGAGGCTTTCAAGTATTCCTCAACTATACACGTGACAATATACTGTTCGATCTATTTCTGTATATTACAAAGGTGTTACGTTTCAGATGACAACTTGTATATTTCATGATTTGCCGTTTCCATCTTTAAACATACTTCCTGTTTATGTTTATGCAAATCATTGTGAATGGCTCAATTTATTAATCTGGCCGCAAGCTTCTGTGTTCGTGTTGCATTTGCATTTAAATTTTCTATATTAATGGTGGAAACAAAAGGTAACGAAGAACTGCATGATGGTCTAAAGTAGCTTAGGATTACGGTTTACAACTCAGCGGGAGACCTCGCACACTTAGACCCATATAGATCTAAATATATTGTAACTACCGCCTCCCCCTGGAGAAAGAAGCCAAATGAGGCTGCATGCCACAAAGACGCGGGTGGAAAATACAGTGTTGACTACCTAGAGATGACGAGAAATGATCCGTGGACCAAGCAGATCTACACGGTCTGCGCCATCTGTCCAGCACAGTTACTCGCTACTAGACCTAGAAACATCTGAAAGGTGAGAAGGAAACAGAATGGGAGTGATATTATAGAAAGGAGATCATGGTAGACGAGAAATCAGAAACATCTGAAAGGTGAGAAGGAAACAGAATGGAAGTGAAATTATAGAAAGGAGATCATGGTAGACGAGAAATCAGCGATTCATCTATAGAGCAAGGAAAACTATGAAAAACCCAAGGTCAAGGTGTGTGTTGAGGGAATCGAATCTGGGATCTCTCAAATTGGAGTCTAACACCTTATTGCGCAGTCATTCGCTCGCTGATGTGATCTATAAATATAATTAATAAGAACAGTTGTACTGAGTAGATGTGTAAATCAAATGGAGAAAGTGAATGGAAATTAAAAGTTAACATTGTGTGCACAGACATTGCAATCTCTCTGTATGAGAGAGGCGTGTTAGCATTTAGTTGAGAGAATTAAAAACACAAAAGAAGTAATTTACACTGAGTAGGGAGGGTGCTTAAACTGGGGATCGGGAGTGTACTTCAACAAGGGGATTAGATGGACATATGCATTACCAAGAAAAGATAATAAACAATGCCTGGTGGTCGCTCTTGCAACACAATAGGTCTCACGAATCTGTCAAACACAATTCTTTACAGTGATCGAAAATCGATGTGTGTCTCCATGCTAGCAGACGTGTGTTGTGAAGCTGGTGACTTCATTCCGTGCTGAGAGGGATCAAAAGGAATAACTTCTATAATGGATACAACAATGGTTTCAGCATGCCATAGAAATAACATGGCGTTTCTGTTACAAGTGCATTCTTATTTTATCTCTGTGTTATTCTATTGTTCTAAAAATCTGTAATATTGACTTTCTGTACTTACATCTGCAAAAGCTGCTTTCCCCGTCTTTGTCAATCGAGGTAAAGTTCCATTAACACTTATACGTCAGTAATAAATTAGCTTGTGATTAACACTAATGTGGTGTGTTATCAGCTGCGCAGGGGCACGCTACAACACTAATCAGGAGGCCTTGGTCCAGAGTTCCGAAACTCCTGCAGTTATTCACGCAAAAACGACTGTGGGCGCTGCGGCCCCTAGCACTCGTGGTACCTCTGACGTTACTAGAGGAACCTCGGGCCGAACATTCGAGCCCCTCCTTGACAGGGAATTCTTCGGATTGGGTTGGACTCGAGGGAGCAGTGGTTCCCGATACCCGTGGGAGATCGGGTTGCGGGAAGTCATTAATATCCCCGTGTACTAGCCAGCATAGCTAGTAGAAGGTGTGCTAGATCACCAGGCGGCCCCACCAAGGTCACATCGGTAGCCTTCCCATTTTGGAGTTGGCGCGCGTAAGTGGCGTATCCACTTCCATCCCGTCTTGAGTCCACAGGACCAGATGGGGGCGGGGGTGTTAGTCTCTAGGTCTTGCCCTATGGAAAGCCTCACGGAGGCGCCAGGCGCCCTTTTGGGACAGCTCGGTAATACCCTGGTCGCAGGAGGCCCGGGTCCTTGGTCCTACGAGTCCAGGACTAATGGGAATAGAACATCTGGCATTAACTGACTGTGCTGTGCAGATCCAGAGGGGATGGGAGATGGCTCTACTTAGCCATGACACAAAATAAATATTCCCATTTTTCAGTGCATATCTTGTATGAAAAATAAATATCTCCTATATGTTTGAAGTAAGTTATCGTGTCGATATAAGTTGAAACTTTCAGAAATAAATATCTTCCATATGTCAGAACAAAATACAAACACTATATCAGATACATAATTTTTTTATAATTTCTTTTTAACTCAAATAATTATTAACGTAAATCATTTAAATGCATAGATACACTTATTTACAAATCATTGCACGAATTACAAGGTGTAATGAGTCAGAATCTAAAGAAACTTTGTCCTACGTCACTTTCATAGATTCGTATTCATTGCTGAATCCAATAAAAGTTTATTTATGTCGCACATATCCACAAAGTCAAAGATTTTCTACAGCAAATTGCTGAATTAAGCTTTCACCCAACCAATAATAAATTCTTACCACTGCAGAAGTCATACGGTTTTAGAGAAATCTGCAAAATCTATTTAATAAATGGAAAGTTTCTCATAATCTAAAATGAGAGATCTTATAATAGTTTAAGTCCCTAACTTTTGTACTTTAATTTGAGATGGATAATTTTCTCAAAATATTCATGACGCATCTTTCGAAGATGTGAGTCTAAATATAAAGTTTAGTACGTATTTATCGGGTATTTCTTTCTGTGTGTTGGTGTAAGAACATACTTCTTTGGCTTTAAATTTTTAATGGAATGCAACACTTGGTAGAGAAAGTAAATAAGAAATAAGATTGTTACCTAGAATTACGTTAGCTTTGCTGTCTACGCTAGGTGGCGATACATGTATCACCATGGGAATTTTCTCAGCCTCTCGAGGTCCTTAGAGACCAAATGAGTGGGCACTCGAAAGAGGATGAAGGGGACTGTATGGTGACTACTTGTCACCTGCAGTACTCGTCTCTGAGTATGAACGGTGCAGAGAGTGCAGCGGTCGAGTGGCATTCATGGATGTCGCCCCCATCGAATGTACAATTTCCAAGCAGAAGAAAAGCTTCTGAAGATTGTACACACATGACTTTCTTTACTCAGTCTTGCAAAAACTATTACTGAAACACATATTTTTCATTGTACGTGTCTACTTAATGTTAGCCAAGATAAATGTTCGAAGAAATTGTTTTATTACACATTTCCTTACAGTTACGATGGGAAGAAGAAAATACAATAGGCTTCACTAGTAGTCAAATCCCTTAAGAGCTGGCCGCTCTGTGATGGCTTTGGAATTCAATTCTCTTTACGTGACCAAGACATAACAAGCGAATGAAAACTTTTTCTTAAAAAGAGATAAATGTTTGAAAATTCAAACCAATAAGAGTCCACCTCTGTGGTGCGGATATGCCGAGTTTGAATATCGGTAGGATGAACTACCTGGATAAGATTTTTCTTTCTCGGAGTTCTCCCTTATCCTGAAAGATGAATATCTCTGTGATCATGGGCTCATTTCACCCATTTCATTCATCGTGCGATATGTCCTAATGTTGAGGGACATATCAAATACCCCAAAATGATTATCTAAAACAGAAAAGTTTGATATAAATTGCGAGATTTAACGAGTTCTACATATTTTGTATAGTACAGGATTGTCTGTCTGTTACGGTAACAAGTTATGCAAAGGTTTTTCAGAATAAAGATGTTTGAAGAGATTATTCCCAGAAAATTCAGGATATTTGTTTTACTCATATATGTAATAATATCTTAAACAAAGTCATTTTAATCAGAATATATAGCTAAAGCTGTTTTTTGAGAAGTAAAAATATTTGAATCATTTTCCATGAAAAGAATAACCGGAGGTGGACGCTTTCTATTTAAAATCTTCGTATGGCAACAGTGGAATATGCACCTAAATACCAAGTTTGGCATTTAATCGACTTTCGTTTTTGAATTGTGATATTCACACACACACACACACACACACACACACACACACACACACACACACACACACACACACACACACACACAATCACACACACACAATCACACACACACAGACACACACACACACACACACACACACAAAACACACAGACGCACACAATCATAGGGTGAACAGTTATTTATTCAGATGCACTTTTATTCAGGTATGTTTGTGGCGAAATATCAATAACGAATGTTTGGGTGGAATACAACACTTCCTTTACTTGTATAAAGTACGCAGTACACAGAGAAAGTAAAAATTGTCTCAAATAAATATTTGAGGTGGAATCCAACAAATTAAAATCTAGAAATGTGTAGCCTCTGTAAAGCTGTGTAGTTATCATTAGTTATATTATTATTTGTATTATACTTAGTTTTCAAAATATATGAAAGGGTATTGGCACATTTTGGTAAGGAAAACATCAAAGCAGATGAGGCGGAGTTGTATGATAGTCATTTATATAGGCTTTTGTGTGCTTCATCTACATTTTGTTACGGAAAAACCCATTGTATCATATGCCAATTGTTACTTTCTCTGCTTCTTCTCTATAGTGAGCATTTCTCCCAAGCATTCGATACAGTTTTCACCAGAAATGCACGTTTTAAGACTTCACGAGACAAAAAGAAGGTGCCTTTAGGAAAAGGAGACGCGTATGTCTTTAAACAGCATATCTCCGAAAAGGAAAATCGATAATATATGTTTTCAAGTTTAACATCCTCCAAGGATGCTTTATAATATTTTAAAGAAAATGTCTCATCCTACAGATACCCTTTACATGGAAAAAGTTTTGATGGCTTTATTTTCTGAAAAAAAAAAAGATATAACGACTTCCATTTAAATACCATTAGATTAAGTTATTCAGAATAATAATGCAGAAAATGAAAGGCAAGTCTTATTCATTCACACAATTTATACAGAATAAAATTTGTGATGTTAATAATTTTCGAGAATTGTTGTAAATGCGTTTAATTTTCAAATACTTGTACTACTTTTTCAGGAAATATGTCCCTATATGTTTTTATTTTATGGTCTACAAAACATAGAATTTCAAAGACATCACTTAGCGACCCGCTTTTAATAAATCTGACTATTGCTTCAGCTTACTGCATACTAATTATACTGATGACGAAACATGTAAATGTGTTATGAAAATTTATTTGTATTAACAGTAAGTAGAGTTAGTTACTAACACTCCCCACATGGCAACCTTGGCCTTCGGGGTAACCTCACCCCACCAAGTGATGACCGGACCCATTTCTCAGGTGGAGGCACCCAGAGGGCGGTGTCCATTACCTCCGATGATAGGGTGATAGTGAAGATGGCGGTGAGGTGAGAGGACCTACAGTTTTTACCGTGGACTCCGAACCACGTTGGGCATAGGGGATACTTCACGTGTGCTAGACAGAGGTGAAGGCGTGGATAGGGCCGACTTAAAATCGCCAACCCCAGAGCCGGGAATCGAACTCGGGACCCTTAGAACGGGAGCCGCGAACGAAACCACCGCGCTACCCCGGCGCCCTTAACAGTAAGTAGATAGATGAAAAATCCGTGTAAGGATTACAGAAGCCTCAATAGCGACCATTTTATGCCCCACAATTATGAAGATAAATCTGGACTTGTGAAAAAATAAATGTGTAGGTTACATTTTGAAGTAGATAAACTTCTGGAAATATATATATATATATATATATATATATATATATATTAAATTGCCAAACAGAGCTTTTTATACTCTAAATACGAAAATAAACAATAAGCTTAAACTGGTAGAAAATTAGAATTTACATATTTATTATAATTTATTAAATACCATTAATACACAGATAAAACATATACAGGCAAAGCATGCAGAATGAGTCTTAGTTGTGCCTCACTGGGGTTCAGCAGTACAAAGTATTTCAAACATGTAGACTACCATAACAGCCGCAATAGCAAATACGGGATCTACTATGCGCACAGTAGATGCAGTTAAATTCACGGAAACGTGCCCATGTTTTTGGTTTCCGATAGTGTTTGCTTTATTTTATGTTGGTAAAACCTCTCTATTAACTGTGTAACATTCTAGGCCTAGTTCAGCCAAACGTCCGAGTGCTTGAATTAGATCCAACGCAAAGATAAGGTCTAGGTGAGAGGCGATAGGGGATAAGTATGGAAACATAAATTACTGAAATGCATGCTTTGCAAGGACGGTCCGTAATACCAATAAGTGGGTCGACTTTATTGGTCTGATGCTAAAAGTTGGCCCTCAAACATTAACAAGACCGGTTTTTGTTCACTATATTGCCACGATTCCTCATGCTTGAGTGTACGCTCATTTGAAATAACCACAACTAAACAAATAAACTGTTTCTTCTGTTAACATGTTACAGATAATACTGATGTATTATTTTAATATTATTTATAGAATACAGAACAAAGTTTGTATCCACTTCCTTGTGAAGAATAATGCCATTTCCAAATAGGATGTCACATTTAGAGCTAAGCGGTGGTTTTCAAGAATAGCGATCAAATATGCTTACGACCAAGAGTTGAACTTTAGTATTCTATGGACAACCGAAGGCATACTTCAACACCTTCTAGAGTAATGTTTGCTAAAATTTCTCTTTTATCTGCTAATACAACAACATAAATTATACTTGGTAACTTACTGAGATCTCCTCTGAATTATTTCCGTACTCGTACACTGGGAAAAACTTACCTGGAAAAAGAGAAAGACAAATTAAAAATAGAAGTGATTTTATAAAGTCATGAATAAATGTGGAATACATTAAATGTAAAATTGTTCTCAACGCTTCAATTATTGAGGCAACTATAAACAATCAATTATCTATTGTACGAAAACAATATATACAAATGGTACAACATTAATTTTCGCAATATTTGAAAAAGAAGGAAAAAACGTAAAAGGGAATAAGTCAAAATTGGTGCCATTTCCTTTTGGCACCGTAAGCATTAATGACCAGTTTCATCCTCGTTGTCATGTCAATTGACAAATGTATTGTACATTTGGCTAACACAGCCAAATACGTGTTCTAAATGACTAACTTACAAATCAAGTATAGCAAAAAGATTGTTATGAAATATATTTATAATGCAATAATTGCGAAAAGCAGTGAGTTTCATAATAAATTTATTTCCTGCACTATAAAATTATGAAAGAAATAAAATTAACTTAATGTCTTCTAAGACATAGTTGTGAAGCAGTTTTTGGATGAGCATGCGTGCACGCGTTGTGCGTCATTGTGTATATGGAGATTACTTTGGTAATTTTATTAAACTAATGCCAATATTTAGCATTTAGGTTTAATTGGATTTAACAGTGTAGATTTTTAGAATCAATAAAGCCTTTTTATAATTTTGATGCACAAAATAATATTATCATCATGTATTCAAACATAGTTGTTGCATAATTACAGAATTTTTCACTCTTCTACCTGCAAGTTTCTGCAGCAACTGTCTGAAATACTTGTAACGGTTTTAAAATTGTCATAATTGGACGATGGCTTAAGAAAAAATGAATATGTATTTCAGTTAATATTTCTTGTGAAACGTGAAATACTTACGTACAGTTTGTGTAGGAGTTAAGTTACGGAGAAATCAGGTAATCAGAGAATATAATAAGCTTTCTAATATAATCAAATTAATCAGCAACAAATGAAAAAGTAACTAAACGTCATTACTACATGTATTCTTGAAAATTATTTCGATTTTTCTTATCGAGAACGTGATACAATAAAGCATGTTATATTTGCAAACAGATTAAGAAATGCCTGAACCATTTGCATGCATTTGAACCGTATCCTGAGCTGCGTAACACGCTATGAGCGTGTCCTTAACACGATGGAACCACGAAAGAGTCCTTTGATCACAGGGATCCTGGACGTGGCTATACATTTGGCACCCTTAATTTTATTAACAGTTACAAAAGACTGTACAAAGTTCTCCGTTGCTCAAGGGAAACCTTTTCAAAAATACAATTTGCTCGTTCTTGAATGAAAAAAGTTCTTCAAGATATATTTTGTGTAATTATTAGACTTAGAATAAATGATTTGTGCTCCCCAAGGAAAACTGTGGGTGATGCAATTCATCGTCTCCCAGATACGGCTAGAAATTCCAATTGGGAAAGGGGTTCTGAACACGTTAGCGTTCATTATACAAGCGCTGCGTATTGCTATATCACTTATAATATATCTAAGGCATCAGAAGCAAGCCGAGTATAATAATTGAGCTTCTCTTTGAAGGATATTTTTGGATTGGGTTGGACTCGGCGGGACATTAGTTTACAAAATCTATACCTTTGAATGGTGATATATACGCAGGCTTGTGAGACACCTTAACATCCTGCGGCACCAGTCTGGAGAACTGGGACATGCTGTCCTACATTGCTGAGGATTCTATCGAGGATTTTCGGTGGTCTTCTTTTTGGGGTTGATGCGCATAGAGGAGATATCCACTATCCTTGCGTAAGCGTGGAACAAGATTTTCTGACTCTAGATATTAACCCCACGAAGGAGCGGAAAGCTTCTCTCTGGCTGCAGAAGGGGACCCTCCGGGAGAAGCTCTGAGTGGCCTTTGCATTAACATATTCGGAAATTACTTTAAACACTTGGGTTGTTCATTTCCATTAGCAGGGGACTATGTTCATAGACCATACATTCGGAGTCCTTTACAGTCTTTTTATCATCCTCTCCGTTTATATTTATATTAGTGCTGAACCAACAGTATAATGTAGTAGTCCATCAACCTTCATGTTATCTCTTTCTAGAATAAAAGTAAGCTTTAATTTTAACCCTCTTTTTAGATCCAGAAGGAATTATTTTTCTCCCCATTTCCGGAGTTTAATTCCAAGCAAAAATTTTCCATTAAAAAAGGCATCATTTAGAGCGCAAATCCCATGCGCCATGCTGAATCTCATTTTGCTTTTGATCGCTGAGCGTCTCCGTCGCTTGCTACCGCATCAACCCAACGCAAACAATAAACTTGCGGGAACACCGTTATTACTAAATAACGTACGGAAGATGGCCTTCGAAGCTTCTTTTGTTGAATATTCTGTATGAAGCTTGGGGTTTGCATTTTATTATCTATGACGTCAACACTGAGCCGCAGGCGAGCTGCATAAGAACCTCTCTATTAATCATCTCATCAGTGTATGTCGAGATGAGCGGAAATAACTTGTATACATCCCCCTTCCATCTTCTGCCTAAATTTACATATTCTTTTTCATTGTATGTAAAATATAATGCACACTTTTCTGTGCAATTGTTAACAAGTAATTTTGCCGGCATTCATGTACATCATTTCAGTTTCAGACATAACGTTTTCCCTACATTAACTTCAATATATTTATGAGAAAACTAAGCATAGAACTCAACCTATATTTCGAATTTGTCCAGTTTTTATTTTCACTTTATTAACTTCTCTCTGTCAGTTCACTTTTGTTTGTAACGTAGCCAGTTGAATATGAGCGAAAAAGCCTTTCTTTGTAAGATTCACCCGCTAATGAATCGAACACATGGCGTCTCTAATCTCTCTCGGAAGCAGTATTTACTAAGGTAACAAAATGACTTATACAGCCTACTTGATACCGTATTAATAACACATCCACCAACGCAAACTAACTGCATATTGGCTTATAGGTGTATATATCTACTGGAACTTCTCAGAAACTTCTGGAATGTTTAGGAAACGAGAAGTGAGAAATTTCTAGAAGAATATACTTATCTCTGGATAGATTTCTGACGTTTGTGCTGAGCAGGGGTTTTAAATCGTATGTCTTCCAGGACAGTAGACGGTCAGAAAAGAAACTGAGCATATAAATGCTAAGACTTTCACGGTCGGAAACTGAACATAGTTTATAATCGTAAATTAATTCTTCTTTCACACCAGCCGTGTGTAGGACGAAATATGCATACGTATAGTCACACTGAAAAATTCAATGCCACAGCCGAGATTTGAACCACGGATCTTCTAGCATCCGTCCGGCTGCTCTTAACCATTGAGGTACTATGGCCTACGTGCCAGCATGGCATTAAATTCTCCAACTGATTCGTATTTTCCCGTAAACCACGAGGAATTCTTTACAGATCGAACCACTATTAGGTACAATAAATGGAAATTGTCTTTCAGACTAGCCGTGTGTAAGACAAAATATGCAAAGGTAGATTCAGACTGAAAAATTAAAAAAAAAAAAAAAAAAAAAGAACACGAAAAACACGAGTAATTTGGACAATTCACTGCCATGCTAGCACGTTGGCTATAGTAGCTCAATCGTTAAGGGCAGCCGGATGGAGAGTGGAAGATCCGTAGTTCAAATCAAGGCTATGACATTGAATATATATAAGCTGACCTGACGAACTTTGTACCGCCAAAAGTCGTCTATACTTATGCATATAAATAAAACAAATGCAGATTAGTTAGTTATTCTGCAATTGGAGGTGAAATTTAAATACCATAGTTATAGTTAATTTAACCAAGTTAAAGATTTCTGATAAATATTTTTTTTCTTTTTTTGTGGAGCGTAAATATACAAAGACGATGGTTTTCCGATGGTTTCGCGAACATGCTAAGTATAATTGTCCTTGAGGGAAAGGGAAACTTCAAGTTGATTCCGAAATCTTCCAACGACTGCCCTTGCGATTTATTTATGGTCATTGCAAAGGCAAAATGCACGGGATATTGTAGACGCTTAAAATCAAAAGGTAAAGCCATTGGAATCATCGGAATCACAAAGAAATTAAATTAATTTTGTGTCAATTCAATTCATATTCACGAATTCATAAATATATATTATAAAGAAGGTATGCAAGAACTCACTAATATTTGAAAGTTGTCTGTGGTCAAATATTTATAGTGTTACAGTGCGTTCAGATATTAATTTTGTGTCTAATCTTCGAAAAGTATATCATCATGGTACATAAAAATATTTGTCTTGATAACAAACGATAAACGCTATTTAATAAAGTAAGATAAATGAAATATATTTTGGAGACTTTGGCAAGGAGTGGAATATCTTTCTACTTTGTAATGAGTTTGTTTGTCTAAAATAAAAGGTGTATGTGTTCAGTAAAATTTTGCGTGTGTTCTTTTATATTTAGTTACCAATCCGGTACATTATCACTTCAGGTTTTTTTCTCACCTTTTAAACTTTCCTTGGACTTACACAAATATTTGAAAACCAAAATTAGACAAATCGGTCCAGTCGTTCTCGAGCTTTTGCGAGACTAACAAACGTCAATTTTTATATATGGCTAGTTACATTTAGTCATAGTGCGAAATATTAATAGCTTCCGAGATGTACATGCACTTAAATATATTATTGTTTCTATAAACAGATACTTCGCGTTAATCTACACTGTAATAAATGGTTAAAATTGCTTTATTCGTGAATGATAATGCGAGGAAAATCAACATGTTAACATCTATAGCACTATGAGAAAGCCTAACTTCGTCTTTGACATTTTTGGATAATATTCTTTGTTAAGTGTTATCACGGATAAGGGGTTAG
Organism: Mantis religiosa; assembly: GCA_030765055.1. NCBI lineage: Eukaryota > Metazoa > Arthropoda > Insecta > Mantodea > Mantidae > Mantis > Mantis religiosa. Next base: position 178,371,487 of record CM060949.1, on the reverse strand, counting down.
GAGCAACACTTTAACAGAAAAGCATCACAAAGGCTTTTCAAAACTAAAAAAGCTGAAAACAGAATTAAACTTAAGACATCTGCATCTACGGCACCGGAGATGCTTTGCACAGAAGTTCTATCTTTCTAATATATTTCTTCGACGAAGGGTTGGGCTGAGTTACTCAGATATGTTTTTACTGAATTTTGTTTTATAAAATAGGAAGTTAATATAATGTTGAGCCATAGCTTAAACTGAAGAATAATTATGGAAGTTACATAAATTACGTACTTTAAATAGGTATCCGCTATATTTTGTTACACTTCATATATGCAGTTGATATCCACTGCAGTGACGTTGGTATATCTAAGTAACTGATTTTACTGCTGCAATAATATTCCTTCTCTGTTAGAGATTTTCTTAATATCTTCCATATGCTGAGTATCGCAATTGTTAGTTTTCGACTCTCCCGCCGCACAGATTCTTTTGGGATTACACGCGAAAGAACCTTCAGATTAGCTGACGCATGTAAAACCTTGTTTGAATCTGATTGTATACTTGAGAATATTGTTACTGGAAAGGGTTGTTAACGTTTTCATTTTTCGGCAATTGTTTTTCCCAATTCTTCTACATGATTTACTTTTTGGTATTTTGTACACCTCATTGTTACCGACAGGATAGAAAAACTATAAAATATTGTTAAAAATAGTTTAACCATATTATATAACGTTGTTCATAATGTGCAACAGTTTTAACCTAAAAATTTAACTCTCATATTTAACGTTTAATTTCTCCTAAACCAGTAGATAGTTAAATGTCACCTCTAAATCTACTTGTATAACACTAAAGAGATAAATCATGAAATAATCATTTATATATTTTTCCAAGAAGTAATTACATTGCATGGAGCAATTTTTCAAAACAGTTGAAGCGTAATTAAAAGTAATATACCTGGTGTTTCCACTAAAATACTCATGAACTTTATTCTATATGTTATATTTTAAACAACAATTGCGGTAATAAAATTTCAATTGCATTGTTTCCATGCCTATAAGGACAAATTATATCGGGGTATGTATACCCTAACTTCCATAGACTATTACGCTTCAATGTTAAATAGGACTTAAAGTTATTGTCACGGCGGTAGCCAATAACACTTGAAGGGATGAAGTGTGAGTCGCCCCAGTGAATCAGCTTTGTTATATGCGGCCGAGAAGTGCAAACAAATTCAACATTCGAGGACAGCTACTTAAAGAGCCGGAAGCATATGCCTTTTTATTCTACTGCGTTAGTGTTCCAGACGGTTCAATTTCGGAAATTATAGAAAATCAACTTCGAGATCCTTCCAGCCATGCAATTCAAGAGACTTCGCTTTGTAGAACAATTCTTCCATGACCCGTTGATGTAAAAGGAAACACTAAAGCTAGCTTAGCACGCAGTTCAGTAGTTGTGAGCGAGTTGATCACAGAGTCAGATATGAGAGTTTACAAGCAATTAAAGCGAGTGTTAACGTTTGCGAGCAGTGAGCGTCAAGAAGTATCAAGCAGCGAGAGATAGCGTGTGCAACAGAGGCATAAAAACATTAACACTAAGATGTTTGCTCTGTATATTTGCAAAAGTGATAGTAAGTGTAAGTTACCTCTGTGCTATTTAGGTAATAAAGTGAGTTTAGTACAACTTCATGTTGTCATTTGCCTTTCTTTTGTATATCACAAAAATATATGTTTAAAATTGCTATAGTCATTTGTATACACCCTGTAACAGTGATTACAAGTTTGATAACACAACAATATTCCCCAAAGTTCATTCTCTGTATTTTCAGCAGCAAACTATAATCTGCGAAACGTAAGAAAACAAGTTCATCCACCGTTATAATGTAGCCTCCCTTAATTATACCTTGAAATTCGTAAACATTATTATTATTATTATTATTATTATTATTATTATTATTATTATTATTATTATTATTATTATTATTATTATTATTATTATTATTATTATTATTATTATTATTATTATTATTATTATTATTATTATTATTATTATTATTATTATTATTTTGCAATTTACGTTCTCCAACATTAAGTCATATCGGACGGTGAATGAAATGGGTGAAATGATGCTCAAATGTGTCCAGGGTTCATGGAGCTAAGAGCTAACTGACATTCGTCTTTCAGGATAAGGGAAAACCCTGGGAAAAACCTTATCCAGGTAGCTCACCCTGACTGAGATTCGAACTCGGGACCTCTTGAACGTGAGGCAGATACGGTACCATCTACGCTACCGAAGCGGGCTCGTAAACTTATGCAATCTGTTTTTACTAAGCTAAACATTATAACATTATAGCGTCGAGCTTATAAAATCGACATAGTCAAGAATCTAAAGAAAATGTGTATCAATTTTTCAAAATCTGTTTATGCTTTGCAAGTCCATTAAATTGGACGGTATGCAAATCCAGCTCACCTAACAGGTAATAAGTAAACTCGAAAAAGCTGTTATATATTTAAAATAATTTACTTTTACCCACAATATTGCATACATGGTTTTAAACAGGTCGAGCACCTCTAATTAATTTTACTTCATTGCTTAATATACGTATTTTCTGAGATTCGAAGTCAGAATTGTTGTTTGAAACTAAACCACTGGCCCTCCAGCGAACACTGACTAATTTCAAGAGTTAGGGAGAGGTTTTCCCCTTTGGAACGTAGGAGGCATAATTTCTCCCCCTTTCGTTTAATTTATTACAAACTTCTAATTGTAATTAAAGCCATTAATCAAACGTTACTTCGTATATTCACGTTTCGCAATAATGGAACTAGCTATGAGGTTAGAGGTATATACTTACGCTTTCTTTTTCCGATTTGCTACTGTCCATGTGCTTTATATTCCACATACTTATGTTTCTCTAGTTTACACAATTGGGATCGTATGCTATATTAGGTAACTGTTTACTGCTAAATTAGTCAACTCCTTTTTAACTAAACCTTAGTTTGTTGTAAGTATTCGAACTGAATGCCGTAAACTCAGTGGCACAAACTATGGGAATACGTTCCTAATAAAAATCAAACAATTCGGAAAGGTGATGGACTACTGATACTGATACAAGTCAGACTTAAATACATTTTACACTCACCTTACACTTTGATTTAAAATGTTCACCTGATTCTACACTTGCATGGAAACGTTTAACTTTCACAAACGTCATGTATGTATCGAGTGAATTTGTAGCTTTCTAGGAAAAAATTGGGGTGCTTTCGGAGTGAGATGGTTGTAGCTTGTTTTAGGGACGTCCCGGTTCGATTTCCGTCGTCCGTTAACTCCGATAACTTTGGGTATTTTAATAGGTTTTCCAAATCGGTAAATGAATTCTGTCACGAATTTCTTTGCATAACTAGGGCTTTCGGTATCCCTATATAAAATCACAAACGAGTGAAATGTAGCAAAGTTTTCAAACCATAGAAAAAGTACTTCAACTTATGCCAAACAGTGTAATACGTTTTGCTCTCCCATGACACATGGACAATATGGTGTTTCTTACTACAAACGAATTTAAAGATTAAAAAATTCTACAGAAAATCTCTCAAGAATTATCGCCTCTAAATTAAATATTGTTTGTTAACCAACCTGTCAACTCATAGAATCATACATATCAACTAGAATTACGTCCGGCGGGGGTTCTTTTAACACGTCAGTAAGTCTACTAACAAGGGGCTGTCGCTTTTAAGCTCATTTAAAAATCATCAGCCTAGGCTGGGACTGAACCCACGCTTTTGGGATCATAAGCCAGCGCCTAGCCAACTGAGCTACCCAGAGTGACATTTCTTCTAACTTGTGGAGACAGAATGAATTGACGAAACAGAAAATTCATGTAGAACACTAACGCATACATTAATTTTGAACTACCTGTTTTGTGGTCATTTGATTAATCCTTGACACATTAAAATTTGTCTCTCGAATTAAACGACCTTCATCGAAGGAAATATTTTTTTCCAAACGTTTCACCAGCTCTGAAAATTTAACGGCATGACTATAATTCCCTTGAGGTATGAGATATCATCAGGTTTGGAGGAGCCACTTGGCATTTTAACCCAAAGATCTCCTTTGGATTCAGGTACCTCTGGTTTTGTACCTCTGAGCCCAGCCCCGAGACGGAGGTGTAAGAAGATATGAGATAGACGATAGTCAAACCTAGGAGTCAAGAAGAACAGGGCAGGATCCGAATAGTTTCAGTTATAAACTTCCCTGTGGTGGAAGTACAAGCAGCTTCCCTTCTTGCACATTCCACTGTGCGGCCCACGGGCCCAACCCGGAGTACGACTATTTACGTCGTTTTCTCTGCAATGAAACGCTGAGACGCCTGCCTACCATTACAACTATTAAACATCCAACTAAGATAAAGATGAAGTAATATGGAGGGGACAGAAAATTCGAGATACGTAATTAACTTTCTCAGCATTCGTCTAATGAACCATATTAACCCCCGAAAAAGCCCCTGAGTGTAAAAGATCGGCGCCACATCGCTCAGTTATTACTCCCTTGCTCTTATACACATCAGTTTTATTATATTGTTCTTCCATAATAATGGTTGATGGACTAAGCTACGAAGTAAATCCAGTGAAAACTTGAGGTCCAAGAATACTACCTGTGAGCTGCTTGTTGAGCTGCATGGTTTTCATTTTAATCACGGCTAGTGCTTCAGAAGGCATGCTTCGTCTTTAATCAACACTGCTTCAGCCTCTCGCTGTTGCATAAAGAGAAGCAAAAGCTCGTTACTTCTGTAAATGTGGCAAGCAACTTCTTATTTCTTCTATGTATGTACATTTACATAGACTAAGCGCTAATGAGGAAACAGTATAACGCTACCTTCTTAATTATTTCCAACATTATAAAAGAATATGTTAGGCGAGGGCTAACTTGCTGGCCATATTCATTAAGATAGGAGTGTAACTTTTTAAGGTAGTTTCAACTTTCATTCAACTTTGTACAAGTATCAGTTTAATATATTTTCCATCCCTATTTTCCATACTCTTTACAAAGCAGAAAAATACAAGAATCTGGAAGCCAATATTGGACTATTTAATTCTAAAATGTCAAAACAGTGTAATGAAAGCTTTACTAGGTAGGACTTGATTGTTAATTTCATGACATTGTGACTTTGTGGGTTCATAGAATTAAAAGTATAGCTTGCAGAAATTCCAAAATACGATTTATTCCCGTAGAAACACACGTTGGTTAACCCTTACAGTAGCAGAGCAAGGTCGTATACCACACTCACAAACAGTTCACTTTCAAAACACAGCTGCAGGCACTCGATTATCAAGTTCCAGTTCGACTCTTGTCTCTAACTGGCAATCGCGGCTCCTTTTTATAGCTCACTTGTATTTCTAGACGTTTGTAGAATGTTCTCTATTCGCTGTTTCAGAAATTACCAGGCGAAACATGAACCTTTCAGTCACCTATCTGTTTCGGCAAGCCTTTTATCTCCGCACCGCACTATATGTTCCTTTGTGCGCCCGGCCGCAACAATGCTCGCGACATTATGGTTAGAGTAGTCCAATATTATTTTGTAACTATTCAGGAGATCAAAATACTCTATCCCTTTTTTCTAATATATACCCCAAACAGTAAAAGGAATGGAAAATAATCAAGTCCTTGTTGACATATTTAAATATTTAACTTAGTTTTCCAGACGCCTTTCACTCGAGTGGGATTGTAATGAAGAAAGCATTGTGATGAACATGGCACTCCCTGTGGGAGTTGTATGACCATTTATAATAATAATAATTATTAATCGCTTTCGCTTTTATCTCTGTCAAGGTAATGTTCCGAGAAATTAAAGCTATCTTATCATTAAAAGTAGGTAATATGAGTGTGATATTTGGCTGCGTGAAATTTGTGGGTTTATCCATGTTGATTCAGTGAAAGTAGTTATTTCGTTTGTAGAGAATTTCAGGCCTTCTGAACCCACCCTGGTCAGCGATTATTTGGCACACTCACACGTAAGTGATTCAGCACCAATTTCTCTTCAAACGAGGACATCTGATTCTTAAAGGACAGCAAGTGCGTGCACATTATTTTATTAAATTCAATAAGAATTTTATAAGGCAACACTTAAATATGTATGCATTTCTTGATATCTGAAAACAATGCTGGATGTTCTTATATGAACATGAGAATGTGCAATCTCCAGAAGAATGCCATTTTATATAATTTAAAAAAAGAGATACTCTGATACATGCATTACTAAAATAAAACACGAAGTAATTTCCAGATTCGACTATGTAAAACGACCTGCCTATCAATGACGATCTTTTTAATTAAAATGATATACGATTTTAATTTTTACCGATATTTTAACCATACCAGTAAATGCTGACCAGTGTCTGTATATAATGAGAAAGAAAACATGTGATTTTATTTGTGCTCGATGCGAATAAACTATTTTAGACGGTGCTGTATTCGAATAACATGATAAGTTGTGCAGGTATATTTTGATGAATTTCAAATCGTCGATATAATGCTTCCAAATGACGATAATTGGAAAAGAAAAAGAACTTAACGACTATCTACAAGGAAAACTTTTATTTTCTTTATGTTATATGAGCAACTTGGCGAAATATAAAAGATAACATAGCTTTATTATTCAGGTGCGCTTGGCTACCAACTTTTTGTAGCTGTTTTTCTATTAGCCCTAACGTTGGAAAATATTTGCTACTTTTGTGGAGTAAACGTTTCAGTATATGCAGCTTCAATTTATATCATACATTACACAGCCAGTAACAAGCATTTTTGAGGTTAACTCTAAAAGTTGTGTATTTGGACTAACAACGCGTGTGTAATATATATGTGCTGCAGAAAAACCACATTTTCCTCAGCGAACCAGACCGAGTTTTATGAATATCCGCGGGAAACACAATAAAAACGGTAAATTTGAACACTGTACAGCTGCTGTCGGTAGTTTTTGGTGAAACAAAAGATGTTTTCTGCAAAGCTATTCTGTTTGCTCCAGCACACTGCAAACCGAGTTGCAGACGAATCAATTCCACCATATAACTGTCAACTGAAATGATACATGGACATGCATTATTAGTGAAGTAGCAGATGTCTACTACTGCAGGGTGAAAATAACAATATTATTCACATGTCTGCTGCATATGAGGTTTAACAACTGCACTCACACATGTTCATCTATTCGTTAATTGTATGCCGTTCTAGCAATTTTCAATTCATTGCCCTCATTGGCGCAAAATTATGTATTGCTTTAAATATTGGGTAAGCTCGTTTTGAAGGAAAAAAAAAAAAAAAATACATGGCGTGTTACGTGTACAAGTCATTCTTTGTTCGCTCTTATTTCTACAAAATGTATTTTTCTGTTTGCTTATTGTTAATCCTGACAAACTTTTAAATCTCCTTAAAAATTCGTTGTATGCAGCGATCCATATAAACCTGAACCATTTAAGTAAGTTATAACTTTTGAAATAATAATATGACCCACACGCAACTTTGGGAGAATATAATAAACAATTGGGAGATTACATTACACTATTTACATCTCAGAGGAAATGTTTAAAGTGTCCTCCACCAGCGTCTATACATGTTTGCACTCGTCTCATCATATTCTCTGAAGTTTTACGCAGATGATATTGAATTGAGAGAGGGTTATTTCCAGCAAGATGGAGCAACGTGCCATACATCTAATGACACAATGGAACTTGTAACCAGTTTCTTAGCTAATGGTACTTATTTCGGTTCGAATGGATTCCTTGAGAACATCAATTGTCCGTGGCCTATTCTTGTACACTCTATTTCTTAGATACCCCCACAAGAAAAATCCGGTGAGGTTAGGTCAGGGGATCTGGGAGGCCACAGACCTTTTGAGATGATTATTCGATTATCAAAGAAATTGGTTACAAGATCATGGTGTCATTAGATGTATGACACGTTGCTCCATCTTGCTGGAAATAACCTTCTCTCAGTTCGATATCATTTGCGTAAAACTTCAGAGAGAGAGAAAGAGAGAGAGAGAGAGAGAGAGAGAGAGAGAGAGAGAGAGAGAGAGAGAGAGAGAGAGAGAGAGAGAGAGAGAGAGAGAGAGAGAGAGAGAGAGAGAGAGAGAGAGAGAGAGAGAGAGAGAGAGAGAGAGAGAGAGAGAGAGAGAGAGAGAGAGAGAGAGAGGAGTGCAAACATGTGTAGATGCTGGTGGAGGACACTCCCAACATTTTCTCTGAGATGTAAACAGTGTAATGTAATCTCGGAATTTGTATTATATTCTCCCAAAGTTGCACGTGGGTCCTATTATTGGTTCAGAACTTATGGCCTATTGAAATGGTTCAGGTTTATATGGATAAATCGATAGTCATTTGTTTTGCTTTCTCTCCCATGTGTACTATGTAGGGAAAGTATTACATTCCACCCAGAAGTTTGATAACAATACTTCTCTTAAAATAAGCAGCCACAATAACAATTTTAATTTTGTGACAAGCATTTAACTGTGTATCTTAACAGGCTCATTGTGAGGAATTGTATTAATGCTACCATTATATAATATACTTGAAACAGTTGAGATATACAAGGAAATTAATTATTTCCCAACCATTTTGTTTGAGTTGATTATAATTATATTAAAGGGAAGGCTAAAAAGGTAGAAGCTGTAATCACTAAGACGCTTTTTTCACTTGAAAACACGTTGCGCTGGCTTATATAACCGACGATTAACAATTCCAGAACGTTCTAGAGGAGGAGAGAAGGGAAACTTCCAGAAGATTGCGGTTAACTGAAGAAAGCATTTCCAGTTTTACTCTGTGTGAAAGCGCTATTTTGTCTCTGTTTATCTCTCGGACTGCTCAATGCCACTTTGGATATCTTTAAAGAGAAACTTTTGAAAGTGTAAAAGCTTACTGGAGAGGGTCAAAAAGCTATCGGAGACAGAATAATTAACATAGAACAAGGACAAGATAAAGATCCGAGGTAAAACAGCACTGTAGACGATGAACTGGAAAAACAGTTAACGTGCTATAGACAAATACATCCTGAAAATGAAAGAAGAAAGATGAAGAATATATGAATGTATAAAGAGGAAGAATAATGATAATATGGAGAAGTGTATCCATATCTGGAAACTATGGGGAGAATGCAAGTAAAAGAAGAATAAAAACTATGAGAAAGTTGTAGATAATATTATGTGAATGGCAAATGAAATGCAATGCACAATGCAAACCGACATATGAAATAAAATGTACATTTAAAGTCACTGTAACCATTTAGTGAGAGCTTGACGTTTCTTATAGTAAAAAAGAGGCACTGTATAACTAACTGTATAATCAAAATCAAACAAAAATCTAATGTGTACACTTTCGTAATTTTCGTGCTAATTCTTGAACAAACTACCTAGGTATATTTTAAAAGTATATTCTTCCATAATATGTTAATCGAAATACACGTTTGTTGAAACAGTTTTATTACACATAGACTTATAGGCATAATGGGAATAGAAGAATACAATAAACGATAGTCAAATCCTTTAAGGGCTGGTGACTTTGAAATTAAATTCTGTTTGCATGACGACATAAAGAAGAAACAACTTCCTATTTAAGGATATCATAATTATTTGAAAATTCAAACCGTTAACAAGGAATATCTCATGATGTAGGTATATCTCAAAAAATGAATTTTACAACTTCTGTTACGATCGTTCATTTGTTTTCTGCACAGATAAAGTTAGCTTCATCAAAACAGACGAAACCGAAACACAAAGAGAAACAGAGCATAATGAAGCAGTTCGATCAATTAATTTAGTAAGTTAATTAAATTTCATTTTATTGATTTTTGTGATCACTTAAATTTAACTCGATTTTTGAATTTGCCTACATAAATAAGAAACTCCAATTAAATGATTATTGTTATTATTAAACGATTCAGCCTGTGTATTTCAACGATATATCCTGATGCAGGTTAAGATTAAATTACAGGGAAACAGATCAACGACTGGAACAAGAAATTTACTATACACACGTGGAAAGAAACAGGACTAAAGAAGAAGAGAAATAAACTGTGATCGTAGCGACGATTAAGAAAGAAAGAAGGTAGGGCCGTTTAAACAGTTTCTGCATTTTATATGATGACCGGTCTTGAAATTGAGACGTTATTGTAGGAATTTCATTAGGGCGCTGAAATAGAGGGAGTCTTTACGGCTCTACCCCTACACAAACACATACCTGGAAAGGCAACACATGTTAAACCAGAGGAAGCTGCAGTTTCCTGTGTGTACTTACGTGAACAAACTAATGCTGCTAAGCAAAGTTGGGAACGCATACATCTGCGGAACTAAAGTGCTGTACAATCCCTTCCAAAGACAAAAGAACCACTGGCACACTCTAAGCAAGCATTTCTAACAAGCAAGACTTGTTATTATCAGATGATTGGCAATAAAACAGCTTTTTTGTCTATTTTACTGCATGTATAAATGAACTACACTAAATGATCTAATTTTTTATATTTTTATTATTACGGACACTTTATATAAGATAGCTAAATTTTTACAAATTAATATTCTCCTTGTCCTTATTAATATTAAAATACGACGTATTTCATACGGTTGCTAAAATTAGTTATGAGCTATTGATTTTTAAGATCACCAACCTATTATGGTTTCAGCAGGCTTTCAGAAAGTTCAGATACATATTCCATGAGCAGATTAATTTGAATGTCTTTTCCGCCCATGATTTCCCTCAAGTGCCAAGATGAATACCGAAATGGATATTTAACACAGCTACCCAAAGTTACACCTCAAGTCTAAAAGAATACCGATAATGAAAATATGTTGTAGTAGCTGTACGATCCATTCCTAGATAATGACAGAACATAGGCTCGAAGGCAGCTCTATTGATGCCACCTGTCCAGCATAGAAGCAAAGATGCAGTTGCCGTTACTAATGTCTTTGTAAACTCGGGACGAAGCAAGACCTAGAAGCTATCATAACACTCCACCATAAACGAATCCGCATCTTCTGACAGATCCATCCCAATATGAACACGTGTTTTAACCCATATAAAGAAAGTCCCGAGCTGGAATCTCGGCCAGTGTGAGTTTTCCTTTATCCTGATCGATGAATGTCGTGTAAGTCTATGCTCTATAGTCCTGAGTACCGAACTGGAATCTCGGTCTGGGTGAATTATCTGGATAAGGTATTTTTCCCAAAATTTTCCATTATCCTGAACGATGAATGTCACGTAGCTCTAAGCTGTATGAACCCTGGGCTCATTTGAGCATTATTTAATCCATTTCCTTAACCATCGAAAGATGTTAAATAACAACAGTAAATAGATACAAAAATAAAATAAAACCAGGCGTGGATATCCGATGGCCAATTTGCCATCAATATTGATATTGGTTTATGAAGTCCTTTTCATTCTTAAAGAGTTGGGTACAATATTGTATGACTAGTGAATCAGGTGTTAGTTTCTGCAGTTCACATTCGGAAGATTGTAGGTTCAATTTCTCTGCCGATCTTCTTTATCCATGGGATTTTTTGAGGGTTTCCCTGAATTGCTAAATGAATGCTGGGTAGGATAGTTATATCCTCCAAATTTTCTGTTGCTCCATTGCATCCCACTTTTCATTTCCCCTCACCTTTCATTCTGGTTGGCTATGTTGGTCGGGGTTTCAGAACATTTGCTTTCTGGCAATACTGGTCCTCCGGATCGGAAGAAATCTGCGTTCTCAGGCCCCCAGGGAATGTGTAATTGGAGGGGAAGCGATTGTACTAGCTGCAATCTTGTGTTTAAATTTGGAGCTGTTGGGAGCCCTGATCTCCTGATGTCTCTGCTCAAGACCAACCACTTTTAATATTTTGATACGTCAGCTCTCCCTCTTAGGGGCACCAGCAAGGTAGATATGGACAAACTAACTTTGATAGGTCAAGGTGGCAAATCCTCCATTCGAACCTTGTCATAGAGCCCCAACATTATATATATTTACCACACAAACATTATTTTTAATAATTTATTAATAAATTTTTGTATTAGTCAGTTTTGAGATATCTCGTTATTTTTGTGCTGAATTTCTCAACAGCTTGTCTTTTTCTTTGAAGAACTGTGATCATTGATTCGCGATCTCATGGAAATTTGAATTTCCATACATCCTTTGTAGCTACACCGAATGTAAATTCTTGTCTCGATTACCACTAAGTAGATACAAAAACAAGCTTTTGTAAGAATGGTATAAGAGCTTATATAAAATGAACGATGAGTAAAGAAAGTAATTTTCATATAACAGGAAAAGTTTCTTTTTACGTTAACACCAGATATGTTTCTCTGGAGAAAACAGCCATTCAGCGTTTGGCTTGTTAGTGTTTACCATTTGCAACTACGAATCTAGTGTATATTAAACAGCAGATGACCAATGACGCAGGTTTTTCATGTGTTGAGTATAAAAAACCACTGATATTAATATTGAGCCAAGGGGGACTGAAGTGCAAATTCACTTGAGAATCCGACCTTTCGGAGACACATACTTGAAAGAGATGAAATAAAAGTACGACTTTTTCTAGTAGCTGCGGAGACCTTCGCCCACGAAGGTGCTTCTAGGGTTGTAAAAGAAGGGAGTTTTACATGATTGGATGGCTCTTGGTTTCCATAGTTACCGCCTGGCTAAGTGTGTGTCTCGAGTATGTAGTAGGATGTGTTTATCATTCTCCAACCCCTTCTCACCTGGTGAAAGAGTCTTCTACTTGTGAAGGGTGGCTGTTGTGCATTTGCAATGGAGACATCCACTGCATCCACTTGCTCTCTGTACCTAACCTACACAACAATTTTAGAACTGTGGACAATGCTGAAGGCTCACGTAAGATAAACAGCTGAAATCGTTTCAGAGATCACGGTTACGGACTAGGGATATAAGAGTATTGATTATCTGTAACTGTTTCAAAGTGAACAATGTAGATACAGACTTACTTTGTTATTTGATGCACTCTAAAAGGATGGTTCTCTATCTGTATCAATAGTTTGATTGCTGCAGTGATTTGTAATCATAAAAACCATTCGCAGTTGCTTCTTCATTCTTGCATACAATACAGCTGAACTGAGTTATATGCAGACCTACATATAAACATAACGTGGTGCAAATACAGTAAGGGAAATGCGCCACTACTGCCAACACAAACATGACTGAAATTAAACATATAATAACTATTCTCGTGTGAGCTTAGATAAGACATTTTAATGACACTTTTTAAGCTGATTTTGCTAGTGAAAAGAAATATTAAAGCAACAAATATTATTACCTTAACATTACGAAATATATACATAATCTCATAAATTTGCTTTATACACAAAGGGCATTAATGTTGGAAATTAATTGTTCTTTCACACTCGCTGTGTGTAGGCTAAATTGTGGAAACGTAGATTCAGTCTGAAAAATTCAATGCCATAGCCGGGATTTGAACCACGGATCTTCTGGTTTCCGTCCAGCCGTTCTACCATTGAGCTACTATGGCCAACGTGCCGATATGACTGATACAAATGATTGTCATATCGTGATAACTGATATAAGTGATATAACTGATAGTCATATCGGCACGTTGGCCATAGTAGCTGAAAAATTCAATACCATAGCCGGGATTTGAACCACGGACTCCCGGTCTCCGTCCGGTTACCTTAAACCACTGAGCTACTATGGCCAACGTGCCGATATGACTATCAGTTATATCATTTATCATATCGGCACGTTGGCCATAGTAGCTCAGTGGTTTAAGGCAACCGGACGGAGACTGGGAGTCCATGGTTCAAATCCCGGCTATGGCATTGGATTTTTCAGTCTGGCTCCACTTATTCAAACCTTAGCCTACACACGGTTAGTGTGGCAGAAATGATTATTTCCATTTCTCCCCTTGACTTGTAGTACTTTTTTTTTTCTTTGAAAGACCCAATATTATTGTGCAATTGTAGCTTTTGTAGTATTTAAATTCATTAATTGATATATTTTGATATATATTACGCATTCTGTGTAACTAAGTCACATAATTGGGTGAAATACAGGATATTTTAGATAGTTTGATTCATGGTGTTGTTTGTGGATGACTTGGCAGTGTATATTATAAGATACATAATTTTTAAATAATAGTAATAATATAATTAATACCGTTAAATTATTTTTTTCGTTTTAATTATTTAATTGTTGCGGAATTTAGTAAAGAAGCTATCAATTATATGGGCACTTAGTGCCAATATTATGTAATGTTTCCTTAGCAGTGCATCCATTCTTCATGTTGGCGGGCATTTTGTATACCACTGCTGATTTAAGCTTCTTGTAGCGGTTACTAGAAACTCACAGATAGTAGTACACTACGGAGCCCTGCACTAAGGTGTATTATAGGAGATACAAGAGCAACTAGAGCGAAAATGTGGATTCTTAATTAGCTTTGAGTGAAAAATAAATTATGTATCCTATTACGTGAAAACTTCCATTCTGGGTCCTTTTTAATTTTTAATATCCACTAATTGAACATAGATAGGCTGACGGGTAGACAGACAGGGACACATGTTTTCTAGAGCTTACTAATTTTATATAAGGGGGTTGCAAAGTATTATTTCTGTTGAAAAGCAGAATTTGAACTTTGAATCAATTGCCGCATATCCACTTGAAGTAGAAGCACAAGCTATTTATGAACAGTGACTTTTGGAAAATGTGGACTGAAAATATTGACACTGACCATGGATAAACGTTCTGTTGCAGTTTGAATGGAATGGTTGATTATAGGAGTAGGACAAAGAAAATATATGTATTCGAAAACTTGTCGAGAAATATGAAATCAGCATATTTATATAAACAAGATTCAAGTGTTCAATAATTAATTTCGGCGTGAACATAAGATATTTATGAGTTTCAGAGCAGTAGCTCCAAGAACGATCGCTTAGATATCAAAAACTGTTATTTTTATTGCAAGATTATGATAGCAATGAGCTAAAGTTTGTATTTATTTATAACAATATATGATTGATACTCATTCACAAGATAGCGGCTTGGTGTGTTACGAACATAGTTATCCTATATTTACAGTCAAGTTTGCGTATTTGAGAACCTATTATTTCAATTATTCTTAAAAATTACGGTGTCACTTTGAAGAAAATTTTAAGCCGATTACCATCATTTAATTTCAAATAATTTACAATATTTTCAGTGTACTCTGGGCCACTTTGAAGAAATTTACATACCCACCAGCGTCTTTTTATTTAAGAAAAATATGTATAAACATATAAAGCCTTCAGTTGTTTGTGTGGATGCGCTTTCTACACTCCTGCAATATGGGGAGGCTGCAAAACCTTTTTACGAGCATTCAGTGCATTTGTACGGAAACATTGATTTTTGTTTGTAAGGAATTCCATTGGCATACTAGCTCTAATGGTTTAAATAAAGCTAAACAATAATACGGTTAAAAATATTGTGCGTTGCTCCTTTCAGACTGACCAAAGTATGTAAAATAAGAATTAAATTCAAAGCTTTATTATGGTTAACAAATTAAGTTTGATATTAATCTCACTTTCTAGAACATACAGGAGAAAAAGAGAAAAAACTTTTTAGAAAATTCAGCTTCCACCCATCAGCCTATAACAAATTCCAAAAAATCTTCTCAAAACACAACATAACTCTTGCACCTCAAAATAGGTTTAATATCAGAAATTTGTTAAAAGGCCCTCCCAAAAATTCAATCACTACCAAAGAAAAACCAGGAATCTATGAGATCAAATGTGAAACTTGCCCTAAAATTTATATAGGAAAAACAAAAAGAAATATTAACATCAGAACTAAAGAACATCTAAGAAACATTAAAAATGGTGAAACAGAAAAATCAGCAGTGGCTTTTCATTTTTTGAATACTAGACATGACATCAACTTGGAAACATCTCTAATAAAATATGTTAATCACCCCATAGACCTTTCCGAATGGGAAAAAATCTTCATCAACAAACATCGTCATAGAGTCATGAATTTTGAAACTCCACCACCGGACATCTTTGACAAGTACATCACGCCATCTATTGACAATACGGAGAAAGAGGAAACCACTAAAACTTACACTAATCGAGTATCAGCTGATGATAGGAGCAAGAGCTCTTGAAACATGTCCTGTGAATAAACAGTGTGAGTGAAGCAATGTGTCAATATATTCTCAATTCACTTTTGTACTCACTTCTATATATTCATTTTCAGAGATTAGAAGGAGTCTAGTACATTGTCTATGCTTCCAAAATATCTGTTTTGTCTCTTTATTTTATATTGCTTTAAATGCATGGTCAAATCAAGACAAATTTGTTAAGATATCTCGTGTGTCAGTGTGTGGACTTCTAGGTCGAATTCTCCTGTAGTACAATCTTGCTCGTGCCCACAGAGGCCTTAGAGCTTCGCAACTGAGTTATGTTTCTGTGATGAGCAGATGCCAGGTTTGACAAGTGTTTAGAGAGACCTTAGTGCTACGCAACTAGCACAAATGTATGCTTCTATATGGCGTGAGAGTGCTATCCAGTGTACCATTCCAATCTGTTTTATTTTTGGATAACGCCAGAGAATTCGCCATTGTTATCTATTTTCATTTTTATTATTGGTTTAGACTTCTGGCTATGATATGAAATATCCGATCCAGTGAGGAAAGCCACGAACTAACACCAGTAAGACTGGTCCATGAGATAGGACCCATAACCTCTCGAATGTGAGCCACAGACATTACCGTCTGAGCCATGCCTATGTGAAGTTTTGTTTAGTGCAGCGAACATTGATATCGAAGTTTTCATTCTTAAATGCAAAATGTTGGGTTGTCTGTCGAACATAATGCAACAAATGCTGATTCTGAGGGCAGCACAAAAGTAAATAAGTAAACGTTATCGTAATCCGAAAATTACTGTCAATGCAAACTCGTAAATCTAGAGATTGCATATACGGGATTTTGACACTTTAATCTCTTGACATAGAACCTCGTAAATATGAATACTAGATTTTAACGTGTTTTTTGTCGGCATACTTTTAATTTGTACATCTCACACAAGGTTGACGTCACTATTAAGAGTTAGCTACTTTTTTCTTTTTTTCAGCTGATTAAGCTTGTGAGGAGCTGCAGTAGTCTATAGGCCTTGATCTGTGAATCAATGGATTATTTAAACCATTAATAAATAAACTACTATTGTGAATTTATGACTGAGTATGACATGTCCTGTTCTACGACCGTTGCAGATTATTGCACGTCCAGTCCTTTTTCATCGACCCAGATGTCTGACGTTGACAATGGATTGAATAAAACTCTGGATCGTGACAGTTGACAGCTCTTCTAATTTTAGACATTTATTCCCAAAAAGGTCTCTTCACTGGGCAGTTGCACAATAGACAGACCACTGACTCAGCTACTTGTTGACATCGTCAACAAGCAGGATTGACTTGCTGCCCCGTTCTATACAGGTGCCTCTAAGACAACATTCCTGTAAAGAGCTTTTCCCCGTTTAATTTTGGCAGTTCTCCTATTCAATCTCCATATGGAGAGCTTTAGATTGCCTGAACCCTAAAGGTGAGTTTCAGTGTTTCTCGTGTTTTCTGAGCAATGACTTCCTGATAGGGAGACAAACTGCTGCTAATGAAAGCTGCAGAACTGATTCAGGTCCAATAAATCGTTGCTCAAGTGCCTTCTTAAGAGCTATGTCTACTCTTTGGCTGCCCAAATCCTCGTACAACCCGGCACCCTATTCAGATGAAATGATTTGTGGGTATTCAGAGCCGTGAGTCTCTCCCATTCTAAAATCAACTTGAACTAGCCCAGTGATAATCAGGGCCTTAATGCCTGCATGATTGTCCGTCTATTACTATAGCGCTTTCTTACACTCTCACAGGTACTATCTAATAAAAAATCAAGTATTTCTGTCTGAAAGACCGATAACTTATTCTCCAAAGCTAAATGACAGCTTAGCTAGAATCAGTCCCTGTCTCAAATCTGGTTTTAGAGCTATCAATATACCAAATTCATTTTCTCCAAGTTTAACCTTACTTTCCATTCACTATGTTTAAGATACTTTACCAAACAAGAACATTAGTTTCATAAATATCCATCGAGGGTAACATCATATCTATTAAATACTTCTCTTAGGCCACTAAAACTAAATTATTAGGCCACTACATTATAGCATTTTGGTAATAAAAACGGTAATTATTATTTAAGAGAACAAATCTTTGAATCCGTAATCAAAACAGCAAATAACTAAACAATAGTAAAATGTAGTTAATCGTCCTTAGGATTTTCTTTTCTATGTCCTCTCCTATCTACGTACTATATAAAAATGTAATACCGAGATTTCATGTGGACTATGAGTTTTGAGGTCCCCTGATTTAAAACGCGTGTGAGCGTGCGTTTGTATGTTGCCTATGAATAACATAACCAAATAAGCTTGGTAAATACAGAAAGTTCTTAATCTTAAAATGATACTATAAAAATATTTTTGGGTATCCACCACGCCAAACTGTCCTTTACGTGGTCGCGCCGTGGCTGATTGGTAGATCGCTCGACTCTCACCAAGGCAGTCCGGGTTCGATACCAAGAGATCGCAAAGTGAGATTTGTAATGAACAACACGGCGCTGGGGCGGGTGTTCTCCAGGATCTGCGGTTTCCACCTACATCTCATTCCATCAGTGCTCGATCTTCATCTTATGTATCATCAATGTTCCGCCTGCGGTGCCGCATGTAGTAAAAGCGGGAATTAAACGCTACAGATTCCATCATCCTTTACTGAAAAATGTCTTTATTTTCTACTTTCTGAAAAAGAAGAACAAAGAGCTAACGATTTTGATTAAAACTCCATATGACTCAGAATATTTGTCTACTAATAATGCTTATCTTGAATATTCTGTGAATAGCCCATAAACACCTCTTCATTTTGAATGCGGTTTGTATAATTAGTAAACAGCAATAAAACAGAGAAAATATTACTACACAAAATAAGCAGATGTTATTAAAACACACAATCCTTACAGCTTTTCTTCTGAATAAATCATTTCCAAGCTTTAATTTTTTATTGATTTGAATTTTCAAATAATTACACCCTTTTCAATGATAAGTCCTCAATCGAGTTTTCTCTCGTGGCCATGCTAAGAGGATATCGTTTCCAAGCTAACGCATAGTGACCCAATTTTCAAAACAATATATATCTCTTCACCTTAATTTACTTACAGTACATTAACAAGAGGTATACAGAAGAAGAACCATTTAAAAGGATAGATACTCGTAGTTTGTGAAAGAGTGAAGAAGAGGTTGTGTTTAAGTACGACTTTATATTTTTGCATTTTGAAACCTACTGCGAAATACAACATTGGAGTTGCCTATTAAAGTTTACTAAACCAATCCGCAGCCCTCTTTGGGATTCCTTATACAACAGTAATTGACATGTTTTAGTATCTCTATCATGTCCTGGTTCTCATCTTCCGTTCAATATTTGACGTCAAAAACCCTTATTTTTACTTAGATAGCTCTTTAGCAGTGTTGAAGTTCTTTTACCTAGCATACATCTACAACACGGAACCACCGGCTTTATTTTCCTTTCAAATGAAGGCATGGTAAATATTTCTACGTCCGAAAATACCCATTGCCATCTTCAGGGTTCGAATCAGTGACTTTGGGAACCAAGCGCTAGTATGCTACATCTGAACCTATTACATAACTTTCACAGGCCCTTCAGCTTTTACCATTATTCATTTCTATCTTCTGCCTTCCATCTATATATTCGGACTCCCAATATGCTTAAAACATCCCTTCTTACTGCATTAGTATTATGGTAAGTGCTCCTGTTTTGAGGAGAGTACTTATGCCCTATGTCCCAAAAATCATTTCCTTTTCCTTTGCGTTGGGTCCGTTGACATTCCTTCAAATCGGGGTTTCCTAAGATTTCTTTAACAATAACTGTTTACGGGGCTAGATTGTTAGCCTAGTGCCCTACCCCCCAACCTGAAGGACTTATTTTTCTAGAGTCAGGGTAGCTCGGCTATACTCCCAAGCACCCGGTATCCATTTTAGTCGTTTACTACGATTACGGGGTTACACCTGTACCATGAGGAGGAAGTTACTTAAAGAAGAGTACACATCACTCACTTAGACCTACGAATTGCGACCATCAGCGGATGAATTAACTAAAGGAATCACAGGCGGCTGCAGTTGTAGGCAGACAGGCCAGAGAGAGGCGCGGCAGTTCTTTTTCTTTCTTTCCCAATTCCATGCTCAAAGACCTATCCCACCACTGGAACTGCTTATGATAGCGATGGATGATCCATCGACCAGCAGTCCTCTGAATTACTCTTTCTTTTGTACAAGGGTTCTCAGACAACAATACTACATAGTGGCGCCACATATTGTTATGTGCGTAGTTCACTTTCATTGCAGCGATGTCGGTGTTGTTCCGCTGCGCTCTATGCGAATGACCTACTCAAGACTAGGTTTATCAGCTCTTATACTCGTACATCGTCATTTTGTGTTTTCAGTTCGAACTATAAGGATTATAGTGTGTTTACAATGCATCTCAAAGGCAGAAGTTAATCAAGACTTAAATCAAGATAGAATTTTTGCTGTTCTCCTCTCTTATTGTTCAATGAAATGTATACCGAAAAATTCAAGCTTGAACAAAGAACTTTTATGAATGATACACACGTGAAAATTCTGTACCAAACGTCTACAGAACAATGCCATCACCATAGACGAACATTAGAAGAATATAAGAGGAGAAATTAATAAAACTAGGATTATGTACAAGGATTTAAGCGAGTAAATGGACATTTCTTCCATAAATAAGTAGGAATTCCTCAACAGATGGACACTATTTTCAGCGTAACTTGCAATGTTTGGCCGTGGTGCAGTAGTGCTTCCCGACCACTGAATATTCTCGGGTTTAATCCAATTTGTACGAGTAGGGCCTTAAAGCCCGAGTATTTTTTTAATGTTCAATTCACTAGATTCATAGTAGAAGACAGCAGAGCACAAAAAATCCTCAGGTGGAGGTGCAAGAACCGTTGAACACTCTATCCCCTCATATGAAACATTGGTACTCATTGAAGTACGAGGGCTGTTCAATAAAGAATGATCACAATTTTTTTGACAACGTGCCTTTACTCGTCCTCACAATTTTGATGGTCCTTCTCAAAATAGTCTCCCCTGAATGCGATGCAGTTGTCCCAGCGTTTCTACCAGTCTTCAAAGGCATGCTGGAAACCATTCTTGAGAGATCCTTCAAAATCGCCTCCACAGCCTTCATCACTGCTTCTGATAATGGATAATGCCTCCTACGAAGGCGTTTCTTCAAGTAAGGGAATAGAAAAAAGTCGCATGGGCTAAATCCGGACTATAGGGAGGCTGAGGGATGTACTTCACGTTGATTTTTGCAAGATATTCAGTAACAACATTGACAATATGCGGCCGCAAATTATCGTGGTGCAGCATCCAGCCTGCTTTACGGAAATGTGGTCTTTTGCGCCTGATATGGAACTGCAATGTTTTCAGGACATCCCTGTAGTATTATCTAGTTACTGATGTGTGTGCACGTACAACATGCTGATAAACCATTCCATGAATACTAAAGAATGTGATGACCATAACTTTCCCAGCAGAAGCAACCACTTTTGCTTTTGGGGGGGGGGATTGTT
This sequence comes from Mantis religiosa, assembly GCA_030765055.1. Lineage (NCBI taxonomy): Eukaryota > Metazoa > Arthropoda > Insecta > Mantodea > Mantidae > Mantis > Mantis religiosa. The sequence continues at coordinate 178,349,853 of CM060949.1, read as the reverse complement.
GATGAAGGAGATTTCCACATTCAGCTTTGCTGTTTGCTCTCAGGATCAAAATGATGTAGCCACCTTTCATCAGCAGTAATTACGTTTGAAAGAAGCTCCCGATCTTCCTCTAACATGAACTTTAACTGCATGCGAATGCCCTTTTGTTCGGGAACACATCTCATGTGTAATGCTTCTGTCACCAACGTGTGGGTGGCACCCAATGAAACGTTTAGTACTTCATAAAGCGATCTTTAGGTAATTCGTCGATCCTCTATCACAATGACAGTAGCAGTGTTAATGTTTTCTTCCGTAAGAGCAGTAACTGGAGCACCGGGTCCAACTTCCTTTGAGATTGATTGTCTCCCCTCTTTAAACATTTTAAATCACCTTCGAGTTGTGCTGTAGGGAAGAACAGACTCTCCATAGGCCTCTTGTAACATTGTATAGGCCTCTACTGAAGATTTGTTGAGGCAAAAGCAGAATTTCGCAGCCGCATATTGTTGCTTGCGTGTTACTTCCATTGCAGTGGTAGGCGATACTGAACATTTCTGAACTTGCCTGGTTCTCACAGGCGGGAACCAGCAGTACCAACATTGAAACTACTACAGCCAGTTTGTTTCACATTAGGCTAACAGAATATAATAAGATTGAATTTTTGGGGCGAAAAATTATGACCGTAAAAAGTTATGATCATTCTTTATTGAACAGCGCTCGTAAATGGCACTAAGCATACAGTGAAGTTTGAACACCAGTAGATCAGACGTAGGTGCAACATTTAACGTGCTATCTCACTGTTTACACATGGAAGTGTTTCAGTATAAGACCGGTAATTTTCAAGGTGGAGTTATCTTGGATATTTCGTACATCCAAAGAAATAATCTATATAAATAATTAATTTTTGAATAATAAATATACACTTATACACCTAAAACGTACCTAAATATAGTTACAAATCAAATTACTTCTATTTTATGTGACAGATTTACAAAATATATACGTATATCGATCGCATTCATAACGGAAATACCAAATGTTCATTGACCTAAGTTTTATATAAGTCCTCTTTTTCTTCATGATATGGCTCTATGGTTGCAGAGTTAGTGTAAAATCACGCTACAATATATTTTCCAACACTATCAAGGGTAAATGTTTTGCGGTGTCACTTAAATGTTGTCTATATTGCGAGAAGGTGGAACTCGATGCTGTGATGCTGACAAAACGTAAATACTTGATGTGGAATTCTTATGCTCTATTATTTTCAGGTGGAGTGATTTACTTCAAATAGTTCCTTGATTACACAAAATTTGGCATACCCAAGATGTTTATCTAGAATTACAACGGAGCAGCAACCAGTGCCATATTGTATAAAGTATTACTCAGAATGAAGGTCAAGAGTGCCATCATTTATTCTATAAGAGAGAGGGAGGGAGAGAGAAATTGCCATCCACAAATCGCCTGAGGTGTTACGCATCTTTTACTGCGGCGGATGCATATTAAAATGGAATATGTAGGTCGTCGTTGGTGTTGCCAAAGCCAGATACTCTCCGTGAGGCTTGTCACGAACACTCAATTACTCTGCCTATAAAACAGCTGGGTCACAAGGTACATCGAGGATTTGGGGTATTTATACCCACGTGCTGTCACATTAATATTTCCGCTACGTTGGTAAGTCTGCACTGACCTTTGGGAAATCATTCTGAAAGTTCTTCACGTAGTGGCTACCTTTCATTTGGAAAGTGCGAATAAATCGACCGCCTTCTTTCTCCTTTCATTGTAAAAGCATAGGCGTTGTGCTAAATTTTGCTGTCAGCATCTACATCCAAGGAACTGAATTCAAGAAAAAATCTGATTGTTGCTTCACGTGACATTTCTACTATCTCTTGTACAAACGATTCTTGCAAATGCTTACAATTTTATCTCCTTCATTAATAACACATTTGTAGAAATGGTTTTATTTATATTTCTTTGTAGGTGTACTGAGGGTAGGGAATACAGTGGGCGTAAGCCAAATTTACAATCAAAATAATTTAAGAACTGATCGTAATAGGATGGCTTAAGAATTTCTGTCCATAGGAAAGAAAAGAAAGTTGTAAGTTTTAGAAAATTCGAACTAATGAAAAGAAATGGCTAGCTCCTCAAAAAGTGTATTTGGCATTAACTTGTGCTTTGAAGAATTCTACGTAGTTTGTGTAGAAAGATTTTATCTCACAGGTTTAGCAGTTTATGCAAAAGTCCAGAATGAAAAGTACTTTATGAAGCTATTTTTTAGAAAATGCAACTTTTCGTGAAAATATATCTAATATATGGCAATTTAATCAAAAACCTTACATCAATTTTTGTGAAAACCAAGATTTTTAAAATATTTTCCATGTAAAAAGTAAATTGGAGTGCGGGATTCCTTTTGAAAATGTTCAAATGCCTCTTGAAAGATGCAGGAATTAAATACTGAGTTTGAAGCGTAATCAAATTTTCGTTTTCTGTCTCTTTGTTTCACTTTCACAGAGGATTTTGTAAGTGAAAGTAGTAATCCGCTAAGAGTGATCATTAAACCTTGCAGTGTCTGTAGCAATATCTCCGCAGGAAATACTCATACAGAGAGACAAAAAATGAATATTACAAAATGATTGCAAATAAGATATATAACCGGTTTAAATTAATGTAGTATAATTTTTTCACTGATGCAGTGGAAACGATGTCTTCTAATCACATTTTTTTGGTGCTCTGAAGTGTATTGTCTGTCTTCTTAATGATTTGGTCATGTATTTGGTCACTTTTTATGGAGTTTATATTGTCTATAGATAGAATGTTTTACTTCTGTCCTTTCACAGAAAGATATGCATTGCGTTTACTGTTTGTTCATGCTATATTAAAAACGCCTAAGTGAGCCATATCAACATCAAGCACGTAAATGAGTCAGGTAGCTTAAGAGTCAAGTGGTGTGGAAACTTGCTATGCGTACCACTAAACTATGTTCTATGTAACTTTGTCCAAATCTCCTAAGTCTCGAGTGCATTACTCTTATTGGCTACTGTCCTGGAATAGGTTGCTATGCGATATAAACTAATGTGTCTTATAAAGTGGTTACTTAAATATTGTGAACACTTTTAGAAAATCAAACAAGGATAAGTTTTAAAAAATTTAAATAATTGTTATTGTTTTTCCAAGTATAGTGCGGTTTTGATTTAAAGCAATGATGCCACTCTTCCTGAGATACTTTAAAAATCAGGTTTTGTAATGTTCCATCGCTTCATCTTTGATGAAAACGTGATTTTATGCATGTTCTTAAAATCAAAGGAAAATCACAAGTTGCTAGCTATGTCAGGGTTATATCGTGGAAGATCCATGGTGCTGACCTTTAGGTCATCTAGATATTCAGTTGTTTGTATTTCTGTATGTATGATACATTGTCAGATGTAACATTATTTTTCATTTTGGGCGTTTTTCGCCAACGTTTTTAATATTTGCGGTAAACAGACATTTGTGTACACGTTAGTAGTAGTGCTGGTTTTACCTTCTAATGCGTTAGAAGCGATTTGGCCTGTTTTAGGAATCAAAAAGAAACTAGTAACGATCGTGTTACCGGCACTGCGATTAGTCCGATTTTTGTAGGTTTATATTCTCTTCGGGAGATCTTTGATTCGATTTTTCAGGACCACAATAACTTCCAAGATTTATTACAATAACGATATTTCAAATAAAACTGAAGCGCCGCCTTGGAATTTTTTGAGTTTATTGTGTCAATCTATGGGTTGTTTATGATTGAGTCTTAGTTTATGTCGAATCCATCTACAACAATTCGTCCTCAGTACTGTTGAAATATAATATTTTTACTCAAACTAGTGCCCAATTTAGTAATAATAAATTCATATGTCTCTCGATCTTCAAGCATTGCTAAAACCGGAAATATTTCCATCACTGAATGTGCCATAACAATTATAAATTGTTTTGTTATCCTAGAAGGCATTTAACTGCAGTGCATATCTCAGCCAATATTCACATTTAATAGGCCTTAATGACGATTTGTAATCGTAAAAATTTATAGCCCGGAAAGTAATTTTGGTGGAACATCAGATGTTTTGAAAGTGTAGAGCCAGACTGAAAAATTCAATGCCATAGCTGGGATTTGAACCACGAATCTTCTGGTCACCGTCCAGCCGCTCTAAAGTTTGAGCTACTATGGCCAACATGCCAACATGACATTAAATTCTCCAACTGACTCGTGTTTTTCCCGGTAAACTACTAGGAGTTCTCATAAACACATGAGATAACTACCTTAATGCTATAAGTACCTTAAGGCATAGTAAGTTGCCATTAAGGTAGTTGTCTCATGTGTTTATGAGAACTAGTGGTTTACCGGGAAAAGCACGAGTCAGTTGGAGCATTTAATGTCATGCTGGCACGTTGGCCATAGTAGCTCAATGGTTAGAGCGGCTGGACGGTGACCAGAAGATTCGTGGTTCAAATACCAGCTATGGCATTTTATTTTTGAGTCTGGCTCTACACTTTCATATTGCGTCCTACACACGGCTAGTTTGAAAGAACAATTAATTTCCAATGATTGATGATAATTAATAAACTATAAGAGTAAGTACAACAAATTACATAGCAATTAACTCACAGAAATTTAGAAAGTAGCCGTCAGATATAAAAATTGTTCAGTTGTTTTGAGAAACTATTTTTTTTTTTTGAGGGTCGCCATTGTACATTCAAAGTTAATTTTAGATTTATGTTTACATAATCGTATTAACCTATAATGCGTTAGATAACATAATTTATGAACTGGAATGCATGTAAATAGATAGGAATATCCTTCGATTTAAACCTGCCTCTCACCTCTAATTACAGATAATTTTATAGATTTAATTATTTATTATATATTAGCAAAGTAGGGGAAATGATAAGAAAAGGAAAGCAGAAGAATACATGTCAGGTTTAATACAACTGGAAAATGTTGTTGAAAGTACCTAAACTTAAATATGGTACGTTTGCTTTCACAATATTCTTTTCCAATTGGCATATTTTCATTTTACGCAGTATCATTGTCCACTGCCAGAGCTGATATGTGCGGTAAGAATGGGCGTTAAAGAGAACGTGAATATGTAGCAATGAGGTAATTAACAGAATGTGGCATATATTCTGAAATTAAATGTACAAAATTGCATCCCTCGTATGACAATACATTTAAGTTAGAGCTGAAGAGCAATAGATACAATTTAAACAAACAAGGGAAAATAACAGCTCTTTTTATGTTAAATGCTGTTAGCAAAATTTGTGGGGAATATGAGGTTTTGTGATGCTCTAAATTTTGTATTGGATTTGGAAGTACGTGATACTGGGTTACCACAATGGAGCACAAATGGATCGGAAACTATAAACGAGATACTCATTTGAGGTTTCGGAAACTGCAACTAGTTTTTGTAATTTTTTTAATGTTAGCATTCCGGTTAGCTTCATAATTAATGATTCGGCAAATGTGTATTTTGAACCTCATGATTGCTTTGTAACGACTGATGCCATATTCGTTCCCAATTTAAACATTCTAGCAACCAAATTAAAGAGAGAAAATTTTAATTAAACGATTTCGAAATAAAAAAGTAAATATTGCTCTTGAGATTTTCTTTCCAGAAATTTTAATGCTAGTGTTAGAAACGTAGATTAAATGCAAACTTAGTACTTGAAATTATTGTTTTTAAGAGAATGCAGCATGAAAAGTTTAAAGAAAATCGTAACTCTCCTTTAAATGGACAACCTTAATTATGGATTTATTAAAAAGGGCTTAAATCTCATACGGTAAATATAGGAACGTTGGCACATCTTGAAGTTTTTTCGATTACCTGTGAACATCTCTTTATTCTGTAATAATGTATAATTTCTTTTTACTACACGTTGTTTGTATATTATAAATTCATCATAGTTAATTGAGGATAGAGGACATTTTAGTAGAAAGTGGAAAGCATAAATGCAGGTTGGAAATAAATCCTCGATCAGTTTGATTCCCCAGAGGTTTGAACCTGGGATCTCTTGAATGCCAGTAGCACGTATTACCACTGCGCTACTCGCTTCGGGGAAATAAATACCCTTACAAGTAAATTAAAGCAGTACTACTATGTTTTCATAGAAATGCTTAACATATAGATACAGCTGTGAGAAAATGAACTAAAATGAGTTATTTTTCTTAAGGAAGTGTTTTATCAGGTTATTCAGGTATTCGCTGAAGGATCAAATGGACAAGATGGAGAGATTAAAAATGGAGAGAGGATACAAAGACTTCCAAATAACACGATGACATTAAAGACAATTGAATAATCAAATGCCTTTTGGCTCTGCCTCCAATTCGACTGCAAATTGACAAAAATATTGGTTAGAAAATAGCTTTCTGGTTTGGGAAATAGTTTGATAGAATTGTAAATATGTATTTGAACGTTTTGCAACTAGTTTGTTTACATTATCAGAGGATATATGTAGTACATTATCAGAAGATATATCTAAACGTCACAGTTTCTAAAATTGCAGCTTTTACCTATTATTTTCAAAATACCGCAAAATACAAATATCTTTAATACTGGAAATTAGTTGTTCTTTCGCACTGGCCGTGTGTAGGCTAAAGTATGGAAATATACAGTCAACATGAAAAATTCAATGCCATAGACGGGATTTGAACCGGATCTTCTGGTCTCCGTCCAGCCGCTCTCTTGAGCTACTATGGCCAACGTGCCGACATGACATTAAATTCTTCAACTGACTTGTGTTTTCCTCGGTAAACCACTTAGGAGTTCTCCTAAACACATGAGACAGCTACCTTAATGGCGAATTACAACGTGTAAGTACTTTAAGGCCCGGGCTTTATAGTTAACCACTATTAGGTCAATTAATGGAAATTAATTGTTCTTTCACACTGGCCGTATGTAGGCTAAAGTATGGAAAGATAGATTCAGACTGAAAAATTCAATTTTTCAGTCTGAATCTATCTTTAATAATGTTTGAGAAAATTAGTTTGTTCACAAGATGGTACAAAACATAATTTAGAACAATAAAAATAAAATATCTAATATTTAATATCAAGAGAAGTTCTAAAAAGTAATGCTTTTTAGGCCAATTTTTAAGTTCATTCTCTTCAAGTTTCTGCTGAAACGTTTAGTAAGTCTGGTTGCAACAACATCGTAGGGAGTCAATTTCTAATTTACAGAAGGATCAGAAAACTGAAAGTGAAGTATATAGCATTAATCATAAATACGTCCGTTTCACTGGAGGTGATAAGCACAAAAAAAATCCACATTGGATCGACATGTGAGGTGTCATTTCCTTTCCTCGTCACATCATATTTCTTTGAAATGTATGAATTGCTATAAAACAGTGATTTACCCTAATTCGCTGTTTACGGTTTTTGAGTTACAATATAAACAAACAGGTAAAAGTGTGATATCTGTTTAGAACCAGATCGAAACGTTATTGGCTTAGGAAAACGTACAAATGCGGAGCAAAACACCAGCTGATACTAATCATGTTGGGAAGCTCCAAGGAAGTAATAAAGTATGTAAAATCAAACAAAAATACCCATCAAATTTCAATCAGCTTGTCAGTGTTCGTTATGGATAAGATTTTAGCGAACACGACTGTTTCTTTCCTCAAAGGTCTACGCAAGCCACAAAAGAGACTTCTAAGCACATATCACTTGTCCATCCTATCTTTTTAGAATTAAAGTGCTGGTCTGAAATACACAACGGTCTTTAAACTCCCCCTCCCCACGGGTAAAACTATAAGCGAATGAAGTCAGAGAAGGGGTCAGATCAACATGTCGGTCCCCTCGACCCATCCCTTTGTTTGGGAATCACTGATCTAAAACTAGTTTAGCAGCAAGCAAATGAGGCAGTGCCCCATAATACACGAACCACTACAGTGAGTTATATTCAATTAACTATTCCCAATAAATCATGCAACTAATTCGCTGAAAAGCCTCCGGGTGATTTCCTGTTGACGCTCTATTTAAAATGAAAGGATCGATCAATTTGTTGCTGGTTAATCCGGCCCGAACATTAATGTTTAATTAGTTTTTGTGTGTCCTGCTTCCAAAAGTGCATGAAAAGTGCTTGTTGTCAAGGTTTTGGCTTGGTTCTCGTTGGGCTGCATTCCTTCAATAAAGAGCACAATACAAGAGAGTTTTGAACCTGACATTTTCAAGTTTTACTTAGGAATCTTTTTAACTGCTATAGTTCTATATTGTGGGATAAAGACCGATTAATTTATCACTTTATCAGGCTTGAGTCTCTTTTACATACCACGAATCTACAAACAGAATCACTGACTTTGTTTCCCTCCCGAATGAGACCATTATTACAAAATGAAACAGTGCAAAATGGTATATTCACTACTATTTTAAAGAATACTTTTAAAATTCAAATATTTTGCATACATTGTTTAAACATATTGTGACTTTTTGGGCTCGTAGAATTAAAAGACCGAGTTGCAGAAATTAAAACTCTCCTTTATTTTCGTAGAAATACTCTTATAGATTACAGCAGCATTACATTACATACACCATCAGTCTACCAAGGTCGATCACAATAACAGTGACAGCAGATTACATCATTAGCTCTCGTTACAATAGCACTTCCATCTGTCTCTCGTTTCACAACACTGTTTCACTCTGTTTACAAACTAACTTTGCGAGCCGTCACGTCCTTAAATACCTAATTCGTAACTCTAGATTGTGCTACAAAAAGCCAGAACCTGAACAATCTCTATCAGTCCAGAAATTTCCGGAAGAATAAAGAAACCAAATATTCTATCACATTCTAGAAGCGTAACTTAATCTATGCCGACGATTCCTTTACCTCAGTTATCTCTGCTTGCCGGCGCTTGTTTACAATAGCCGCGCTATCATTAACTGCTTAGCAAGGCTCATTATTACCAAGAATCTTTATCCGCCGACTGTTTTCGTATTTGTGCCGAAACTTTTATCTCTGTTGTCGTGACAATATGCATAATTAAGGAAGCTGTCTCATTATAAAACCGTTTATAATGTAAACATATCATTTTTCACAACTTTATTAATTTAATCTCTTTTTAATGAATATTCATTATATGGTGGCAAAGGGCTACCATTCCTCTCTAGACGGCAGTCCCCATGAATGTTATATGTATTTTACATAAGCTAAGAGGTGACATGTGAATTTCATAATCATTTCTTCTTTATTATCCAAAAGAAGTAAACCTATTTTACCGGTAAGGTATGTTAGGATTCTAGTTACAACACATAAATACACATATTATCAGGACCTGATAATAATTATAAAGTTTTAAAAATTTGGTCAATAAAGTGCTGAAAGGCTGAAGTGCAACATTTTTTAAGGAATACATTAAACAACGGTGTTTGAAGACCTGTATTACAATATGAAAGATCACTTACTTTCTTCTCGGGTAGCCAGCCAGGTGAAAAGATTGACTTTTCCGGAGTGTGCATCTCTCCCATCATCAGGATATTTATTAAATGTTATAACCACAAATGAAATACTGGATATAACACAACTATAAACAAAGAAAAAGCACTATCAAAATTCGCATTACTGAACAAAAGACTGTTTTCAGTAAATTAAATTACCAAGCCAGGAGATGGCGTGAGTATAGAAAATTGTATCAAAATTGTGTCACGCTTAATCGTGATGCTGGATTTCAGTTCAGCTCCTCTTAGAAACCGGCCTTAAAATTGAAATCCGTCGAATTAAGAAGCAAAGATCAATACAGCTTGATAATCAAGTTAAGTAGTTACGTTTCTTTGACACAATTCTCTATACTCACGCCATCTCCTGACCTGGCATTTAATTTACTGAAAACAGTCTTTTGTTCAGTAATGTGAATTTTGATAGTGTTTTGTCTTTGTTTATTGTTGTGTTATATCCAGTGTTTCATTTGTGGTTATAACATTTTATAAATATCCTGATGATGGGAGAGATGCACACTCCCGAAACATTGATAGCTGATCATCTTTTCACCTGGCTGGCTGCTCAAGAAGAAAGTGAGCGTATTCGTCGCCAGGAAAGCTTCAGGTTTTATTTTAATATGAAAGACGTTGAATAAGATTATATTTCTTTTTGGAATGAAGATCGCATCTAAATATTAAGTGTTCAACACTTTCATCAACACTTTCACATTTACATAGGTATCCATCAGAACAGTTTATGCCCGCCTCGGTAGCGTAGATGGTAGCGTTTCTGCCTCACGTTCAAGAAGTGCCCAGTTCGAATCTCGGTCAGGATGAGTTACTTGGATAAGGTTTTTACCGGGGTTTTCCCTTATCCTTAAAGACGAATGTTGGGTAACTCTAAGCTCTATGGACCCTGGACTCATTTGAACATCATTTCACCCAGTTCAATCACCGTCCGATATGACTTAACGTTGGAGGACTTAAAATAAAATAATAATAAAAAGGACAGTCTATATGGAATCTTCGAAAGTAAGTAAAGCCATGTCCGGTAGCAATCTGAGTCAAAATAAAATTAGGTGAAATGTACTTGCAGTTTATACGATCATTAACAGTAAGGAAAAATAAATTTCGAGTGATTTGTCCTTTATAGCTATTTATCCAAGTGCAGTTCCACATTTAAAAAATTTCTCTTTATTTCTTTAAATGTTTTCCTTTTTTTAAAAAAAAAAAAATGTGATTTTAGACTCTTTAAAACTGAATTTCTTTTGGGATAATGCGTAACGCTTAGCAATTTCATCTGCCCTCTCATTTCCATCCGTATGTCCTCTAACCCATGTGATACATACGTCATTGGTGTTTGTTATAATATCGTTCCTTATTTTGGTAGCAAGTGAATACGTAGTATATTTATCTCTGCCTGGGAATCACTGTGTTACATGCGCTGTAGTTATTACTGTGGCATCACTCCACTGCTTGATTCAGTGCATAAAGTTCGGCCTGGAATATAGACCAATTTGGTGCAAGTCTGTATCCTCTGAGATCTCAGATGAAAGTTGAATTCAGGAACCTGTAGGGAACCTTGACAACTTTTCTTTATGTTATATATCTTTTCATTGCTGATAAATATAAACGTTCAATGCCTGCGATTAGAAGTGCAGCATTTGTGGAAATCGTTCCATATCTCTTGATCATTCTGAGTGCAAATCCTCTTTTTATCTAGTTGTGTTTACATTGTACCCAGCGTTTATTTAGTACATCTTAGAATACTGCCAAACAGTATAGTACAAGAGGATTGGTAGCACCAACGTATAACATCTTCATCGCCGGAGAGTTGAGACCCTATGTGGGACGTGAGCCTTTTACACCAACTCCAAATCAAGAGTTGTTTCTCAGTTGTTGAGTTCATTTACAAATCGAACAGTAAAAGGCTTGCAATGTGATAAAGAACAGTGCACAGATTCATTTTTTGAATTAAAAAACGAAATGTTTTATCAAAGTGCAAATAAGCAACCATCAGATAATTGTAAATTTTTAACAATAAGTTACACATTTCAATATAAATATGCAATAAATATGCTGCAGATAATGTTAATGCTATCTATGTTTAGGATATAACATTTTGGTAAATAAATATCGAGTACTTTATTATCGTTGGGTAATGTTTGGTTCTTATTAGAAATGTTATTTCGTGGTCACCATTGTACAAATGGTTTTGGTATTGTCCTATGGCTCAGAAAAGTAGATCTAGTAACTATGTTGCAGATATATGATGTACTGACAGTTCGTATAGTCTTGTTTTCTTTCTCAACTTCCCCTGGCTGACTTAAAGCCATCCGAAACATGATTGAAGGACACTTTCTTCTTGTCGATATGTACAGACGGTTATTAGTAAAGATACGCTAATCTATCACAACTTATTACAAATATATGATTTGAACACAATGATGAATTAACACTTGCAACATCGATATTTATCGAAACATGTTGCAAAGCTGCAGGAATTTGTAGAAACCTTAGGCTTTCTGTTACGACAGGAAGTTATTTGCCTTCGTCGATCCGAGCAAGGTTTTATAAAGCCTTTATTCTAGCATAGAGGGAAGCCATTATATTCCGAGAGGATAAAATAGAAGGTGAGGCGAGGGGGAAGTCTTCATACTCTTCAAACTAAAGAAAGAAAGGGGAAAAAATAAAAAACTGAGGTACATATTGAACGGATGGATTTGTTATTGTTATTGCGCATGTCATGTTTGTAGCTCTAAGGGAAATACATGCTTTAGCTAAGAGAGATATGCAAGTACGATATATGCGCTTTTCTCACAAAAGCTACTGTTAATGTACTGTCACGTTATAACAGAAATAACAGTTATTTTGTCAATACATCACTACACTCTTTAATGTATGACGTGAACACAGAAGATGCCATTGAATGATATACATACGTGACAAATATTGAAAGTTGCTTTTAGTTATTTAAGAATCAGATGGGATTAAGATAAAGTTCATGGGCTTTAATATATGTGTTACTGAGTAATAATAATGACAGAAATAGTAATAATAATAAATTACAGTCACATTATTTCCTTTATTCTATCGTTCATTGGCATATATACTAACTTTTTTGGGAATGTTTATCTCTCTATCTACTTCATTTGAAATGAGACGAACCTTTTTATAAATAACCATAGGGATAGTCAAACATTTAGGAACTGGATGCTCTGTATTTAATTTAAAACCCTTTTGTTTCTATAAATTTGTGAGAAATAATTGGATATCGAAAGGAGTTCAACAATAAACAAATATTGAACACTTAGTTATGTCAAAAACTGAAACTACTGATAGTGAACCAAATTAAGTATTAAGAATAACTGAACACTAGCAACACAACTTCACTGTTACTTATCTGTATTTAATATCCTTTGGAACCGGTTTTTAAACAGAGTTGTTTCGAAAGCAGTCCTAAAGGATTTAAATACAGATAAGCAATAGTGAAGTTGTGTTCCTACAGTGTTTAGTTATTCCTAATAAATATTGAACACTTCCAAAAATTAATAACGTATAACTTGAAAGTGCATTATAGCAAGAAGTATATAATTTGGAAGAAATTGTGTACTTTAATGAGATCTGTATTTGTTGTGGAGCATGTTTGCATTCATGTTATCATTTCATATAATTTTAATCATTTATCATCCTTTCATTTTTAACATACACATTTTATTTGTTGTGTAAATATAATTATGAGGTATATTGCATTTAAATGAAAATCGTTACAGCCCCTTTTGAGAAAGTAAAACACAAAAAAATTAAATATTAAGTTTGGCTATTCAAAACACACAAAATCATACCTACACACAGACAGCACCTCCTCTAAAAATGCCTTTTTTCAGGGGGCCTGAATTCATTAACACCAGAGAATTATCCGTATAAATTTTTAAGGGAAAGGGCAATATCTCCTCTAACTATTATGTGGGAGAAAAAGTATAACGATGTGCTTCAATTTGAGAAATTTGAAATTTGCAACAGCCAACATTTCAGAAATTAAGTTCATTAAATAGACTATTTCGTATAGTTTAAAGAGACAGCAATCTACTAAGAAAATTGTATTGCTTTACTATTTCTCATTTTTAACATAACATTCTTCAAGAACGAAGCGAACATAAGAGACATTTTACAGAAAATTCAATATTGTACATTTTCTTTTTGGTGGGTATTACAGTAACTAAAACCGCTTTTATTGTCCTTGCTTGTTTAACTAAGGTATTTGTATGTTTTACGAAATACGTGATACAAACCGTTACATGTGTCACGCAAGGCAAGCTATTTCCGCATTGTTTGAATAAACATTTTGCTATTGCGGACGTACTACCGAATTCATAAGAGGCGCGGACTGAGTTTTTTAATTTGTGACCTCTGGCGGAATAATTTTTATAGTGGATGAAATAGGCCTTTAATACCAATTACAGCCCGTTTACGGCCGTTTACAGCTTTACAGCATTTTCTCTTAATTCTGACATGTTATTGTTTCACCCATTTTTTCTAAATATTCATAGAAGTACCTGCAATGGCTGGTAACTTCTCAGATTTGCCCAGTCAAAGATTCTATAACTTTGTGCAGCTCTCTGAAGTTTATAACTTTAACCTTGCTTTAAAAAATAGCTAATTACTTCTTAAGCACTAATTATTTCCCATCTACCAATTACTTCCCAATTTTCCAGCTTCAGTTGTTACATAAAATATTATACAAGTTTATAAATAAAATTACGATCAAGTACTTAAGATATCATTATTAATATTTAACATTCCGCATTCCATTATTACTATTACTATTGTATATTGATATTTGTTAATCACTCGCATATATATTATGTTGTTTATTTATTATTGAATATTAATTCTCAGTAAATATTCCTATACTATCTCATCCCTTAGATATTTGCAAGGCAAATATCTATTTAAATATTTTATGTCATCTTGGAAAATAATCGCGGATATTTGCAAAGCATGAAAAATGTAGTTTACTCAATAAAATAGATAGAATAGAAGTTTATAGAACCCAAAATTTTAAAAGAGTGCCTGAAATTTGTTTTAATACTATTTCGACATTGTTTAGGATAACTAAAATATCTGTATGGTTAGAGAGAGTAAATTTTAAAATTATTTCACTTAGAAGTCGTTAAACAAATACTCTTTTAGAATTATTAATTGTTTTTATATTTACATCTCGCATAGAAAAATTGTAATCCAAATTGAATCAGGATCCTTTCAGTTGGTCGCAACACGTAACACCGCATGGTAGCATGCACAATGGTAAAAGAAGTTTTAAGTTTCATTCTAGTTTATATTTGTTCGCATTCTCTAATATGTTCAGGAATAAATGTGCCGTTTTTGAAAATGGCTTAAATTCATCGTTACATACTGACAAAGTGTTTTATTTCAAGATAGGGAAAAACCCTATTATACTTTTGTGAAACAAATATTTTTATTTTTTCGAAGTGTCATTTATTTTCGTTTCTTGTTACTGGAAATTTTCCTATATATCGGCGTAAACAAATACGCTAAAAGTAATAATGTAAGAAGGATCTGAAATACAAAAGTTACATAACGAAGCAAACATACACAGGAAAACGAAAATAAATATAGAGCTGGAATGCATAATAACAGATATATAATCTTAAACATTATGAGAGAGAAAGTAAGATAAGGAAGAACCTTAAATATCAAAAAATAGGGCATTACATATTTTTAACAAAACCAGTTACCAAGTGATACGTCATTAATTTAATTTACCAAATGATGTACGACTATAAAAACAGAAGTGATCAATGTAAACCTGTTTTGAGCTTATTTTTGTACATATTTAGTTATAGAAGAGGAAAAATATGAAGTAAGAAAAACGAAATTTGTAGAAATGTGTACTAAATATTAATACAGGGTGTCCATAAATGAATATCGGGGTTTTAACGCTTTATAACATTAATTTTAGTTTAATAAAATTAATAAATAAATAATTAATAATAATTAATAAATAATTAATAAATAAATTAATTAATAAATTAATTAATTAATTAATTAATTAATAAATAATTAATTAATAATGTTATAAAGCGTTAAAACCCCGATATTCATTTATGGACACCCGGTATAATGTGTCATAGTTATAAATAACGTATTGGGTAGTACTACTCATATAAATACTGTAGAATTAAAAACGCCTCCTAAATTAAGTGTCTGTATATTAAGATGACTTCAATTCCCAAAACATCACCATTTTACGTCCAAAATTCCAATGTTTACTTATAACGTCTCAGGTCTGTATAAACGTTGGAAAAAAATGTGGAAACCTGCCTCGTTGAGTAGGTGGCAGCGTATCTATCAGAAGTTCAAGAGGTCCCGAGTCAGAATGAGTTATTCGTATAATTTGTTTCCGGAGTTTTCTTTAACCTGAAAGATGAATGTCAGGTAACTCTAAGCTCTATGAACTCTAGGCTCATTTAAGCATCACTTCATCGTCCGATCTGACCAAACCGGACGTTATTTTTTAAGTGAAGAAAACGTGTTTAAGTCACTCTGGGATCATCTAATCTTTTAAGGATAAGAAAAAGCTACAAAAAACCCTTAGAGAGGCAACTCGCTCCAACCAAATGAAATGTGTAGTGTTTAACGCCCGCTTTTACTACATACGGCACCGCAGGTGGTGACACTCATGATACATGAGATGAAGATGGAGCACCGGTGGAATGAGATGGCGGGGGAGACTGGAGGTCCCGGAGAAAGCCCGCCCCAGCGCCATGTTGTCCACCACAAATCTCACTTTGCGGTCGCCTGGGATCAAACCCGGGCCGCCTTGGTGAGAGCCAAGCGGTCTAACCACTGAGCCACGGCGCAGCCTGCTCCAACCAGATTCATATTCCGTCACTACAGTTTGGAAGAACCTGCGCTAATTCCAGAACATGGAGTTGATCATGATATCACGATATCAATGTTGTCATAATTAAATACTTACTCAATATAGTAGGCGGAGAAGATAAAAGTAGACAGAGAGCGGGAAGATGGGAGAGCAAAATAGTGAAGTGAAGCACTCGCACATTAGTTATTAGTTTTGCCATTCTAGAATTTAAAAATGCACATAATATCTCACATTTATTGCGACATTAATGACAATCGCATTTATAATTTAATGAAGCTAACTTTATTTCTCTCTTGAATACATTTCATTATGTGCATAATAATTAGCCCACGGCACTTACAGACTCCATTAAAATGGATCTATATCCCTTGGCTCTGTCATATCGCAGAACACGCTTGGTATGTTGCATTCTATATAGTGTGCATACTTTAATTAACGACTAGACAAATGTCTAATTGGCAAGGCTAAATTATAAAACCAGAGAGCAGCGTTATTTAGCACAGTATCGTATGATATTGTTTAGCGATAAGCACTTTGTTTCACTGGATAGTGAAGTCAAACGCTTGATAAGCATGTTCTATACCATGTACATATTCGATATACATATTCACCCAAGAATTCGATACCAAATTTTACTGGGTTTTGTATATAAACAAAATTATTTTAGAAAATGGCGTGTGTTTGTGCATATCTGAACAGCATAACTGAAACTTGCTTAAATACAAAACTTGACATTTAAGTTAAAATCTAACAAGGAAGCGAGCCGAGGATTTGAAGAAAATTCCTCCAGATAAAGCTTAAACGAAAAGTTTTCGAACATTTTGATTTTCTCAAAAACATTCGTAAAAGTTTTGATTAAAAACACATATTTGAGATATTTTCAATACATATACAACTATTTGCGAATATCCTCTGAAGTGTTCTTCATTCTCAATAACTTAAATAACACAAGAGCATAAGAAAAACTTGTAGATATCGTTAAAGCACACAATTTATGTCAAATATGTTTTTGTGCTATTAGCATTTGCTATTACTTCGAATTTTCCAATATGTTTTTTCAGCTGTGAATTTGTTATTCTCCGTTTTTATTTTAAATTGCTGGCCATGCAAAGAGATTGGTATTTTGGAGCATACTCATAGCCACTGACTCTTAAAGAATATAGTCCCCTATTTACATCGTAAAAAATTACGTAATAAAACAATATCTACAAAATGTCTATATCGATTAGCCTGCAGTAGAGTCTTTTTTAACAATCATATTTTGAGGAATTGGTAGAGAAAGATATGTGAATTTAACAAAATTTGTTTTCATTCTGGGCTAAATATGTAAACATCGTGCATATGTGTTTTCGCTGACACTTAAGAACGCTTAAGAACCTAAAAACGCTTAGTGTATTCAGTTATTCGTTCTGAATTTTTAGTAAATTATTTTCATTTATGATTTTAACATCGCTTATAATATTATATTGTACGTTCTGCAGATTAAATATAATTTGATTACATTTTTTCTTTGAAGAGAGATTAACTCCTGCATTACTTTTAATTTCTGGATGAAGGCATGAACCTGAGCTGAAAGAGAAATTTGGATTGTCATCAAACAGGGCTACCATGTTACAAGTTAAACAAGTTATGTCTATACAAGACTTTAGGTAACTAGGTTGGTGATAATGAAAGCTCTGAGACGCTCTGTACATTTTATGATACCGTGCTTGAATGTTTTCTTGAATTATTTTGGTACACTGAGCGAGAAATAGGTGGGAGATTTTATAACAGCGTCTGGCACTACAGAAACTTTATGCTGAGGAAAAAACTACGTATTTGTATCCAGGGATTCATCACGGAATGAAGCAAACAGTGTAAAACACTTCAACAAGTATTAGTTGATACAAATCCTTATTTTAATCCGGCAACATCTCTTCAAATCTAGTGTGCAAAACAAGAATAAAGCGATAGCATACGATCATATAATGGAACATGCCTGGGATGCCAAACCACACGCACGGGCGAGCTGTCATTTTATTTATAAAATTGCCTTGACGCTGTCCTCGTCTTCATAATGATTCATTGCTTGTCTTTGCCCAGGAAAAGGTTTTAAAGGCCTCGGCCAAGGCTCAGCTGCAGTGAAGGTTCTAAGTATCCAAGTACCATCGGTACGAGTAATGCTTAAAGATGATGATGGTATAAGGAACTTAGCAAACCACAATGGAGAGTTTGCCACTGTGCTGGGCAAATACTACATTTTGTCTGATCCTTATCAGTTATGCTTAAACTTCCAAAACTTAAGGGGACAACGTGGGTTTATCTTCTTCAACCCTGGTTTACTTCATCCTTCCCCAAACCTCGCTGAGCTATGACGCGTTTATCCCTCCCCCTTCCAAGTTTACAAGTCTGCTGCGTTACAGAGCTTCAGAGGATTTTGGTGTCAAGTTTGATTTATGAAAACAAGTAGAATATCCTACGTGAACAGCTTTAAAGTGCTGTGCTATTCTCTGTCTCTTCTGCCTCTATGCTATCTCGTGAATATAACACAGCAACGGTCTCTGTGAAGATGAAGCATACACTTTTAAGTTAAACAAGCAATGACTATGGATTAATCAATTAAGAAAATCTGACTTGAAGCATATCAATTTTATGGTATTACGTATTAATTTTATAAATCTGTGACTAGCGAGTACTTTTTTCTCAGGTTTAATAGTCATAAATATATGGTAAAGACTGCAGATATTATTTACATTAGATGTTACAAAAACGAGTAATGGACTCTTTGCTATATAAGTTGCGAAAATATACCACAAGAATCGGAAGCAGGCATGTATCATGCCATCTATTTGGTTTACTTTTTTAATTAAAGTCCTCCAACTTTAAATCATATTGGACGATGAATGAAATGGAATGAAATGGTCCTCAAATGAGCCCAAGATTCACAGAGCTTAGAGTAGCCGATATTCATATTTTAGGACAAGGCGAAAGCCCAGAAAAACATTATCAGATAACTCACCCTGACCGAAATTCAAACTCAGAACCTCTTTCGTGAGGCAGACACACTACCATCTACGCTACGGAGGTGCGATTGATTTACGAATTCATGTCCAGAAACTCTTTGGTTACGCTCTAGAACCTCGAAAAAAAGGGAATGGTGTAACTGCTGGTAAAGGTATCATAGACCCCGCAATAAACGTGGATTTCTCATTCATTAGTTAAGAGCTCAATGTCAGAGATGCTGCATCAGTTGTTACAGATGCACAGAGATCCTTAATTATATCTACAGTCAACGATAGTGATCACTGTATTATATACTTTACACTAGGCTAACTTCTGTGGAATGTTGAATCAAAATGGAAATGGTCAGTTGATAAATGCAAAGACTGATAGTATACTAGTACAAATAATATATTATACACTATTTAAGTAAAGGAGATCGTGTAAACCGTATGTAACATTGGACTTTTCTTGGCCTGGGCCAGCTCTAATAGATGTAAACATGTAATGGCTTAGCCAAAAATAATAAATAAATAAACAATATAATATACACTATTGAACAGAACATAAGTGGGAACGAACAAAGGTGGCCTTACAGAATATATTAAAATACTTCTCATCAGAGAGACTTGCCGATTCTATGACCAACATAGGTTGGAGGGACGTTTATGTGAAAAAGGCACCTCACGTGCTATCCAACACCAGAGTTTGAAATATTTGCGAAAGTACGAAACCGATTTTTAAGTGCCTAACAAGAAACGGGGTTTTCTAATTAGTCGTTATTTTTTGTAATCCCAATTGTCTACTTCACCTTTATATTTCAGAAAGCCTAGCATGTAACAAGCGTTTCTGAACATGCATTGCAAAACAGAATCACAGGTTGTATATCTAGCCCTATAACACTTATTATTTGTTTATAGTTATTACTTATAACCTCTGTACAGGATATTGAAACAAATTTCAACTGCTTACAAAGCAGTCTATAGGAAAGTCATAAGCTAAGGTTCATTATATGTGATATGCTTATACAAATGGCACACAAAAGTTTATGAGTAGTGTTGATGTATGATACAAAATGTATATGAGTTACCTAGGCCACGAATAATGCCATATGACTTAAACTAGTTGACTAACAAACTCTACATTTATTACAAATTTTGTTTCAGCAAGTTTTTCAGTAACAAATAATTTCAAGAGAATCAATAGAATATACCTTATGTTTACAGAATATTTAGAACAAAATACATTTTATTAGAATTTCTGTTTTATTTTAAGATATTGATACGGCATTTTTAATATGACTAAGGAACCAAGAAACAAAAATGTACGCTGTGTGCTTTGACCTCTGAATTTTTTGGGGTTTCTCCGGATCGGTAGGTTAATGCTGGTATGGTTCATACTCTACCACATAGTTCTGCCTATCGTTTCTGTGCCTATCGTTTCATATCGTCTTTTACAGACTTATAAGACTGCTGACGGTGGTTGGTGTGTTGCGGCAGCACGGTGGAATTTGCGCTTTTGAAATAATTTTCTTGCTGCTTGACGAGACTGGTAGAAATTCTTCATCCTTGGCATCTATCTCGTTTATCGGAGTCATTGGAATCGTGAGGCAGCCTGTGCGCACATTTACTCGATAATGTGTCATCAGTGGGATCTCTCCTTCATCCCTTCTTCCCAGGGTAGTGTTGAAAGCATATAGGACCTACTATGGCCCACTTGCGATGCTGTACTCCAATTACTGGTGGCTTCTTGTCCTGAATACTACTAAAATCCAGGTAAAGGGTAGAACAGATAACTCAACTTCATAATAAAGAAGATAGTCCACTCAAGTGGTTTCCCCTGTATCCGCCATTTGTTTCAGAAGCAATGAGGTAAACATTGATGATGAAGCGGCTGGTCAGTGTTTGGCGCGCTCCGCTTTTATTTATGGCGGTTTATTAATATTATTTGTGTTGGCATAGCAGACCGCTAGCTGAGGAAATATACCGCCACATATCTATTTATATTTAGAAGCTATGACAGGTGCGAATATGAACTGGCCAGGTGGCGAGCATTTTCTGGGGTCACATGTGCTTCTAACCGATCTAATTCAACGTTTGGTTTCTCTGCCAATTTTTATTTTTCTCGCTTTATTACGGCACTTCACGGTACATCATTTAGAAGGCATTCCACAAACCCTTAGACATTCAGTGTGGAATCTACGCTCACGAACATGTGTTTGATTTTTTCTTACTTTTTACCTAAGTGATCATACGGTGCGTTTAAGCCGTGTCCAAAAGGTGCTGTGCGTAATAAACACATTTTGAGTGAGCGATAATATCAAAAGAATTCTGTAACATAGTTCACTTGTAGCGATTTTGGCAACTCGAGTCATTTCATAATCAACATAGTTATACACTTCCAGATTCTTCAACAGAGAGTGTCTTTCAGAAGTGAGACATAAATTTTAATGAACGAATTTCTTAGATTTAGGGATGTCCAGACCTTTTCTGCGACACATTTTAGCTCCAAATAGGACGTAAGCATAACCATAAAAACATATTTCCCTATTTGTGCATACTGAAATGATTGCAAGTAACGTTTCTCCAGAATTTTCATAACTAACCGTGAGAGTTATCAGAGTTAACCATAGACTGTCACACAGTTTCAACTCTCTGAACTTCAATAACTCGGAAAAAATAACATAACGATTTTTATAAGTTACATAGCTGTTGAACGCATTCTGATGACATGATGTGAAAGATCTTCAAAAGTCTTACTCTGGCACCAATTCATCGTCCGAGACATTGAGAAATTAATGTTTAAAGAATGTATACATTATACAGGGTTTTCCATTGCGGAATATTCCGCATAATGTGCTCAATTCCGTATTTCAATAGCCCCTTTTGGAGCGGCATTCATTTCTATAGTAGCCCCCTTAATTTCATTGATCATATCGGGGGCTCTAACTGAGAAACTATTCTTTTATATCCGTACTTTGACATCCTCTGACCGTTGAATGAAATGATAGGTGAGGTCAGGATTTATAGAGCTTAAAGTTATGCGACAAGTAAGTGATAACGTGTCAGACTTTCATTAGGAGGTTTTGATGCACGCCGACCGTCCACTCTATAACTTTTTGGTGTTTTCCCTGATCGGGAGACAATTCCGCTTTCTTTTAGCATTGCTATTACAGTTTTACATACCTACTTAACATTCGAATGAGTATGCAGAATTTTTCATATTTTTAATTTTGTTGTAATGTTAATTTTTTGTTCATCCTCTTTCATGAATTAGGTGTTTGCCTATTTCGATCTCACATCTGTTCATACCAGCGCTTGTTTGGTCTTCTTACCGATCTTCTGTCTCTAGGGTAATATATCAACGCCGCCTTTTCTCGTATCCTCTCCTCTGGCATTCCTTGCAAATGCTCTATCCAATTGTTGCTATTTCTTCGATTTGTTGAAGAACTGGTTGTATTTTTAGTTCCTCTAATAATTTCATTCCTAACGTGTTCTTGGCTAATACAACTTTTCATAGTGAGTAAGAAGTACATTTATGCAGCTTGAATTTTGTTTATTTGTTTTCCTTTTAGCACCAGTGCTGCACTTGCATATCATTGTTGAAAACATCTTAGCATCGCAATTGTTCCTGCTTTGTTCTTCAGGGTTCGTTTGATTTTTCCATAAATATGTTGAAATTTCTGCATTTTCTTATAAGTATTATTTTTTTTAATTTATATCACAGCCCAGATACTGGAAGTGCGAAACCTGTCCCGACATTTTATCTTCTATTACTATTTTTATTCTTACTGAGTATCTTCCATGGAACGCCACTAATATAGTTTCTGATTTTGAAATTATTATGCTATATTTTTACATATATTATTTAATTGATAAACTGGTTTTTGTATCCCGTTCTCTCTGTCACAGATTAATACTACATAGTCTGCAAAATATAATAAATTCAATGTTTTGTATGTACAATTTTCTCTGAAATACAATTTATTACTTTATAGTAAAATTTATACATGTGTAGCGAAATGTAGCTATAGTAAAATTTATAAAATTTATACCTTTACCTTAAAATTCATACCTATTTCCTTCTGTGCACATTACTTTTTATATTAAATCTAAGCAACTCAATCATCCTGTTTTTATTTAATTTTTATACATATATATCTTGAGACCTCCCGAATTTGACTATTTTCCTTCCTTTCTTTTATTTGATCCCTACTGTACTATTTTTTATTGTTTGTGTATTTTCCTGATGTTTGTACTTAATATCACAAACATCCATACCCGAGGCAGGAATGGAGCACGTGACTCTCTGCGCGGAAGAATGCCAATCTAGCGACCGGAAGTATGAGAGCGCTATTTAAATGGGATCCTAATTAGATGTGCAGAGAGAGAGCTAGAGAGGAAAAGACCGAATGGAGAGCAAGAAGAAAAAGAGTGAGGTTAAACACGGCTTAACCAGACTGAAGAAAGATGTTACCTTGGGCTGATTGCTTTCTTAAAGACAAAAAATAAACTTAAAAGAGTGCTGTAGTAAGTAAATTCGTGGGCAAGTAGAATTTAATACACCTCTAGTACAACGGTGACGAGAGAAGGAAAAAAAAAAAACGAACAAAAACAATCAGTAACTAAAGCTGCCTGGATGACTGCAGGGTGAGAATGAGTACAATAACTTATTCATGTAACATGTACTCAGTAAAGGAACAAAAACATTTGGGACGACATTTCCTCATAACACACGTGCAGATAGTTGCACGTTGGATGATAAATATTGTCGATTAACATGTCACGTTTTCGTTGTTCCATTGTTTGTCCGAGAGAAGTTTCAGAGAAATAACGACCAAGTCTGCTGTTTCCTAACATATAAAACATCTGTATTTTATATACGATCTTCTATTCCATAGTTTTATCTTCGGCCTTTTGTTGGCTTTGCATGTGATGTGTGTGCTCACCTCTGATGCCGTCTGCAATATCGATCTTGGTGTATCAGCTACCAGTTGCTCCATTAACGAACTTTGAGGTCTTTATCTCAGGTATGAGTGAGCGGGTGAGAGAATAAAAACACCGCCTATGTTGACTGATGCTAGTCATAATCTATGTGGAGGTGTCGACTATTAAGTTTGAATAATTAAGCTGTTTTAGGAACCTTCTTTTTCTTTTTAATTTTAACTGTTTTTTCTGAGTGAGCATTTTTCAACTCTATAAACCTTAAATAATTAATTTCCAGTATCTGACCATTTAGACTAATGGTTTCTGGTTCCCGCCTCAGTAGCGTGGTGGCAACATGCCTGCCTCATGTTCAAGAGGTCCCGAGTTCGAATCTCGGTCAGGGTGAGTTACCTCGATAAGGTTTTTCTCCGGAGTTTTCCCTTATCGTGAAAGATGAATGTCAGGTAGCTCTGAGCTCTATGGACTCCGGGCTCAATTGAGCATCATTTCATACATTTCATTCATCGTCCGATATGACAGCGTTGGAGGACGTAAATTACAAAAAAAAAAAAAAAAAAAAAAAAAAAAACATTGGCTTCTGGTCGACCGGATTTCGCCGTACTTAGCTATGGTTACTATAATACTTACCTAGCCTAGCTACTAAATGCTTTTTCGTAAAGAAAATAAATTTTATATTCATTAAAACTTATAAGTCAGTCTTATTATATTGCACATGGAAACTATTTGTCTATGTCTTTGTCATTGATCTAGTGCTATAAACATTACTCGTCAATAATCCTGGGATCATACAGCTCTTCACTGCAATGGCAATAACGTAGGATTTTAGAACCACAGCTTCTAAGTTAGTGTAGTAGATGAAAGTTAGGAAAGTTTGTTGTTAATTTTTGTACAAAAATGCAGGGGTAGTCTAGATATTTTAGACTATAAACATGCCATTTATTATTCGAAAGTACATTTTCATAAATGTTATTAAAATAAAGCCTAGTCGAATGTTCTGTTTCACAGAACAAGCCGTATTTAATTATATTAATGGACTGGCTGCAGAAACATTAACAAATCTGTTTCTGCAAAAATCTCACATTCAGAATAATGATAACAATGTGCCAGTGTACGACATAATGCTCCATTATTGCACGAAGATAGTCGGCTACAGACATGAATACCCTTTGCAGTTAATGACTGCTTAATGTAAATATACAGTTAACTATCAAAGAGTTGTTAGTGTGGGACTTTGGAAGGAAAGTTAATGCAGTAGGGAAAATTATTTTAAGAAAATGTGTTTCAGAAAGAGCTTTGTATATGAGTGCGAACTACCTGTTTTACAAGCTTTAATAATTAAAACGTACCCTTTACATCCATAAACAGATCAATCAAAAGAAAATATAAAAAATCAAAACCAATCAATATCTAACAAAGCCAAAGATAAAAAAATGGAACATTTTAATTGAAAATCCAGAAACTATTCCAGAAATACCACGTAAAGCTGGAGTAGCAAATTTTAGATTACTTACGGAACATGATTATTTGGCCAAACACGTACACATAATAGGAATTTATACAAGCCAAATTTTCCTCTGTGCAACAAAGAATAGGAAATGACTGAAGAACACCTTTTAACCTGTGAAGCCCTACCTGCCGGACCCACTACAAAGAAATATTGGAGAGCAAGAGAGCTGATTGCTTCATTGCCAAAGTCTAGCATTTGAAAAGAACATAATTAAACATAAAATGTTTTTGAGAGAAAAACAGTTTAAGAATGTTCAAATGTGACAGAAATCCAAACATTAAGATTAGCTGAAATAATCACATCTCCAAACTTAAGGAGTCTTACCCTGTCTACCTTGTATACGCTACTAACAGGCAATGGAAAACTGCACCCAGATAAGTGATAAATACGCCTGTTCTTAGCCAGTGCAGTAACATTTTGAACTTATGTGACAACCAAGATCAAATATCTGAGATTTAATCGAAAGAAAACCCTAATTCGGGGGACTAATTACGGCTCAAATACTAGCCCTCTCCCTCTCTTCCCGTCTTCTCATTCACCTTACATTTTCATTCGCCCTTTTATTTATATCTTGCTCTCTTTACAGAGTATATATTTTTTCGAAATGTGTTCTCGAAAACCTTATGCAGAAACTTACAGAACTTACTTTCTTCCTTACATTTTCTCACTTATTTCTCTATAGCTTTTTTTTGCCTTCGGTAAAATCCCATATGCCATCAAAGGGAAAAATAAGAAAAATAATGAAAGGAAAATTAAGGGGATGGGGGAGACTAGATCTGTAGATCACTTTCTTGAAGAAATTGCAGAAGAGCTTGGTATACAAGGTTTGTGGCATAACTGTGTTGACGCTAGCGGGAAAAGGAACAGACTGTTGAAGTAGGCGGCGGAGGAAGGAAGAACGGTGGGCTTGGTAGCGAGAGCAACTGAACACGAGATGATTGAGGTCAGCGGTTTTGCCTGGGTCATCAGGACATACAGGGGAATCGATGAGAAGTAGTCGGTGTAGATCCATGTCCAAGTCACATTCTAATGATGGAGGTGAGATGTCAATGTGCAATCCTGAAGCTGGAGAATCAAGGAGTTATGGATAGATGCGTCTGAACAGTCTTTGATGGACTGAGAACGAATCCAGGCATCATTCCAGCCACAATAGGCATCACGCCGAAGGACCGGGAAGAAATCCGTATAGGGCATTTGGATGCCTTGAAAGGTGCCTTGGGTGAGTCCCTCTTTTACTAGGCAATCGGCGACTTCATTGTATCGAATTCCAACATGCCCTTTGATCCAAAGGAAGTGAATTTGCTGTCCGGCTATGGTAATGTTGTTCACCAACGTCAGGATCTCGTAAAGATAACAGTGCATATCTGTCGTCCAGAGAGGAGATGGGAGTCTCTGCAGCACATTCTGCGCATCGGTTAAGACCATCAGTTTGGGGAAGCCCCGAGAAATCCCATATTACAAAGCGTCACGAATGGCCAGAACCTCCGCATTGTGGTTGGAAGCCTCCATAGGTAGGCGGTATCGAGCCAAGGCATTAGTAGGACAGACGTACGCATAACCTACTCCATCAGCAGATTTAGAACCGTCGGAGTAGATCGTGGTGAAATCTGGCCATGTGACCTGCAAGAAATGAGAGAGGGCGACGTTCACGTCAGGGCTCCGGATGATGTAAACAGGAAGATAATGCACCGAAATATTCAGGAAGTGTAATTCAAATGGATATTGAAACCCCGGAAGAGAGGGAATTTTCAAATGTATGCGATGTATAGATCCCGAAAACCCAGCAAGAGTATGGGCAATCGTCGCACAGCAGGAAAATCCGCGTCGAGATAATTGGCAGCGAGATAGTGCAACGTCCGTAATACTGGGTGGGCGTCCAAGGAGAAAACTCGTAGCCTGAGGTTAATCTTTAACTTTGCGCTTTTCCAGTACCACAAGAAAATCAACGTGGGATTTAGGAGACCATAAATCTCGGCTTATTATTCGTTCACCGTAGGCTACGCGAAAATCTATCTTGGAAAGCTGTCATAAACAGAAGTTTTCCGAACTCCAATACGGATTTTCTGTCAACTTTATTCTAAGCAATCTTCAAAGCTCTTATAACATGAAAGTTTAACGGTGAAGGAAACCAGAGGAAGATTTATAAAGCGTTTATATAAAACAGCCGAATTAAATTGGCAACAAGACAAGAATTAAAAGAAAATTTACGTAACTTTGCACTTTGCGCTTTACTATTTAGCTAATGGTTTCGATAATTAGCTGCTTCCTGATAATTTGCAGATTATTGCGGATAATCTAAGGCCTTTTGTCAGAGTTGTGAAGAAAATTCACTTGCGGGTTTCAATACTAAAATTTACAATGAAGTATAACTCCGTTCCTAACTTCTTTGACAGGACCATCGATACATTAAATGCATGAACTATAAAGATAGCAATTTATTCGAAAACACATTTATTCTCAAATCATAGCTTCGAATTAGTGAACATCATTTGAGAATAAGCCAAGGAATGTACGTACATCAATATCTTCCATTTTCACGTCCAATGAAAACACCTAATTCTCTTACTTACACGATGAAATTCCATCAACTTCTAAATTTTTATAATTATATGCTTTAGTTTCCAGTTAGTCTTTCTTGAATGAAGCTATATCTCACGGCTTTAGCACATGATACACAGCAGAAGCTAAAAGTAAATAAAAGCTACTTGCGGATTACATTACATAAAATAAAACCTCATTTCATTTTCAACAGTTTTAAAGTGACTGAACAGTAAAGTATACGCAGCTGTAATCATTCAGTAAACTTTAGAGGGCGTTGCATGATTTATATCTAAGGTATTTAGAAGATTTTGTAATTAATTAGCCCTTAACTTTGTTTTAACTAAAATATTATGTGCTAAGATAGTGAAACCAAATCTATTTTGTCTTTAATTTACCTCTTCCAACGTTAAGTCATATCGGACGATGAATGAAATGGGTGAAATGATCTTCAAATGAGCCCAGAGTCCATGGAGCTTTAGAGCTACCTAAATCATGACTATAACACTAGAAACAGGAATGACTATAGTTTAGTACAACATAGATTGGCAATGTTTGGAAAAAGTCCAAAATATAAAGGCATCGTACTGTATAATAAACTTCCTATGAAACTGAAGTCAATAACCAATGTAAATACATTTAAAAAGGAACTGTCTAAATATTTAATAAATAAGGCATTCTATTCTATTAATTAGTTTATCAATAATGGATGATTTTTGTAAATATAATTTTATTTTGTAAATGTAAATAATATACTGACAATGTCTGATGGATTTCTGTAATCTCTATGGACAATAAAATTGAATTTGTATTTGAATTTGAACATCAGTCATTCAGGATAGGGGAAAAACCCGGAAAACCCCTTATCCGGATAACTTAGCCTGACCGAGATTTGAACTCAGGACCTCTTGAACGTGAGACAGACAGGCTACCATCAAAAACCAAATCTAATGAGAACTTCTGTTAGATCACTTATGATAATCAATTTTTACCTTCCCTATTATGTACTTAGATTAAGTAGGGTAGGTGTTGTATTCCACAATGAATTCGATACCGAGATTTCAACGAAAATACGTGTTTTGGGATCATTTCAATAACAAAAGCATTTTTAGGAAAGAATCTGTGTGCATGGGTCTATTTGTCTACAGGCAGTAAAACTAAAATACGAAATTTACCCCTGACCTGACTAATTCTTTTTTATTGTTGTAATTTACGTTCTCCAACGTTAAGTCATATCGGACGATGAATGAAATGGGTGAAATGATGCTCAAATGAGTCCGGGCTCCATGGAGCTCAGAGTTACCTGACATTCGTCTACCAGGATAAGGGAAAACCCGGGAAGAAACCTTATCCAGGTAACTCACCCTAACCTAGATTCGAATTCGGGAACTCTTGAACGTGAGACAGACGCGCTACCATCTATGATACCGAGGCGGGCGACTGCCCTTTAGATGCAATATTCTATATAATTTTGATTTTCTCAAAAATGACTGGTACGATTTGGTTTAAAATCCTCTATGATATATGATACTCGTATATATGAAATATATATCTTGAACTTATGAGAATATCCTCAGAAGTCCTCTTCATTCTGAATAACTTTTGCATAACTGCTAAACCATAAGAGATAAAACTGAATATTACTACAAAAATGTAGTTGTTAAAACCATAGTTTATTTCAAATACCTTTTTGTGTGTGGAATGAACAGTTTCTGAGACATTACTTGTTACTTCATTGAATTTTCTAATACTTCTAATTTTTCAACTTGGAATGCGTTATTCAGTTATTTTGTCACTTGGCAATATAAAGAGAAGGGAGGTCAATTTACTTAGCGACCAGCTCTTAGAAGATTTATTTTTATATTGCTTGAACCTAACAGAAAATTGACAAATAAGATAATTTCTGCACGTACTTATCTCGATTATCAGAAAGTAAGTAAACGAATAAGAGCTAAAAGCTCTTACTTAATACTTAGTACACGAGTAGAGCGTGTGGAATATATACGATTTTTTCCTTTCTAGATACTCAGAAAATGTGTAAAGTATTCTGGAATAGGCCTCAAAGGTATTAAAGTACTTTTAATAATACTATTTTGTTTGGCCTAATTATGAGTTCAGTTATTATATGGAGGCAATTATAGTGCCCCAGTTGATGGGGGCATTCTAAGAACGTCAGAGGCGAGTAAATGGAAGGAACAATTACAGATCAGTTTACCACAGACCCTGGAGAGCAAGATGAAAGTAACAACAGCCACCTCCCTCCGTGGTCTCCAGCAGCTGTGCAAACTTGCTCCCAAAACTTTCAGACTGCATAACGCATCACTACATTTATCGTTTTAACTGGGTCACCGACTATAAGGAAGTCACGGGTTGCGATTCAAACTGCGGCGTACAGAGGCATTGGCTAACTTACTAGGGTTCCACTAAGCTCTACAACACGATTTTACTCTCTCGTGGTGGAGACAAGAGTGTGTGAGTTTGATGTTCGACTGGCAAACATGCGGTGAACAGTTCCGATATATGTCACACATCGATAACCAAGTGTAACAACATCAACGGAATATTCAGTAACAACTAAAACAGGTGTCCAGCACTGATACATCACTTAAACGATTTTCGAATCCTAGCAATTACAGCATGCAATTACACTCACTTCAGCTTACTTGAAAGGTCATTTTTCGTTTCTTTTTATGTTAGAAAAACACCACATCTTTAGATATCTCTCTTGTTTTGGATGTGTCAATATGAAATTTCAAGAGGGAGTGTGATAATATTTATTATGTGTTAATTCACATATTTTTATATGCCTTCTACAAAATATTTTTACAAAGCTCTTGTTTCAAGTTACAGGAGACAAGCTATTGAAGAACTGGTTTCATCACGCAGTCCTCTTGACAAATCCGGCATAGAAGAAACCTAATTGAAAGTCAGATGCTTAGAAACCGATTCACTATGTGCTGGCCCAGAAATTCAGTACATATTCCATAAGATAGCAAAGATAAAAATGAATAGAAACATATAGAAACTCCAATCTATAGCAACGATATCTATGAAACAGCTGCTGCCAAAAGGTGTTATTTGAAATATATTTTATGTTTTAAGCGATATATGTTTGTGGGTACGATTCTGTAAAATAATACGGTATTGTTTCTGAATAAAGAGGATTGATAGGCTACTTTCAAAAGTTAAAGATTTGTATTTTATTTGCAATTTAAGTATCTTAAATTTGTGATACTGTAATCTAAATCGTTATAATTGTTTTTGAATAATTTTGGATAATCTTTCATTTGTAGGATAATTTGGAGGGAATTTTCTTTGAAAACTTTGTGTAACAAGTTTGGTATATATTTAACAGTTTGTTTTTTAGTTTATGCTTTTTAAACCGACCTAGAGGCCTACATATCCACTCACCCACACCCACGCCAATGGTTTCCTCTGATTTAAGGGCTTCGAAAATCATTTCCGAAATATTTCAAAATGCAATTTTTGGATTGAAGCTAATAATTTGTACGCTATATTAAGTGGGCTGCTGGGGTGAATGTAAATCTCTGGTTTCCCCTAAAAGACTTATGGTTAGTGGTCAATGATCTTATAGTTTTGGGAGTTGGCTTTATGGATTTCACACCTTCAACCAGAAGGTCTCATATTTAAGAATCTTCAAGAATAGTGTAAAATTCATGGAATATTTTATAGATATGAATCGGTACACATTCAGAACTGCATATGAACTTATTTGCATATAAGGTTTCGGGAGAAAGAAGATAGTTTCGGTAAGAGATATACGAAATCATTAATATAAATTGGCAAAGAAGTGGTAAACATAAAAACAAACTGAAGCAGAGAAGAAGAGGGGGAATTAACAGGAGTTAGAGTTATTGAATGTTATTTATGTTTTGAAATAAGGAGTAATCACTACTATTCTATGCCAATTTATGATAAAAATATGTATTTTGTATCAAAGTAAGAAGTAGATGCTATATCTGAGTTTGTATAGTGTTTTATGTATGTCAGTATGGTATGTGAGTAATTAAATTGTAATATCCAGAATAGATTTTGAAGCAGTCCCTGTCACCTAAGAATACTGAGACGACATATAACCTGATACCAGAAAGACATTGACCCAAACGAATAAATATAAATAAATGACGTATAACAGAACAGACACATGCTGTAATGCTGGCATATACCCCGGAGACCGCCGCAGTGACAAGGCCAGTAAACTCCCTTTGTAACCACTGTAAACAAACAACCCTACTCTATTGTCCGTTTTGCCCTCAAGGAAAATTTGGCGCCTCTCAGTCGGAAACCTACCCATTGTCAAAATCCCATGCGTGCCTCTGACAACAGGCTGTAAGTTTTGGAACGACTTGCGAATGCATGCCGTAGCACGCGGACCGTTAGAGAAAGCGTCTCTGATGTTTGGTCCGAAACTGGAAATTCTCAACACTGATCTCAAGTGGGGATACTTAAAAGCCAATAGAAAATTGATATTTGGTCATGTGATTTTGCAAACTCCGAGAAATATCTAGAGTGGGGGTAATTCAAGGGGATGGCGGAAACTAGGTTTTGCTAGTAAGAGCACTTCGGTCCTGAGTGCTACGTGAGACGGGCGCGTATTCGGCGCCGCCTAAGAACTATACTTCCGCGCCATGCACAGAGACCAAGCGCAATGTTTCACAATCTCTCCAGTGAGTCAGTCCAACGAGTAATGTATTGTGAGGACGATAAGTATATCCAATCCAACTACGCAGTGCTACTGCCTCCGTGCTTCGCATCACAATATTGACAGTAACGCTTGACTCAGCAACCACACCGATTACGACTTTACGGTGGTGAGCATAGGAGCCTAAGGACAACAAAAAACCTCTGTTGACCACTTCCGAGGTGTCATCATTAACCCACAACCAGTCAGGACGCACCCACTCCTGAAGTCCAGATGAGAGTTCTCATGCGGGAGCTACATGTCACCTCGAACCAACTACAATCCCCCTTTCCTTAACCTCCTCACGCCACCGATCTTTAATTGTGAGGCGCTGAGCACAAGGGAGAGCTCGACGTGGTCCACAACGGACCGGACCGCCTCAATTTTAAATCTCAAAGGTATAAAATAGAGGTAATGTTATATTCCACGCAAAAATTAAATGTCGAGATTTTCATCAGATACGTTTTGAGACTCTACAGGTAAAAAAGTTATATTTAGAAAAGGGTGCCTCTCTCTTTCTTTCTTTCTTATTCTCGTACCTATGTAAACAGCAAAATTCAAAAAAGAAAAGCCAGTAAATTTCCAAGCTTGTTATCAGGAGCAGAAACCACAGGTTTTCGAGAGAAGAGTGTAAGAAAGGGATGATAACACCATATAAATTATTAATAAGCAATTGGAAATATATGATATAAGAAATAAAGTCAAAAGGAATATTGTAATAGGAATAACGAGTAAATTAAATAAATATAGGGGGAAAAGTTGCCTTAAGTTATAACGGACAGACGAGGCCGGATAGGTAAACAATAGGGCAAGAGAGACCCAAAATTCCTTCGCCAGCACGGAGCCACAAACAATAAGGTTTAAGGAAAATATGTAGAGGCAGGATGCAGTACCGTTATGGCGCCAAGGGGTCATACAACTCTAGGGGGGGGGAGCCGTGACTGCTACACAGTTGAAGGCGAATGGAAATGACCAATAAGGTAAAATCGTAGAAATAAACTCCCCAATAAAATGTAGCGTAAACCACGTGATAGGCGTGAAATAGAGAAGAAATAGAAAAGGGGTGGAGATAGAAAAACAAATCTAGGAAGAAGCCAAGAGTAGGGCGAGGTGAGAAGCGTCACTCGGCTGGTTACAACGAAGGAGAGAAGATGCGTTAGTTAGATTAGTGGAGTTAGATTTCAAACGTAGTGGGATTAAATATTCTCAAACAGACAAGCCGACGCAACGAGAGTGATAACAAGCGAGAAAGCTAGAGCAATCCGACAGTGCGAATAAACAATCCACAGGAAACGGAAGCAGGACATTTCATTGACGTGATAACTGCTGGACCCTGAGAGAGTACTCCTGCTCACCGACACGCAATCCTTAACCATCCTGCCATACCACACCAAAAGGCTTCCCCAAGAGAAATCCTACATCAAGGTTCAAGTCTATTTGAAAAAATGAAAAGTTAAATAGAAATATTTTGCCTGAATGTTTTTTTTTTCTTAAAACAGAGTAATGAAGTTGATCCAAGATAGGTCAATGACATACGAAATCTATATTTTGAATTTTCTGTGAATAGCAACAGGAGTCCTCTTCAGCTTGAATGGCCTTTGTATAACTGCTTAAAAGTGTACACATCGCGCCAAAGCACCAATGTATGTCAAATGACAATTTTTGGGGGTTAACCTTTTTCGAGATATTTATTTTTATTGGTTTACATTTTTCAACACTTACAATTTTCAAAAACAGTAAGTCATTCCTTTTCTTTTTCTTCTGGTAAACACGGTTAGAACGTAATTTCAACGCGCTCACACTGCTTAAGGTCTACTGTATACTAGATTTCCATTTTACATACTTGGAAATATATTGTGACTTTGTGGTTTCGTAGAATTAAAAGTCCAAGTTGCAGAAATTCAAAATGTTCTTTATTTCCGTAGAAATACACTTTAGTCAATCCTTACAGTAGCAGAATGACGTCATATACACAATTACAATATTCCAGTTCGTCTGCCACACCCCAAACAAAGAGTTCACTTTCAAAACAGTTGTACGCGGACGATTCTCAAGTTCGATTTCGACTCTGACGCACACTGGTAATCGCGGCGACTTTTTATATACCTCTTCATGGTTCCAGAAGATAATCGTATGTTCTGTAAGATGGCACCAGACAAAACACGAACGTGAATGTTCCAGACACCTAGCTTTATCTGTTTCGGCATGCCTTTATCTCCGCGCTATCTTTATCTTTTTTCAGCAAACTCTTTATCTTCATGCTACACTATTCGTCCCATTATCTTTCCGCCCCGAACCCTTTGTGAGCATCGCCGCCAGTCGCGACAATATAATAAAAATCTGTGTAAATGTATATCTCAATTAACTTGAAGAGGATCGGAAAATATTTCTTTGTAAGAATAATTGAGCAAGAGTAGGTGCAGCGTTATGGAAGTACAATACATACGACTTTTGTTTATAATATACATATTTTATGATTTGTCATATGCCATTCTTGCATCAACGCCAATCCTGATGTATTCCCTTTTTAGATTACCTCAATACCGTATGCTGTCTGAAGTTCAAATAAAAGACTGCCAATTTGAGCGACGTTGATTACATTACCTATATCTTTCATCTTATTCAAAACTTTGGCATCGAAGTATTGCATTATAGCAGCTACAGAAAAGTTATACAGAATCTTTAATGAGGACTGGGATACAAGAAGGTTCTTGCTTTTGTTGGTTTGCTTCCGTAAAATGACGAAGAAAAGCAACTGAAGGCTACACATTCTACCTCGATTGCATCTGCTCCAAACTCCGCTTCGTAACTTGGAAACTCCCAATCACTGCCGCGGGATAGAAGGATATACTAAAGTTTAGTATCAGAATAAAAACTTTTAACCAAGATTAAACTTAGCATGGGAAGCATGTTCTGCATTACTCAGTCCTCTCTTGGCAAATGAAAAGCAAACGCAATACCTAGCAACTGGGCCACGTTTCTCATTATTAAACTATGTTAAACTCAGGCAATAGTGCTCAAAATAATGTAGATATTGTACGATAACATCGGCATATGAAACGTATTATTTATTTACAATGCAACAAACAGGCTCAAACTAAATATTCTCATTCTGACATTAGAATAAAATAGGTAGCATAAAATTGAAAGGAAATTCAGTTTTGGGCTTGATATTTATGGTCGTAAAAAATAAAAGGAAAATAGCAATCTCTGACTATTCATCCAACACATAAATATATTCGAATTTACATGTCTTTATATTATTTTATAAAACTTGTGTACTGCTTATTTTCTTTAATCCATTTATGGAATATATAAGTTCGTAGTTTTGTTATATTAAAACCTCAATGTAGCCGCCTCGGTAGCGTAGACGGTAGCGTGTCTGCCTCACGTTCGAGAGGTCCCGAGTTCGAATCTCGTTAGGTTGAGTTACCTTGATAAGGGTTTTCCGGTTTTTTCCCCTTATCTTGAAAGACGAATGTCGGGTAGCTCTAAGCTCCATGGACCCCGGACTCATTTGAGCAGCATCTCAGTCGTTTCATTCATCGTCCGATATGATTAAACGTTGGAGGACGTAAATTTAAAAAAAAAACTGACTAATTCGTTTGTACACCAAGGACTTACAGTTAGAGCTGGATAAACAAGTGCAGAGACAATATTAATATTTGATATTTTATATTGTATTTATACATAAGAAAATAATTTAAAATTATATTACAGAGAACCTTTTTATTTACATACTATTTTTCCTTAACCTACGTACAAGCATTGAGTGACTACCTTCTTTCACCCCACAGCCAGCTTGCCATAACAGCCTTATGCTTCACTGAGGGATTACCTGTATCCCTTACTTTTCCCTACAATATCTTTCCTCCACCCCTACTTCCTTCCCCCATTCATAGCTTTTGCTTCTAACTATCCTCAACCATTTATCTTTCATTTTACCAAGAAATCTTCCTACATTTTTATCGCTATTCCGTTGCTTCCCTGTTAGCATTCCTATTCTTACAATTTTACCCTCAACTTTCTCCCATTTTTTCTCCCATGCCTCCTTTCTCCACTTCTCAACTTCTTCACATCTTACTACATAATGCTCTACACTTTCATCCTCCCCCCCCCCCCCCCCGCATAATTCACATATTCCTACCTCACTCTACCCTAATCCTTTCATAAATATTGCACCTGTTCTCATCCATGCTAATCTCTCCCTTTCAATCCTACTACAGAGACAACACTAATAGTTGTGCTGGTGAATAAAACTGAAAGCAGTATAGTAAATGCAGAAATTAGTTTTAATTTCAGGTGCGCTCCTTTCCTAACTGGCACACTGAGACAAGTTGCACAGCTTCCTCTCTACATTTTGGTAAATTTTGGTCTTTAAAATGTTAAGCCTATGGCTTTAAGATTAAAGATTGTCGTTTAAAATAAGTTAATTCTAAAGATTAAAGACTGTAGGCAATCTCTATACACTGTCTGTATATACCCTGTCAAATACCCTCAATCATATACCATTTTAACCAAAACTAAACTGTACCAGCAAAATATATAAAATATTATATAAAGACATTCTATATTTACAGTGGCTCGTGAGTTGTTTCTTTTTGTACTCACGGACAGTGACGTTAATTAGTACTCAGCAGTAATGGACATACCTAAAACAGAAGAAAAATATCATTGTAGTATGAGGGTATAGCAAACATAAGAAAAACAGAGTATTTTTAAAACTAAGTTGAAATTGAAAGCTAAATATCTACTATTGCTAAGTGTTTATTACCAGTTTTAATTTTACATATCTTATATTGAAGTTGTGCCTTAAATTAGGTTCATTTTAAATCAAAGCTTGGAAACATTAAGATGAACTTACTACCTGAGCAAAGGAGGTTGCTTTCCTCAAACCCAATATTTTCTTTCATATAATACTGTTTTTACGAGGCCTCTAAATTATCTCGACAACTAGAAGCAGCTTCGAATAACGGGAGTAATTTTTGGTATAACCTTATAACTTAACTGTCATTTATTCTGTGAATATGTTACCATGTTAACAATAATAATGCCATTATGAGATGAAAATTGCGATAAGAAGGACATAAAAATAATAATATCAAATATTTGACTGTGCGCCGGATGAACTGGAGTTAAAGTTGAAATGATGCTGTTTAAATTGTGGTATTATAGTATTTTCAATAACTGTCAAGAGTTAACAGTCGCAACTGAAGATTGGCATGTTCGTGCCTTACCTTGCGTGTCGGAGAGTTATGTAGGTACATGCGACAAAACTACATTTTATCGCCATTACTATTTAAGTTGTTCACACGTGATATTACTGACGTAATAGAAACGACAAAATGGACTCGCTAGTAGATGGTATACTAGCACTTTAATATGGAAATGACTTAGTACTGTGCTCTACGACAGTTATGAACGAATTGCAACACGGACTATATGAAATTTGGCCAAAAATTTTAACAATTAAAAAGTTAGTTTTTATGGCAAAAAATACCCTGAACCTTGACTTCGATTACATACAATAAGTTGCTTTCATAATAACTTGCCTCCTAAAGTTTCAATACGTGACCATTTACATACTTGAAAACAACACGAACTAGTGGTGCATACATCGTTTACTCAACATTGATTTTTCTCAGACTTTTTTGAATAAATTTTTTTTACACAAATTACTTAATCATAATTTTTTTTTCAAATTTTCAGCAGATAAAAAGAACTTAAAAATTGGCATATAGTTCTTGCTATGTGCACAAAATGACTAATTAATTAACCAATGAGGATAAGTTCCTTAAAATGTATATTTAACGCTTAAAAATGTTTTTTAAACAACCAGAAGAGCGAATAGGATTCTAATATATTAATATTTAAACAATATCTTAGTATTTCTTTTTTCAAAATCACCACTTCTGCTACGTGTGGAGCAGTAGATTAATTAGTGTAATAAAATTAACATTTTGTTCATGTAAAACATGGAAGATGACTGCCAGATCCACTTTTAGAAACTTTTGGAAAACATTTAATTATCTATTATAATAATTGCAAGATAGAGGATAAATCTAAGAATTCTTCCGAATGGTTGGATACACTTAAGACGAAGGAAAGTTCCTTTTTTCGAATAATAGTTTACTGTGTAGCTTTCTTCTTTTTCTTCGTTTAAATTTTATTCCTCATCATACATGTGAAATGTAGCTCAAATGAGTTCGGGTCTATAGATCTTAGAGTTAACCGATTAATAAAGGAAAACCCTGGAACAAACCTTATCCAGATAACTCACCCTGACCGACATTCGAACTAACTCCGGAACCTACACAGATCGCGCAGTATGCGGCATGTATGAGGCGTGGCCATATATTGGACTGAAGCTGGACAACGTTAAACATTTCGTGCACTTAGGACTCATATTTATGATGAAGGAATTGAACAAAACAGTTTGACGTCACGAAGCACATGGTAAATTTGAAAGTACTGGATGTGACACTTAGATCGAAGTAGAAATGTGGGTGTTGGAATAAACAAGGAAACTATCACGCGAGGACCCAACTTTTATAAGTAATTCGATATATTGAGAGGGGTACGCCAACTGCTGAATTCGATGCGCATTTTCATTTTGTAAGGATTTAAAATGATTAATTGGTATGTTTTTTATTGTAATCATTTTCCAATACGAATAGTAAATGATATCTCCACTGTTTTAATGAAACATACTATGACATATTTTATTTTATAAAATGAAGAACTTGTAAACTTATTGTCATTAGACTTTTAATAAATTTGGAATACAACAGGTAAATTTATAATTTCAGTTAATTGATGGAAATTAATCATTTCTTCACACTAGCCTTATATAGACTAAGGTCTTTGACAGATAGAGTCAACATGAAAAATTCAATGCCATGGCCGGGATTTGAACCAGTCGCTCTAACCCATTGAGCTACCATGGCCAACTTGCCGTCACGTGTTTCAAATCCCGGCCAAGGCATTGAATTTTTCATGTTCACTCTATGTAACAAAGACCTTAGCCTATATACGGCTAGTGTGAAGAAATGATTCATTTCCACCAATTAACTAAAATAATAAGAGTTAAATGATGAAGCCTGGGACTCAAGTACTTACGATAGTAAGTAGCTACAAACGGTGTATCTCGGGTACGAGAGCCCCTAGTGGTTTACCGGGGACATATATGAGTTAACTGGAGAATTTAATGTCATGACGGCAAATTAGCCATGGTAGCTCAATGGATTAGAGCGACTGGACGGAAACCAGGAGATCCGTGGAATCCCGGCCATGGTATTGAATTTTTCATGTTGACTATCTATCGAAGAATTTATAATTGTTTAAATTTAGTGAATTTAAGATTTTTTGTTAAGATAATAACAAAATTGAAATCAAAATAAAGATGTCAAAGGGAAGAATCAAACCAATTGGATGAAACCCGTTCATGTAGATTAGTCTCTGATAATGGGGTTCTGCGATCTTGAAAAGCTGAAAATGGAAGGACATTCTTCATGGGTGTCAATATTAAAGTTCTGAAATTAAACGAATGGGTCACATTTGGATCAAGGAAACTGACGGCGGGTGTGGATAAAAATTAAAAATCTACTATAATATTAAAAGGCAACAAACAACTGCGCAATATAAAGTGTTTGTTGAAAGTACTATGCTGGCTGGAATCGAAATGGAATGTGGAGAAGTACATCAAAACAGGCACCAAACTGTTTTGACGGAGGCTCATATGGCTTAGACTGGGGACGTGGCCGATGATAATACTTTGTGATGGAAATGGTCGGAGAATCTGCCCCATTTGTGTCAAGAAAGAGTCATGGTGCATATCCTGGCAAGTAATAGGGGTACGTAGGACTGGAGAGAAAATTTACCACCTCGAATGAAGAGTTATGGCTTGTTACTGCACTGGAAGGCAGGGAATACGTGAAACAGGAAGGTAAATTTATATTTAAGGTGACAACTGTAGAGATGTGAAAAGTTTATAGCAGTGAAGGGGCGAGGAGTAAAAAGAACTAAACATTACTGTTAGTGCTTTACATTTTTGTCATTTTTTCACTTATTGTTAAAACCTTCTGTTTATTTAATTTTTTAACACTGTTATTTGTTTACTATACAGGGCAGAGTGATACAACGGGTCATCGTTGTTTATATCTTTGATACCACATATGAAAATGATTGCTTTGTGCTTTTCTGTAATGATGTGTTCTAGTAACTGTACTTTTTATCCTGTTTTCCTTCTACTTATTGTAGTATTCTTTTTATCTTGCTTATTCTTTATAGATACATTCAATTTATTGAGATGAATGTATGTGTATTATTATTTAAACAAATTGTCTCATACAACGACTTATTTTTATTCTGCACAATAGTTATAGTGGCGATCAAGGTCCCACGACAAAATATGTACCATCATTTACATATCGACCAGGAAATTCCATGAAAAATTTGAGGCCAGAAAGGGTGAAAAGGCAGAAATGAAATAAAAGTATAATATTTATTGACATCGTTCTTTCCAATTAATCACTTAAATTATATACGAAATGTATTAATGATCAACTTTTAAAAAATACAAGAATTGAAACAGGAAGATTTACATGGAACCTTCGTATTTGGTTGGATGCTATAAATATTTCAGTATTCTTGCTCTGCTTCTGTACACGAATCAGACAAACCTTTCTGTCTTGCTTGGAAACCT
Organism: Mantis religiosa; assembly: GCA_030765055.1. Lineage (NCBI taxonomy): Eukaryota > Metazoa > Arthropoda > Insecta > Mantodea > Mantidae > Mantis > Mantis religiosa. The sequence goes on along the minus strand of CM060949.1, from coordinate 178,308,170 downwards.
GCATGCATTCATTGCTTTCTAGTACTTCGTTCTCCTGTTGCTTTATGGTCTAGCGCAGAGGTAAGCATGTTGCATACCTCTTGAGGTTTGGAGTAGCGAAGCTTGTCCATATTAAACATGTCGGCCCAAGTTGCTCGATGAGGCCGAGTTTACAGGGCTCCACGGATCTTAAGGGCATGTTTCTCTCATGTACAAGATGAACATACGGTTTTGTGAACATCAGCACAGAAATACAGTATTCTATGTTTTTGTGCTTACAATTACATTGTACCATGCGGTACTTAATAAAACAAACAAAACACGTGTCTTATTACGTCCTCTACTATGTACAGAGGCCGACGTAAGTATTCGAGCGTTAGCATATTCATTACTTATATTATTTTAAAGCTACGCAAAGTAAGCATACGTAAATACAACTAGTACAAAATAAACTTGAGTCTTCCATTAAATATATAAACTCATAAATAGCAAGTGAAACTAATTTGCACTACAAGGAGAAATAAAGCGGTTACTTTACATCTGGACATAAGTATTCGAACAGAGAACAGCTAGTATTTAGTTATCATCCCCTTTCTTTGAATTACTACTGATAATCGTTTGGACATTGTCTGTATGTGTTGTTTAGTGACTGCAGAATCCATATTTCTCTTCACTTTGAAGAAGTTCTTTCATATGGTCCTTGCTTCTGCTGTGATGTTTTCTCACATGCTCCTCGAGTTCCTTCCAGATGTTTTCTATAAGATTTAAATCTGGAGATTGGGGTAGTGTCTTCAACGTGTGAGGAGTGTTGTACACGATCCAAAGCCTTACCATTTCAGCAGTATGCTTCGGATTACTGTCCTGCAGGAAGGACATACCCTAATCCCAGCTTCTCTTCATGCCTTTTAAGATTGTTTTCAAGAATCCTCTTCTATTCAAATCTGTCCATGATCCCATCTATGAACACCAGTTCCCCAAAGCCAGATGAAGCTATACAGACCCATACACTATTGCCATCATGTTTCACTGTAGCTACCAGGTTCTTAGGTCTTAGCTGTTCTTAGGTTCCCATTCTGTATTTGGCAGTCTCCACACTTTAAGACATCCATCACTCATGTATAAGCAGAATTTGTTCTCGTCTGACCAGAGAACCTTATCCCAGAATTCTGTTGGCTTCACCACATACTGTTTAAGAAATTATTCACCTTATTAACATATGGTTTTTTCCTAGGAACGCGGGCATTGCAGCCTATATTAAAAACCCATTCAACTGTTCTGGTGGGAACCACGGTGCCAGAATATTGCTTAAGGCATCCTCTAATCTCAGATGCAGTGACTCTCGGATTCTGCTTCACCATTTTTATTATTTGCCTCCTGTCTCTGGTGGTGAATTTAGAAGCAGCGCCATTTCTAGGTTTATTTACAAGCGTTGAACTATACAGTACACTCTAGTTTTGTTTCTGTTAATGGTTTTGGCAATTTCAGAGAGAGTTTTGTTTTGTTTGTACATATTTATTACGATATTCCTCTCTGCCACCGTTGTCTTCTTACCTTTACGTCCCATATTACCTGTGATTTCACAATCGGCTGAATAAATTTGAGCACACTGTCTCAAGGCATAGCATAAATACAACTGCTGTGTGGTAGGGGCGTGTAGGGCACGTCCAACTACCTTTCTCTCTGTTCAATTGGGTACCTTCGAAAACTTATGTCCTCCAATAAGAGGGACAATAGAATATATACAGTGCAGATCGTGTAATAAATATATGCAAATTGACATTTTAAATATTGTTTCCGAGACACAAAAGGCTAATGTTTACATGTTTAGCAATTCAACGCTGCCAAATAAATATTACAGTATTTATAGTACGTGCAATGTTACATGTTATATTATTCAAATACTTCTGTCGGCCTCTGTATGTATAGTAAGAACAGGAAGTACAGAAAGTATTGTACTCCACTGATACCAAGAATTCAACAGGAATACATAGTTTGAGGTAATCTGAATGAAAAACAATTATTTTAAGAAAAAGCTCAGTGGGTCTGTCTGTGAAGAACGTATTGCTATACTATTAATGGTTTCAATGTTACATTACTTTTTTTACTTTTCTCAAATGGGAAGTATCCACATACAAATAAATCGGAACTTGAAGGCAATGATATAGCGGTTTTCTCTAAAAATATTTGGTTACTGTCTAAGTTCACTGTGTTCTATTCCCATTCTACCTACAAGAAAATATATATATAATTTCTACTTAAGTCTATTTTCGTTGATATATTATCAAGATTAACCTATATAGAGCGATTTGTGAAAGTCATGTGAGTGGAACACATATTATATTCTGTATATGCAATTCTATGCACATACAGCCATACAACTAATTTATCAATACTAAGGTTACATAAAACATTCTTTCAACTCATGTAAAAATCTTTTTTACCATTTGTGAAAGTTATCATATTTGAAAAAATAAGTCATTCGTGCCAGAATCTAAAGGGGCTTGTTCCTCTTAAAAGCAATCAGGAATTCTACGTGTAAGCGTCACAGAGCGGGAGAGCTCAGCATAATTGAAACGTATAAAAGTTGCACAATACCAAACTTGGCTTTTTCATTTTGGTGAAAAATTTCCAACGATGGGACATCCCATTTTTCTGAAAACGCCCCTCCCAGCCTACTGTTTACATGAATAAATATGCATTATTTTTGTGTTAAAATAACATATACTGTAAATTAAGCTAGCTGTTCTGTGTTGTTATATAGTTCTTCGAATGGCCACTGAAATGTTCTTAATTCTGAATAAATTGTGTGCAGTTGTGTATAATCTGTATATCCTCTTCATTATCAACGCCATCTTTAATGTTCCCCATATGGTCTGGTCTACGGGTAAACCCTTCAGGAATGAGTGGACTTACTTCAGAGGACAAACCAAGAGGACAAACTCCGTTACCCCCAATAAGCCGGTGGTAATGAGAATGGCAGTGGACCGAAAGGTTCTACAGCTATTACCGTGAACTCGGAACCACTTGGGTCTTGGTAATACATTACATGAGCTAACCAGAATAGAATAAAGCCCAGAGTCGAACCACAGATGCTCAGCCGCAAACGAAACAACTAAGCTACCCCGGTCCCGCATCTACAAAAACATATCATACATTTGCATTTCATTTATGTGAAATAAATTTTCTAGGCATTAACCATTTATGAATTTGTTCATTATTGAATTTAGAAAGTGTTTATATTTTTAAAATACTACATATTTTGTTTTCGCTTTCGTTGTGATAGAAATAAGTAGCTTAATTTCAAAGCAAATAGTACTGACCGACATTTAGAAAATATATTAAAACTGCTTAATCTATATGTATTAATGCAAACAAAAACTGATTAAAAACTATAATACTGAACCCTTGAAGCTTCGTAAATATTTCGTAATCATTCTCTGCTAGCAGTGAAACTCGTTAAGTGAAAATGTGTTGCGGATTTATATCATATGTGTGACAAGATCATGGCACTCGTCCTAATCACCTAAAATGTGTGCATAGTTTGTAAACTTGTGTAGGCTAAGGTTCTTGTTATAAGATGATCCATGGACACTGCTGAAATTTATTAAACTTGTTTCTTAAGTTTTTCATTCTCAACACATAGTTTGCAGAATAGGGCTGTGGAAAGGCACAGGATAGGACAATGTTATTAACAATCCTTTGGGGTATATACCGTAGCTTCAGAAAGAAAGCTCCATTTTCGTCATTAGCCTTACCCTATTTTCATTTGTTTAAGTACCTCTCGTAGCTGTCGTGTAACAATTCCTCTCAAGAAGTGACATTAAAGTTCCATTTTCTTTACAGCTGGGAATAATTTATTGTTTCGAGAATGAATGGCAAAAGAAGCACTTTAACTGTATATGACATGATCAAAAGAAGAAAATTATCATACCGATTGTGATCTTCGCTGTATTCCGTTGTAATGGTATATAATTTGAAAAAAAAAAAAAAATATAGAATACAAAGAATCAGTCGAAACGTTATAAACAGGTGAGAGGAAAACATAAAAATTGCTGCCAGAAAGATCAAGGAAACAACACGATATAATATATAGCATGTTCCTTCATAGAAACATACAAACTAATGCACTGTTAGCACATAACTGCGAGAAAATTATTATCAAACTGTGGGGTCATTGTTAGGGACAAACCATTCAGTAAAATGGTGGAGCCAGACTGAAAAATTGAATGTCATAGCCGGGATTTGAACCACGGATCTTCTGGTCTCCGTCCAGCGGCTCTAAACCATTGAGCTACTATGGCCAACGTACGTTTAGGGGATTTTTTTCTTTAAGTGTCGGCTTGAGAAACAGAAAGGATCGGATAGAGCACCCAGGATGGGCGATCAATCCGATGCCTCGGGGAGAGAGAGATAGAAGTAGATGACAGATTGAGGCTGATGATGACAATGGAGCAACCAGCGCGATGACGGCGGGGAAAACCGGTGATCCATAGCTCCAGCGTCGTGTTGTCCACCATTAAACTCACATGCGGTTCGCTTTATAGAGTCAAGCGATCTAACCGCTCGTCCACGAGGCATATCAATATAGGGAAATGTAAACATAAAAAGTTTGTAAATAAATAATGTCAGAAAAATTTCATTTGATTTAATTGTAAATTTTAATTATTTTACATTATTTCGGCTGTCAGTTTTTTGGTTCATATTTTCCATAATATATGAAATTCAGCGAGGATAAACGGAATCATTTGCTGAAGTTTGAAGAACATGTATTTTGGCCGTTTCCTGCAAGATATCAAAAGAACATATTTTAACCAAAATAGTAAGTCTTTATAAAATGAAAACGAAACTGTTTCCGTATAGTATACCTTGGTACTTGCCATTGTTAAACGCTGTTTGCCTAAGGTACAGCATTGGGTGTTTGATTTAACTTGTAAATATTTCTCTCTCTCTCACTCATTCACATAAACAGTTTATCTATTATGTGTTTCAAATGGAGTTCTGGAGTCCAGCTAATCAGATGCCGTATCACACTCAGCGTTGCCAGCTTGTTACTCCACTCCTTTTATATTTCCCTCTCTCTCGCACACTCATACAGCATGCAGGTCTGCTTGGCGCAGACGTAAGGGTAAGCAAATTATATTTTACAAACTTTTACAATGATGCAGTTTCCAAAATCAAAATTGAAAAAAACATTTTCGCAATTTATGTATATTTAGAAAGACCATAACTATAATTATAGTTTATGAATTATCCGTTTTTCTATTCCAATGGAACTACCAGTGGCTCATCCATATCGATGTGAATGTCACTTCGTTAAGAGACAATTCGTCATTGTCACTGTCTTCATCGTCTGAGTCTTGCAAATTTATGATTATAGGTTCCAAAATCTCGTCACGTGCTATTTCTTTCTTAAAATCGCCTTCTTGAAGGTTTTCTGCGTGCCTCACGCAGTTTTTTCAGTCCTATTGTGTTACCTTGTCAATTTCTTCGTGAACAAGTCCTTTAACGTCCGTCAGTTTAAAAGTATTATTTCTGTTTGCAATTCCCCCTTTTTATTTGAGACCACACCAACTCAATTGGATTATATTGAGAGTGGTAAGGTGGGAGGCCTATTACCTCATGTCCCATTTTAACGGCAAGTTGATCCAGGTGATACACTTTTGCCGTGTTTTTAAACGGAAATACTCTTTGCAAAAGTTCATTTTTAGTTTCTGTTTGCGAAATTTTTTTGAAGAACCTGTACACTTTTAAAAATAATGCTTCGAGCCTTACTTCGCAATACCCGCCCTTTGACTCGCCACTAAATTCACCGTAAGAAGCCATTGCACTATTTAACTCTTACTCTACTGTTGTGTAAAGAACAACTGAATGACATTGATCTAAACTATCCAGAGTAAATAAATACTTCTTATCCAGCATTCATTCATAAACATAAGCATACAGCATTCCACAGGCAAACAGGAAATGAAGTGTTTGCTCTTTCTCAAATTTAACACCTTGATTTATTCAGAGTAATTCTTTTATCACGTCATGTCAGTAGTTTAAGTTTCAGTTCTGAGTAATTAAAAGTATAAGTACATACATACACACCAACCACTTTGAACTCTCTAGAGTAAATAGAGATTACAAACCAGTCATAAACAAAGATGTAATGTGAGCAGACACGTTGTGCCAGGGCAGCACGAAATTTATTGTTTCCTCTCGCTCGAATTGGATTATTCAAAGTAATTCTTTTATCACGTCATGTCAAACTTTTGCGTTTCACTTCTGAGTAATTACAAATATACGTACACGCATACATACCAAATTCATACAGTGCTTACGTCGCTATTTATTGTTATAATATAGGTAATAGTGGTTTATTTATTTGTATTAGAAAAACTATTTGAGCTAAAAATATGGGGTTTTCATGGTTATGTTAGATACATTAATCTCTACCTTCCACATAGATTAGTTTTGACAAAATCTGAATTTTTGTCTTAGCGCGAATAGTATTTCATACAGATTGATTAGGTTGGAGCTCGTCACACACCACTTGGCGGGAATGCAATACGACAACACCGCAGAACTCCGATTGGTTGCTCACCTAGTAGCGCTCAAGGACCAACACCTTCCCATTTGAAACACATAATAAACATGCAATTTTTATTTCTTTATTCCCTTTTTCCTTTATTCCTCAACATACGTACTTCCTAAAATTTCGATATCAAATTAACAGTATTACTACCTACCACAACTAAAATTGAAGAAATGTAGTAATGGCAAATGTCTATGAGTTTAAGTAGAGAAGAGCATAAATTAAAGCAAAACATCGGGTAAATACAATATTGATTTTGGACTCCCATGTATTTTAAGGTTTTAAGGAAGATTTTACAAGAATCACCTCTCCAAAAAGGCTTTACATGGAAAAAATTATTTTCTCTTAGTTAGATACAAAATACCACATATTTTGGAGCGTTTCATAGGAAACAAATTATTTTTCTCGAATGTTGTGCAACAGCTCCGTGTGAATACTTTTTCAGTGCCACCCAGTTGTATAATAAGCGAAAAACTGAAAGGAAAAAGTAACAGCTTATTCAGCATACAGAATGAAGAGTGAAAATAAATATGCCACAGAGAAAGCAAACAAGTAGAAAAAAGGCGTTGAAATATTTTCCATTATACATTTAAATTCTGCCATATTTTTAGCAATATAATTTGATATGCTGAATTAGAGTTTTGCTTATTATACTGAAGTAAAGTGTCTTTAGTATTTATTACATTGCCCAATAAGTTACACCTGACCATAAGCATTAGCCATAAAGTTCTACCGTATGGACGATACTATTGTAATATATAGTATCTTTTGAAAACAAACGAAATACGCTTCTTGCACAATATAAAGCCCTGCCATTTAGGACAATGAGTTTAGTTTTAGTAAATTAAGATTGGTAAATGCAATATATGCTTTGCCCACCTCGGTAACATATATAGTAGCATGTGTGCCTCACGTTCAAGAGGTACCGAGTTTGAATCTCGGTCAGGGTAAGTTACCTGGATAAGGTTTTTTCCATGGTTTTCCCTTATCCTAAAAGACGAATGTCGGGTACCTCTAAGCTCCATGGACCCTGGGCCCATTTAAGCATCATTTCACTCATTAAATTCATCGTCCGATATGACTTAAAAAGTTAAAGGACGCAAATTACAAATATATATATACGAGGGCTGTCCAATAAAGAATGATCACAATCTTTTTGACAACGTACCTTTACTCATCTTCATAATTTTGATGGTCCTTCTCAAAATAGTCTCCCCTGAATGCGATGCACTGATCCCTGTGTTTCTGCAAGTCTTCAAAGACATGCTAGAAAGCATTTTTGGGAGATCCTTCAAAATCGCCTCCGCAGCCTTCACCACTGCTTCTGATGATGGATAATGCCTCTCACGAAGGCGTTTCTTCAAGTTAGGGAATAGAAAAGAGTCACATGGGGCTAAATCCAGACTATAGGGAGGGTGAGGGATGCACTTCACTTTGATTTTTGCAAGATATTCAGCAACAACATTGACAATATGCGGCCGCGCATTATCGTGATGCAGCATCCAGCCTGCTTCACCGAAATGTGGTCCTTAGCACCTGATATGCACTTGCAATGTTTTCAGGACACCACTGTAGTATTTTCCAGTTACTGATGTGTGTGCAGGTACAACATACTGATAAGCCCTTTCATGAATATCAAAGAATGAGATGACCATAACTTTCCCAGCAGAAGCAACCACTTTAGCTTTTTTGGGGGTTGGTGATGAAGGAGATTTCCACACAGAGCTTTGCTGTTTTCTCTCAGGATCAAAATGATGTAGCCAAGTTCCATCAGCAGTGATTACGTTTGAAAGAAACTCCGCATCTTCCTCTAACATCAACTTTAACTGCATGTTACCTCCATTGCAGCGGCCGGCGACACTGAACATGTCTGAACTTACCTGGTTCTCACAGGCGGGAACCAGGAGTACCAACAATGAAACTACTACGGCATGTTTGTTTCACATTAAGCTAACAGAATATAATAAGATTGAATTTTAGTGCAAAAATTATGACCGTAAAAAAAATATGATCATTCTTTTTTGAACAGCCTTCGTATATATTTGCTTTGTCTATACTACATTCTGCAAGAAGCACTTACTATATGAAAAGCTCTACAAAGTGATTGACAATAAATCAAAACATATTTCACCACTTGGTGTATATTCCTATTTTATACTGACCGTAAAATGCACCTTAATTTTGCTTCGAGGCCGCGATATAAATGCTGAAGTTTACTTACGTGCCGTAGATTTATGACACGAGATCACAGGTTTAACTTCCCTTCCGAAGGATTTTTACGCTCCACCGTGTTTGAACCCGCGATCTAGAAAACCGGATTCTGCCGCATTACACATACACCACGAAGCAATGGTGATGTTAATTCTTAGTACTTTGTGAAGTGGAATAAGATGAGTAAATATACCAAGGTGAAATTAGACGGCAGTATAACGATCTTTACTCCGAAACCTGTGGTGGTTTAAAGAGTCTCAGTTCGTGGCAATGCAGTTACAGTAATAACAAGGGAAGTTATATTATCCATTATAGAGGCAAATAATTAAAATAAGGTTTAATGCAATTAAGGTATTGAAATTGTAATATTGGGCGGGTAACATAAACGAGTGCGTCAAATGCGTATTCAAACCGCTAAAACCGCAGCAACTGCTTTGAATTTGAGTTCGTGAAAAGCTTCATATACTTGGATAGTTTCTAACTGATATGAAAATTCTATTAAAAGCAAACCTGATGTGTAAAATTCATAGAAATTTCTCTGCTTACTCTTCTACAAATTATCTTATAGTTGTTTATTCTTACATCTACTATTACCTCTTAATCGAGTAAAGCTTACATTTACATATTACATATATCATAAGAATACAATGGGTTAAATCATTGGTGTCATTGAGGGGAAACAGGGTGGTTACCCTTTCCCCCTCCTAGTTAACCTCCACAGGTGACTTAATATATATTGGGGTGAGGAAGAACGTCTGGAAGTTTCAGTGGCGGGTTGTTAAGCTATATTTTTAAGACAGAGGAATCTACTCCCATTAATCCTGGACCCGTAGGACCAAGGACCTGGCCTCCTTCAAACCCGGGAGCAATGGATAACTCCGGGGCTCTTTCCATAGGGCAATACCTGGAGTTTAAAAAGCCCCCCCCCCCCCCCGCTGAGCACAACGTCAAGACGGGTGGAAGTGGATACGCCACTTAACGTGCGTCAACCCCGCAGGGAAGACTACCGAAAACCTCGGTGGGGCCGCCTGGTGGTCTAGCACACCTTCTACCAGCTCTGCAGGCTAGTACCCGGGACTTTTTAGGCAACCCTCTTCCCCCTCCGGGTGGCCGTAGCCTGGCCGGAAGTACCCACTTGCCCGTGGGCGTCGGGAACACACTGCCCCCTCGAGTCCAATCCAATCCGAACAACTCCCCTACGGGAGGGGCTCGGCAGTTCGGCCCGAGGTTTCTTTAGTAACGTCAGAGATACCACGAGTGCTAAGGGTCCGCAGCGCCCGCACCTCGGCAGCAGAAGGGGACAGATCCCCTCCCCTACGGGGCTGTTAAGCTATTTGTTCTTATTTTAATGTGCATGCTGTGTATTGAATACCATTGTGAACTATACTTTTATAACAAATATTAATAATTATTAGTTCATAATTTGAGTTCTTATTCTTCCTGGCTATCAATTTGTCGATGTCAGGCTCTCTAACGTGACATGTTGACGGTCCGTCGCTTACTTGCATTTGTTTTAAAACAGAACGGGGTATAGACGTACCGCAGTAGCCAATGACAGTCAGCTGTTCCCTTGCACCTCCGTGAAGCTAAGCAAAAATTTGAAGAAGGGGAAAAAAAGAGGGGAGTCACCCTCAGTGACACTCGATGGGTTAAACCGATAGTCATATATTTCCTTTGGAATTGCATGCTCTTGGCATTATTAGGTTAAAAAGCTAATAAACATTTGAAAAAAAAGTGTAACCTTAAAGAATTTTTCGGAAATAGCTAAAACCACAAACACTTTTGACAAAAAGTCATGTATACTTTTCTCTAACGATGCTTTAACCTTTTAAATTCAGGGAGACTCAAAAGTGTATGTGCTTAGGTTTTCTCAGCCGGCTTTAATTCAGTAGAACGTGGTTTCCGGGCTTGATAACCGTGGTCCAGTCAGTGAGAGAGCATCTGTCGTTTCGCCCGTAGCTCCGTCGGTCATCTTCAGAGAACTGACTCCTGGCTGGTTTCAACAAACCAGCTGCAACAAGCAGGAGCCAATTCTCTGAAGATGCCCGGGGGAGCTACGGGCACGCTTTCTCATCAACTGGACCACGGCCTTCAATCCCAGAAACCACGTTCTCTAAAGCGTATTTCCAGTATTACATTTTTGGTTGGAATACAATACTTCTACTTACTATAGTAGACAAAGTAATAATAAACGTCGTATTTATTTCCTCCCAGGTCTTTGCAATCAATTATCCATATATTTTTCATTGTAGAATTGCGTCAAGCTGGCACAGTTGATATAGCGGCTTTGGCACAAGTTCGGAGATATTCAGCTGCAACCATTTGAAGGTTTACTATCTTAGCTACTGTTTATTGTGCATTTATTTCAATCAAATAGTAAATTTGTACCTATATCTTCTTTAACCTATCAATCTCAACTCCGCATAGCGATTGGTCAGTTATTTCAGGCGTACAGACGGACAAAGTGTTGCCAACAGCTCAGGTACTCTGTTTTCAGAAAGCGTTCCCCGCTAACACATGAGACCCGAGAGACTGTGATTATTTCGATAAATGAAATGTTCACGTCGATACCATCTTCATATGCTTGCTGTGTTGACTATCACCATTACGGGATACGAGGTTATATTCCGAGTTCTACATTGGCGCACTGGCGGAAAATTGAATATCGGGCTCTCTATGTACCAATTTTCTTGGTGGGAGATACGTTAAAACAAATAAAGGATCTAATCGAGGTTATCCTTCATTTACGCTCGCTTGTTAGAATATAGGTTTTCAGATTTATTCGGCCTCTACGTCCAGTCACTTTAAACGAATGACGTCATTAGTTCAGCATGTTTCTTTTCTCAGAAGGAAGATACGGAGTGAACCTTGGACTGCATACGTTTCCTATTTGGTAGACAGATTGATAAACTGAGGTTACTGGCCCCGTAGCTCAGTCGGTAGAGCACCCGCCAGCTGTGCAGGAGGTGGGGTTGTTCTCCAAGACGATTCCGATCTTCCCTAGAGTCTGGAAGTATGCATGAAAGTGTGTGTGTGTGTGTGTGTGTGTGTGTGTGTGTGTGTGTGTGTGTGTGTGTGTGTGTGTGTGTGTGACCTAATGATTAAAATACAAAGTACAAGCAACCCAACGTATAGGAGTTAACACCATCAATATGTTTCAAAGAACAACCGCCGAAGTTAAAGGCGGGGGGGGGGGGGGGCATAAATGGGGGAAAGGGGGGGGGGGAGGAAACTTCGGTTGTGTAAAATTGTTTTTCACTAGATCATTTTGTGCGCTCTTTGCACACGAAGTGACCACCAATGACAGAATTTGCATCGTTGAACGTTACTTCCGAACAGGAAGTCATGTATCGTGACTATATTGGTATTGTGCGAATTATTTTCTTTGTTACTGTCCAACATTTCATCAAATCCTGAAAAAAGCATTTAAACTGGATTAACAAGTTAGGCTTACCTGACATTAGAAATCTGACTTACATTTTCATGTATTCCTATAATGCTCCAAGTATTTTGCAATTTTAATCGCAGTACTGCTATATACTTTGCTTTTGTGTGCTGTATTTTAAATTTATTTCGTGCAGGCTAAACTTCGTTTACTGCCGTAAAGAGAATGACCAAGCCTATTTAGCAATAACAATTGTCATTAAAGCCGAAACACCTGACGCTAATAGAACGGTTCAATTATTTGAGTCGCTTATTATTGTACATTTAAGGCAGAGCGTTTGCGAGACGTGCGCTAAAGAAGTTCCAAATGTAAATTGTGGAAAGGTACAAATCCCATTTTATTAAGGTGATTTTGGAACTGTCAACTTGCACCACTTTCACTCTTATTTCGCTAGATCTCTGCCAAAGGCAGTCATGATAAATTCGTTTCAGCTAAATTACGTCATAAGGAGACAGACTGCTGGCACAAACTGAATAAAGCTAAAGACATGGTATATTCAAATGACTGAAGCGATTTCATAAACTCATAGTATCTATATTGTTGACATATCATAGTCATGTAGAAGAGCTCACTTGTTTTGTGTAACCGCGATTTCGACTTGTACCACGAGGGTGCAGTGCAGTGAAGATGTTAACAGGCGCCAAAAAGGCTTATGTGGGTGCCTGAATTTCATTCACAACAGTCTGCCGTAGCAGTGCAAGCCACTTCAAAAGTATGTGCAACAAAGATCTACCAGCTGCTAGATCTACCAGCTTGGCAATTTTCATCCTCAGGATGCCTCTGCCAGGGTCGGTCTAGAGTGACTAAACACATGCGGGCGAGTTTTATACGTATTCTATAGAAGTCTGTGCTCCAACCGTTTTCACAAACCATTATAAAGGAAATGTTGAACTCCATGATATATCCTGAAAATTTTGCAAAGACATCGAACAAGAAACACATCAGTTATATAAATAATGCACAATAACCCCGATCTTCACTTCCAAGGACATGTAGCCTTCCCCAATAAAATATCACAGCCAGTAGAAGAGCTTACAAAAAGTTTTGGAGTCACATAACCCAACTATCGTTCTATGAAGTTTATAGTTAAATGCACCCTATTGTGGCAAACCCGCCTATTATAGTTAAATTAATTGGGTTCTAATTGGAGTTTAATTGGAGCAATGAGTTCTGTTATCCTCAGGTGAATGGTTGTAGGAAATAGATTTTGGTGGTTGTTGTTGGCTACTCAGTCGTATTAATAATACTTGGTTTGTTATAGAATTATTTGGTTCAATTCTTGAATATATGTTTGTTTATCGACTTGGATCGGTGACCACCTTTCAGACTTCCAAATCTTCACTTCTCTTCTTAATGCACACGAACAGGTTCTTCCCGTCGTAGTATCAACTTGTAAGTAAGGATTTTCTTACTTCACCATTCAGTTCGAACCTTATTCTAACCCCCTCTCTAACTTTATCACGTGACTAAACTAGTTCACCCTTCTCAAATGTTATATTATTATTGGTTTCTCATTTATTGCGAATTTTCGAATTGGTTTTCAAAACTCATATGACTCACTGACGTTCCGCCCACCCTGAGTTGGGGAACGCCTATCCTGAGTTGTTTGTAATGGTATGCATCGTTGCCAACTGTCTCTGCGACGTGTACAGATTTTTACAAGAATATTTTCTCTTTCTTGCCCGGATGCTAGTATATATGTTATATTAAATTATATTCTTCACTTCTTATTCTTTAAGTCAACTGCTATTTTAATCATTCTAATTTCATATTATTATGACGAGATTGTTATATTAATTTAGCAAATCATTTCTATTAATTTATCTTCTTTTTTTATTATTTGACTTCGATTAATTCGCCGCCTCCTAATCGCTGCCTGATACTGCGGTTACACTATATACATTATGTACGAGCTTCACTTCGTTCTCTGTCGTTAACCTGTTTAACTCAGGTGTGCGTTCCCCTTTTGAACCAACCACAGAATGAACGTGATAGAAAAAGGTTTATCATCCATAGTTTGAATACTTAGCGCCAACATTCACAAAAACACTTTTCGCACCTTGAATGTACTGATACGTGGTGCATGCATTTCTCCGTATCCCACATGTTGCATTTGAAGGTCTTGATAGCAGGAAATGCAGTAAGAATACCTCAACGCCTTGCCTAGGCTGTTTGAAGAACTAAGCCCTTGGTACTTCTGCGCACGTGATCCAGACTAATAAAATTTCTTCGGAACAGAATTAATTGGTTTCTTAGTTCTTGGGTTATTGTTAATTCTCCTTTCCAATTTTAATAGTACTTTTAAATTATATGATTTTCAGTCACTTGAGTATTCCACAACGCATGCAGTGCATCCTCCGCATAAATGATACATACGGCAGTGTTTAGCTCTCTGCTTACTCTGTTCGTCCACTTCTGTGGGCAATGTACAATGTGTGTACACATTTACAGAGTTATGTAGCTTAAAAGCTACTTTCTCTACCACTTACTCACAGCAGGTAGAGGAAACGGGGTCCATTATACAAATAACCAGGGAGTTGAGTGTAATGGACCCCTATATGTGAGATGTTAAAAGATTGGGCATGAAAAAATGCTGGTGTGTTGTATAATGTAGCCATTAAATGGGAAATAAACTAGGTTAGGTTAAGTAGAGAAATTACTGTAGTGTACAACCATTTCGGCACACAACATTTCGCCAAAAATATGCTTTTAATATGCCTAAATGCCTATTTATTTAATTCCAGTTCTCTTAAAGATATCAAACGAGATGGTCCTTGATAAGGTGTAAGGTTTGCAATTGGTACATCCCGCGTTCGATTTCCATCAAAGTCCAATCTATAGGCTTTTTGTGGGCTTCTATGGCCCAGGTGAATTTTGGAATAGTTTCTAGGCACTACCACAATATCCTTTCATAACATTGCCTTTTTATTCCGTCTTTTTTCTCAACTTAAAGGTCTTTAGGTACAGTCGTGCCAAACTAATGGCGAAAGCCTTGTTCAAAGGACAGGATACCCTCTACGGACTCTAGAGGACTGCTTAGTCGACGGATCTTTCTCGGCCTCCAATGTGGACGCGTCTTCGAGCCTGAAATTGCTAGGGTCTTCCGCGCCACTCTGTGGCCTTTCGCCTCTTGTAGTTTCGTCACGTTATTCCTTAATTCTGGTGGGTGGTAGTCACAATGAATCTATGAAGGTCGCAGTATGTGAGGTCTCTGCGTGTAAGCCCAACCTTCATTCAAATGGTTTTATTAGATAAGGCTCCAGATTTGTATTAAATGATTTGATTCTATGGTTTCTCGAAATAGTCTACAGGAAATGAATGATTTCTATATATATATATATATATATATATATATATATATATATATATATATATATATATATATATATATATATGGATAACGTTCACACTGTATGCTTGCAATTCTCTCTTTGTTGCAGTACGATTTGGACCTGCAGTCTGTCTGCAGTGTTCTTCAGCAATAAAGCAATCAGAACATGTTGCATGTCAGACATGACTTTGTGATGTAACCAGGAAGCAGAGAGAGAGAGAGAGGGGGGGGGGAGGGAATGAGATAACTGGGCGCGGCACAGCTCTGACACGTATTCGCAAATCCATGGAAACACCAGCTCCTTTCAATTGAAGCAAATTAATGGCGAATTCTGAATAACCATTGGCGATGTCGAGGGATTCGCTCTAATTTAGAACCGGCTTTGTGACCAAAGGGAACGTTTCAAATGGCAAAAGAGAACTTGGATCGATACCCCTTCAGCCCTGGGGAAGGATTTGTGGTTGCACATTAGCTCGACCCATAGTGGGCAACCTAAACTTCTAATTGGCAGAAGGTGCGCTCTAGAATTAATTAACAATCAAACCACACATACAAACACACAAACACATATACTGCTTATGAGCTGGTGCTTTCTCTATAGCATTAGTGGGTTAGGGGAAAAGAGGACTAGAAATATGGCGTTAACTGAAAGAGATAGGGAATTTTAGGAGAAGTGGTTAAGAGAGAGGTAGGCTCAAGTTATTTGATGGGGACAATTTTACGTGTATAACAAGCTACGTGCCTCCAAATGAACATAAAATTATTTTCAGAAGCACCTACAAACACTTTTAGCCTACTTCTCTCAAGCAACATCCTGATATCCCCTATCTCTCCCATGTAACAAAATTTTTTTGACCTTGCCTCCTCGACTACCCTACTACCGTTTGGAAATAGGAAGAAAGCAACAGGAGTGATGGGAAGAGATAGGTTCCTCTTTAATGGTTCTGGCGCAGATAACAGGCACATTACTTTAAGTAAATAACTGAGTGAAAACTTGTGAATTCCGTGAGTTACAACCATCACAATGCTGTTCTACTCCAAGAGAGTGTGGACGATGTGCATAGTTTTCAAGAAATAAATAGGTAATATTAGGGACATTTATAAAGCTACAATTTACAAGTTACCTACAAGTAACAAGTTTTATTTTGTATCATAAATCACACTTTGGCAATAGCTTGATAGTGTGGAATTATAATGAAACAACCGCTATCAGATCCTGGAATTGAACCATCAACTTTCGGCTTTCTGTACCTTTGCTCTAATCTTCAGCTACCATGGCAACATGCCGGTACGATGGTAAGTTGTTCAAATCATTCACAGTTTTTCCGAGAAAACATAAGGATTCTCAACTACACTTGGATATACCATCGTACCCGAATAGCGGTAAGTAAATCAAATCTCGAACTTGGCAATAGCTGTTTTGACGTACTTGTGAAAAGAATTTGAACAAGTAAGATGGTAGTCGCAATTAAGAAGCTATTTTCATTTAGTGCATGACCACACAATTTGCGAACAAATAATCGAATAATGAAAACAGAATTAACCTCTGTTTCATATAACCTTGCCCCGCTGACATGTATCACTCCGCGTGCAACTACCTGCCCCCTTACCCTAATTGGCTACTGCTTTCGCGCCATAGACCACAGGCGGTGCCTTCCCGTCACATTTAATCCTGCAGTAAACGTCATAATAATTGCCAGGAAGATAGATAAAATCATACAAATAAGAATATGAAAGCATGCAAAAAGACAAGTTTATAATGAAACTGAGCAAGTTGAAACTAAATGAATGAGCAATGAAACTGAAACAATTTTATAATGAAAGGCCTTCGGCCTTTTCCACTGGGATTTTTTAAAACGAGCACACATACCTTGCAAAAATGCTTGTCTTTCAGTCTTAAAAGTCGTGTCACCCATACATGTCGTATGTCCTCCATTCACCCAAGTCTCATCAAGGTAGTATATTTTGCGATTTGTATCCCGGTACAATCTGATTGTCCTTAAATAATGTTTTCGCCACACAGCAATATCGCCCCTGGAGTCGTAAGCTTTCCTGTTGTCTCAATTTTATGTCGCGATGTTCCTACACATCTAACACACCTGTAAGTTCAGAGCACAGCTGTTTGACTTCTCTCACCAACAAAGACGGATTCTTCTCTGTGAATGCATTTAACACATGCACCACAATTCTTTTTTCGCCGCTTTGTAAAGGGTTTTCCTTGCGATGCTTCAGCGAAAAACTGGCGGTAGGCTCTGCCATTGTACATATAAGAACACGCGCAGTAAACGACCAATAAAATAATTTAGCTCTCGCACTCGGTACAACACACCTTCGAATGGCGATATATGACTAATCCAGTTCAAAACAAGGTCAGTGATAAAAATCATATAAACAAATACGTCATTACTACCGCTAAATCACGTGCTATCATGTGCACGTGTTTGAGAGCAAAGGAACCTCGTTTTACTTAGTTTAAGAATTAACATGCATTTCAGATAAATCAACTCTGGTGCGTAATATATTTAATTCAAACAGTTACGAAAGTATAAATTTGACAATTCTCTTCCAACATATAAAGATATATCATCATGTTAAATAACGAACTAATTTTTACCACACAACAGTCTATACTACAATAGCAGCCAATGAGAGGTGATATGGTCACGTGACCGTTTAGAGCTTATGTGAAACAAGGATTAGTTTATAAACATAAATGACCAAAGCAAACCGACAGAATGAGCACATTGAAGGAAACCGAATAACAACAGAAAGAAATATAAATAATTACTGTGAAGAAAGTACGACAGAAAAGAAATCAATGAGAAGAATCTGGAGACTTTAGTGAAGGTAGCCTTTAAAATTTTAAACAACTAACTATGCGTAATAAACATATTTTTGAAACATTAACTTTTTAGGCTAAGGAAATTTACACACACGTAGTTACGATAGAATTAGTATTATTGACATAAGAATAATTAAAAGTGTAATTAAGGTTTTTCATGTTGACAAGAGAAAAATGTAATAACGGAGTTAAAAGCCTAGTATATGTGTGGCATCCATTTAAATTACTCTCAGCGCAGGTTCCCATAGAGTATACGTTTAGTTGTGTGAATATATTACATAGAAGAATTGCGAAAGGGTTCACTTAAATGTGATCTACGAAATGCAGAAATGTTGGTGTAGTTCAACAAGAGGACTGTCATGAAATTACCTTGAATTTCGGAAATTTGCCTTGCGATAAACCACCTGAAGATAGTTCAACAAGGGTGGGCAATTGACAATAGGCTTCCTTAGGTGAGTCGCAGTTTATACAGATGTGTACTTCCATAGCAATAGGAATTAATTTCTCTCTGCTTGTGGTCTTCTATAACTCATTTTACTACTTCACATGCAGAGCTTTGTTCAGCTTTTTTTTTTTTTTTTTTTTTTTTTTTTTTTTTTTTTTTTTTTGTGAAAATCTTTGTAATTGAAAGTTATGAATAACTTTTAACACTTTTATTCATAACTTTCAATTAGTCCTGAAGAATTTAAAATTTTTCAAAAAGATAAGTGATGTTTGTTACAATTATCATATTTTACTGTAAAACTTGATTTTTGAAAACTTACAAATTTGATAAATTTTGCTCTTTACAAAAACATCTGCAATAAAAATCTGAAATTGCTATAATTTCCATGGAGCTATAATCCTCTAAAACCAAAAGGAGCATTCTAAAATCTAAAAGCAAAATTGCTTGATAGACTGCTATGGTCATATACAGAGATTTGAGTCAGAATGGAGAGATACTATTTCTACTCACCAGTGACGGCTCGTGCCGAAAAAAAGGAAAAGAAAACATAGTGCTGCGGAAAAATGTTTCGAGAACTGAAGTCCATACGCCGATGTTTCTTCGTAATATAAACAGAGCTTCTACTTCCTTTCGCTTTTTGCTCAATTTTTAGATCGGTTATTGGTGGCCCTAACATTTTTATACTAAACCTTTATTCTAATGCTTGCCTTGGAAAGACAGTTTTCAGAAGTTCATTAACTGTGTTCAAATTAGAATTCTAATTTAAATAAAAAACTAAATTTTAAAAATTATTATTAAATGTATTATAAATCATTTTTATTATAAATTATTTATTTATAGATTATTATTAAATTAAACTGGTTAAAGTTTTCGTAATATGAAATTATTCATACATTAAATAAAGTGAATT
The DNA here is from genome assembly GCA_030765055.1 of Mantis religiosa. Taxonomy (NCBI): domain Eukaryota; kingdom Metazoa; phylum Arthropoda; class Insecta; order Mantodea; family Mantidae; genus Mantis; species Mantis religiosa. Next base: position 178,288,430 of record CM060949.1, on the reverse strand, counting down.
TACAACACGTTTCATACTCACACACAAAATAAAGAAACCGATATCAGCCACTAAATAACGTTTCACAAAGGAATACTTGGCTACAGTGCAAACATGCGAACCACATGCATTTGTTATGGTCGCGGGAATGGAGCATCGTGCCAACTTCATAGGAGCATCACAATCTGCCCTACGATTTAATAACTATTAGGTATTGGATCTGTTTAAGCAAGAAGGATGAAATTAGTTTCCAGAACTAAAATATATAGCAATGATGGATTGTGAAATGATTTTCAATACATATTCAAGTTCTACAGCTAAAACTATGAGTACTGGTGGCCCTTGTTCACCGTGCAGCGAATGATCACCGCGCTACACCCAGATGCAGCACGCATTTGTGCTAAAATCTAGGGAACATAGGACATCAGGGAGGCAAGAGGGGAATATAGGCATGCGCAACACTGATTACAGAGCTTCCCGGTTATCAGCATGTTGAAGTTAAGGATGAGTTTCATTAGTTACGCAGGTGTTTTAGATGCATCCGATTTCTTATACTTACAATAATGCATTGTTATATACATAGTATTTTAAAATTTCTACAATGTGATATATAAAACAGAAAAGAGCGTGCTGCAGTAAGGACGAGCTGTCCCTGCTACTCACTGAAATACAGCTGCTCTCAACATATAGGTTGATCAGCTCTGAGCATGGTTTTGTCATCTGTTATCTACGTCAAAGAAAAACAACAATACTCAGATGAAGAAGCGCTTATGCAGCGCTCATTTGGTAGGCTATTCCTCGCATCATACACTAAGGTAAATTGAAAAGTTCTCGGCCTCGCATATAAAAACTGTTTTTCTAAGGAAAGTGCTCTTATTTGTCTTCATAGCCCCCTTTGCATTTTGTGCAAAGTTTTTCCAATGAATAGTTTCAATTCCTAGTTTGATACTGAAAGTTCTGCAAAATACTGATCTGGAGCTGCCATAGTTCTTCATTGAATGCAAAATGTTTTCCAGAATATAAATTTCCTTAGATGGGGGAAACATGCGAATCTGGTGAATATGGTAAATGTTCCAACAATTGGTACTTCAAGTCCCTCAGTCTACGAGTTCCCAAAGAAACTTGAACATGTGCATTGATCTGATGAAAGAGGTTGCTTTCTTTTATAATTCAGGGCTCTCTTCACTTTTTTTTTCATTCGGTTGGTTCTGGATGTTTTCGCAGTTTTTGTTTCTCTGTGTGGAAGGTAAGCAGTGGAAGATTCCTAGAAAACATAGGCAAGAGATTTCCGGCAGATGAACTCCACTTGACTTTCTGTGGCGCAGAACGGCCAAATTCCACTCACTTCTTTAACTGGTGCCTCGTTTCAGATGGGTAGTGGTAAAGCCATGTTGCTGCAGTAGCAAACTGCCATACAAAATTAATTACTTTTTAATTAAAAAAGTCAAAACTTTGGTGAGAGAATCGTTTTCGCATTTAAATTCATTCTGAATTCAACAAACGCACCACACACCTCTCGTTTAGTTCTTCATGTAAAATGTACAATACTCATTCTTTCTCTTTATACCTGTGGTATTAACTAAATCGGCGATCGTCTAATATCATAATGTGCACTTTCTCTAAGTTTTCCTCTATGAATACAGTTTTGGGGCGACATTCCCGTTGTTAATAATTATCAAAGGTGTTTAAATTCTGTTGCCTGCTTCCATATTGTTGAAAATGATACAGAATCTTCATAAACTTTCAGCAATTGCATAAATTTCTTAGCAATAAACCACCCAGGACAAAGTATTTGATGACTGCATGATATTCTTCATTTTGAGAAATACAAACAATATATACTATCAACATCCATAGAAACAAAACTGAGTAGATCGAGCTGAAACTTGCCTTACATTATACAAATATAACTATTTGTAACAAAAACTTCACTTATCTTAAGAAAAATGATGTCAACTTTTCTTATTAGTTGAATTAGTTGAAGTTGAAATCGATTTCACAAACTCTTGTTCGCATCGTCAATCAAAAAACACATTCGGTTTTTTTTTTTTTTTTTTTTTTTTTGTAATTTAGTTCCTCCGTTAAGTCATATCGTTGAATGGAATGGGTGATGAAGTGATGTTCAAACGAGTCCAGGGTCCATAGAGCTTAGAGTTACCCGACATTCGTCTTTCAGGATAAGGGAAAACCCCGGAAAAACCTTATCCAGGTAACTCACCCTGACCGAGATTCGAGCTCGGGAACTCTTGAACGTGAGGCAGACACGCTGTCACCACGCTACTGAGGTGGGCTCATTCGTTGTTAAGGAAGTTACTATGTTCTTATGTTTTTTCAGTATTACCAAAATCTGAAAACGAAACAAACTTAAGAACAGAATCAACTGCTGGTATTTCAAAATTCAGTAAGCGATGCTTATTTTTTTTAAATAAATATATTTTCCTAAAACACTAAATCTATCGGAACATTTAATTGTTTTAATAATTTAACTTCAGGATTTATATTATGGTTAAGTGACCAAAAATAATCTGCTACGGCCGATTTATCAATTTCTTTATACTTAATGTTATGAAAATGTTCTTTCGCTCTGGTTTCCAAATTACGTTTCGTCTTACCAATGTAAACCTGATCACAATATATGCATATAACTAAATATATACCCAATGGGAACCTATGTCATATTTATTAAGATAAGTGAAGTTTTTTGTTACAAATATTTGTATTTGTATAATACTTATTGCTTCACTGTAACTAGCTTCATTTTCTACGTAACTGCCTGTCATTATTATGAAGCATGTCTCAATATGACAAAAGAAAATATTACTGATGTCAACGTCATCTTGTACCAGGCCGAGTACTTTACACCATACCTTTGTAGTTTGTAGTGGGAGCCATAATGTTTCAATACAAATGTGACACAGTCAGTTACTTAAATTACATAACATGTTCAAAACGATCTGTCGATGCATAATGAGAGCGGGAAGACTTAATATTATTGCCAGGACACTTTCATAACTGTGTATGTGCTCCTAAACTTGGAAATATTCCCACCTTACGCAAGACAAAGTCACAAGGATACAATATATCCTACAACTTTTCTGGCAAGGTCTCGATGTATGCCTTCTTATCCTGGCTGTAGAGACTTCCATCATTGTTATTCACAGCAAACGGACATTATCCAACATTTATTTTTATAAACTTTCTTAGTCGAAGATAAGTTTCTTCCTGAAGAGCACACAATACATTAACTTTAGTTCTCAAATAGCAAATGTAAGGCAATAAAACATCTGGAAGCGTCCAAGTACTTTTTCGCAACTTTTAAAGAGTGCAGAGAGATGTGGGTGAAAAATTTCGTGATAATCCTGACTCCCATTTCTTTCTCATTTCTCACTGGCTCTTAAAATTACGACACTGGAAGCTCTATATCTCTCGGTGCCTTAGAAATGTAGTGTAGGGGAATGGGAGAGATATGACAATGTGGGTTTTGATAGTTATGTATTGTTCTAAATAAAATTAAAAACGTCCGCAGCAGGTTGACATACATTCAATGCTCTTATATACAAGAGTATGTCTTTTTAAGATACATGCAAACCCTTATGATTCCAGCGTAGTTACTGATTCTACGAAAAGTTTCCTCTATTGGAAATGCGGCTCACTATAAGGGTTACTGTTTTACCAGTTGTGGAGAAAGTATGTTATACATGCAATTAACATGTAGTAAACTTTAAAATTTAAAATCGGATTCAGAACATCATAGAGGCGTCGTAAGCATTAACAACAGCACAAATCACCTCGTTGGAGAAAGATAACGGTAACCCCCGAGAGTACAATTGCTCAGCACTGAAAAGTAATTTAGGATTTGTTACAATGCTCTTTATTATAGCTATGATAGGCACATTAATTTAAATATGGTTATGAATATTTACAGAATATGCTTATAACTGCTCTTTGACATTTTCAAAGTATTATGTTTAAAACAATAGTTTAGCTTGTACACTTTGTGGGTTACCATTATCTTGCTCCAAGAAGCTGCAATGTTGATCAGTTGAGTAAAATACATTACAGTTTGACAGCTTTTAGAAGGCGCTTATCTGTGAATAGGGAAGCATTACAGCATAAATTACTCGTAAAAGGAATGTGCGATAGAATAGATAGAGTCAGACTGAGAAATTCAATGCCATGTCTGGGATTTGAACCACGGATCTCCCGGTTTCCATCCGGTCGCTCTTAACCATTGAGCTACCATGGCCAACGTGCCTTCGGCACATTAAATTCTCCAACTGACTCATGCGTTTCCAGGTAAACCACTAGGAGTTCTCATATTAAATGTGATACGCACCTTTTGTGGCGACTTACTATGCTGTAAGTACTAAGTTCCAGGCTTTATTAGTGGAAATTAATCGTTCATCCACAGTAGCCGTGTGTAGGCTAAGGTTTGGATATATAGAGTCATCAGATGCAACTGAGGTAAATAGTAACTTGCTTTTAAAAACGTGGTTCTGTACTGCAATAATATAGATACTGCCTCATAAGTAATGTTTAAAAAACAATTATTTGAAATATGTTTTGACAAGTAATTAACTAATTTTCAAAGTATAGACCCATAGATTCTATGGTCTTGAACCGTCGTTCAGCGAGGTATATTATCCCACGAAGGGATAATAAACGTGGATGACACCCACTTGCACTGCTTCATTGTTGTCAAAATTTCTTCCACGTGGAAAGAGGCCATGGATCGAAAAAGATGATGGTGTTGCAAATTCAGGGCTATATACTGAGTGTGGTAGCAGTTCAATTCCTTCCAATTTCTAAATTATTTCCATAGTTGTTCGTGCAGTATGGGGTATTGCATTGTCCTATTGCAAAAGAACTCTATATTGGTTAACTAATGCTGGGTATTTCCGTTCAAAATTTCATGAACTCGTTCGAGTTGTTGAGAGTAAAGATCCGCATCAATCGCCCACCAGACACACAACATTACTTTGGGACCGAACTGATTTTTTTAAACTATGACTTTGGAATATTGGCGGGGATCAGCCATTGTTTTAAGGCATCACGGTTTAAGTAATATACGCATATTTAATCAAAAATAACAATTCTCCTGACAAATCTATTATCCATGGGATTACGGATAAGCTGACGACTCTACGTCCAGCACGTTGAGGTGTCAGTTCATGAGGTACAGATCTACAGCTTCTGTATGATTTTCCAAGTATCTTAATGTGACAATGTATGTCATCTTTTGATGCAGTAAGTTTTTCTGAAAGCCTACGGGTACCTTTTATGGGTTTTCTGGCAAAACTTGGCATGTATTCTCCATATTCCAAACTTTAGGTCTTCCAGAACGTGGTAAATCTTTAATGTTTTCGTGTCCATTGTTGAAACGTTGGAACCATCGCTGTACCACACGCTCACTAACAACACCTTCTAATTTCACTTCACTTATTCTTTGAGCTTCGGAAGCGGCTTTATAATCTTGTTTCCAGTAATGCTTTAGAAAGACTCTATACCTTGTTTCACGTAAGCTTACCCAGTATCTCTTAACGGTTACGTGACCTAATCACCTCTCATTGGTTGCTGTTGTGGTAATGACTGTCGTGCGGTAAAAATTAGTTCGTTATTTAACATGGTGATATATCATTATATGTTGTAAGAGAATTGTCAAATTTATATTTTCGTAACTGTTTTAATTAAATATATTACGCAACAGAGTTGATTTATCTGAAATGCATGTTAATTCTTAAACGAAGTAAAGAGGAGGTTCCTTTGCTCTCAAGCACATGGCACGGTAGCACGTGATTTAGCGGTAGTGGTGACATATTTGTTTATATGACTTTTATCACTGACCTTGTTTTGAACTGGATTAGTCATGCATCGCCATTCGAGAGTGCGGGAGCTAAATTATTTTACTGATCGTTTATTGCGCGTGTACTTAATATATGTATAATGGCAGAGTCTACCGCCAGTTTTTCGCTGAAGTATCGCAAGGATAATTATTTACAAACAGGCGAAAAAAGAATTGTGGTGCATGTGTTTAATGCACTCACAGAGAAGAATCCGTCTTTGTCAGTGAGAGAAGTCCAACAGCTGTGCTCTGAAGTTACAGGTGTGAGTGTTAGATCCGTAGGAACATCGCGACATGAAATTGAGGAAACAGGAAAACTTACCACTCCAGGCAAAAGCAGGAATAAACAAAAGTGCGTGCTCGGAGAAAATACGTGAAAAGTGTTGTGCGTCGTCATGTGTGTAGTTTTTCTTTAGAAACGAACTCCCTAACATAAGTAACATTTCGTCTGCTGTAAATGAGGATGCAGATTTACCAAATTTCAGCAGATTGCTTATACAGCTGGGATTTGTGAATGAAAAAAGAGGCAAGAAAAATGTGCTAAAAGACAGAGGCGATATTGCTGTGTGTCGAAGACGCTATTTAAGGACAACCACACTGCACCGAGATACAAATCGCTAAATATACACGAAGAACACACGAAACGTAAAGTATGGTGTGACACGACTTTTAAGACTGAAAGACAAGCATTTTTGAAAGGTATGTGTGCTGGTTTAAAAAATCCCAGTGGAAAAGGCCAAAGGCCTTTCATTATAAACTCTTTCAGTTTCATTGCTCAGTCCTTCTGTTTCAATTTGCTCAGTTCATTATAAACTTGTATTTTTGCATGCCTTCATATCCTTATTTGTATGATTTTTGTATGATTTTATATATCTTCCCGGCAATTATTACGACATTTACTGCAGGTATAAATGTGACGGGAAGGCACCGCCTATGGCCTATGACGCGAAAGCATTAGCCAATTAGGGCGAGGGGGAGGGTTGTTGAACGCGGAGTGATACATTTCAGCGGGGCAAGGTTATATGAAACAGAGATTAGGGCGAGGGGGAGGGTTGTTGAACGCGGAGTGATACATTTCAGCGGGGCAAGGTTATATGAAACAGAGATTAGGGCGAGGGGGAGGGTTGTTGAACGCGGAGTGATACATTTCAGCGGGGCAAGGTTATATGAAACAGAGATTAAGTTAAAACTATGTTATCTTGATTTTGTGATTGTTTATTAACAACTGAAGACTGATACACGCTCGTAATGTACGTAACACTAGCCATGACATTCTGTAAACCGATTGCCAAACCAAAGAAACCCAATACAGTTTCCAAAACACACACAAAGTTACTAATGAGACCACCTAATGTTAAGCAGCAATAATTACTTCAAGCTTTTAAGTAATGTTCAGAACAATAGCAAAATTTAATAAATAAAATACAATTTTATAGTGGAATAAAAGTACCATACACGCTAAATGCTAATGATTTCGAACAATGAGAAATAAACATATAATTTATCTTTTTTACAGCTTTGGAAATGCGACATTTAATCCAAAGTTATGATTTTAAAATATTGATAGAAACACATTTTAATATATCGTAAATCCAAAGTAAATACTTTTTGATAGAAAACTTCAAGTGCATGCTTTTTCTTAACAATCGATCAGCCAACAGCATCCGTTATATTCACATGACCTAGTCTACGTCCTTGAACAAATTATTCTTACAAAAACACTATTTGTTTCCTGTTAATCGAGACAAAACATACCTGGTTGTAATTTCATGTAGGAAAGTAAAATAAAAATAGACGAATAGAGAAATCTTCAGTGATATTCAAATCTGTTAAAATATGTTAAATTTTTCGATTACGTGATAGTTTTCAGGTTCCATTCTTTTTGCATGAGCAGGAGAAGTGAAGTGAAAACGATTTCGTATACGAGAAGAGTATAAGCATTGAAAAATTCAAACCAATATCAAGAATTATCTTAGAAATGGTTAACTTTTCTTCCAAAAATGTATTTGCCATAAATTGTGTATTTTAACGTAATTGAGTGTGGCAAGATTGTGTTTATCCTTTACGGCTTACATAAGTCATCTAGACTCTAGATTAAAGCGGACTTCGAGACCATTTTCAGAAAATACATTTGAATCACTTATTTCAGAGAGACCCTAAGTCCACCTTTTTACTTAAGTTAGATGCATTTATGTATACTTTTGAAGTCAACCCATTGTTGAGTGCCGTCAGGGTCTTCATATTCAATCAAATAGAAAAAGAATAGAGCTGATAAATTCTTGATTTCCAAAGAGACCTATGTCGAGGACAGTTTAAACAATGCAATAATTCCAGTAAGATGGCAGACATAAACTTGATTACTTAGTTCAAGTACAAGATGTTTTAGAATTAAGAAGTTATTTAGAATTAGGAGCATTGCGAATTTTGAATTTTCGCGGGCTACGTATATTCGATTTTCGATTGTTTTGTAGCGTTGTGTTGGTACTCATATCCGTTACTTATGCTGACAAGCTCGGCCATTTTAAATGTTCAGTTAATCGTTGAAAGCTGTTTTTCTTGGACGTGGTTTGGCTCCTCTTCGACTTTTGCCTATTCCAAAAAATAGAACAAAGAATCTGTATAAAATTTTGTGTGAGAAACAAAATTAAGTGCGCGGATGCATTCCGAATGTTAACTGCGGATATCATGAAGCTACCTTGGAACATAGCAACATTTATCGGTGTTACAAAAGTTTCTCAGAGAGTCGAGAAGGTGTGAATCGTTGACCAATGATTTGGGCATGAAACGTGGGCCGAAAAAATCGTACCAAAGTTGCTGAATTTCGACTAAAAACACCATCGCGTTAACGTTACTAAGGAGCTGTTGAACTCTGTCTGAAACGACCTATATTTGCTCCATAGGATCACAACTGGTGACAAATTATGGGTTATGGTATGACGTGGAAACTAGAGCTCAATCATCCCAATAGATGCTGGCACATGAGCCAAGACTAAAAGAAGCTCGCCATATTCGGTCGAATGTGAAGGTTTGCTTACAGTTTTCTTCGATTTCAGGGGCGTGATGCATCATAAGTTGTTGCCACAGAGTAGAACAGTCAATAAGGAAAATATTACCTGCAAGTTATACGCAATTTGCGCTAAGCAATCCGCCAGAAACGCCCGGATTTGTGGAAGAACAAAAACGATAACTATGATAACGCCCCTGTTCACACACCATTGCTTTTGCGCGAAGTTTTCGCCAAAACAACACACTTATCATGGCGCAGCTACCGTACCTCCCAGACCTGGCCCCCTGGGACTTTTTGCTGTTCCCAAAACTGAAGAGGCCCATAAAAGGAGACGCTACGCCACTATTAAGCAGATAAAGACGGCATCGAAGGAGGAGCTGAAAAAGATCCCCCCCCCCAAAAAAAATAAAGGGCTTCAAGGACTGGAAAAAATGTTGGCACAAGTGCATAATATCTGGTGCGGATTACTTTGTACAGGACAAAATAGATATCCATGAATAAATAGTTTTTGAAAAATGAACAAAATTTGCGATATTTTTGAACAGACCTCGTATGCTCATTAAACAGATTTACTCATAACTTGAAAGCTTTAAATTTGTTATTTATCACTTATTTCAGAATGGCCCTATGTCCATTACAAATATTTAGCTTTTACCACAAAATAGACACAACATATGTAAATAGAATCTGTAACAATGCTAGTTATTATGATATCTCTAAAATGGCAATTAAAAAAGAGTAAACAGAAAAACTTAAAAAACAGTAACATAATTGTTTTCTCAGTTTTCTCATAACTATAACAAATGGACACATGACCTTTCTGAAATAACTGATTCATTTAATTTGTAATTAAAATGGCCGCGCCGTGGCTCAGTGGTTAGACCGCTTGGCTCTCACCAAGGCGGCCCGGGTTCGATCCCAGGTGACCGCAAAGTGAGATTGGTGGTGGACAACATGGCGCTGGGGCGGGTTTTCTCCGGGATCTCCGGTTTCCCCCACCATCTCATTCCACCGGTGCTCCATCTTCATCTCATGTATCATCAGTGTCATCGCCTGCGGTGCCGTATGTAGTAAAAGCGGGCGTTAAACACTACACAGTTCATTTCATTTGTAATTAAAATATATTAAAGTATTTTAAAAGTCATATCGTTGTTTGTTTTCAAGAAAATAAAACTGCAAAGAAACTTCCATGTAACTTGGGAAGGGAGATTTTCTTTAAAATCTTTGTTTGGCATCCTTAAAAGGAGCTTAACATAAATACTGTAACCAAATGTCAGTACCATCAAGTTGTACTTAATTCACTTTATTTGTTAACAAAACAGCACAGCGCTTAGGTTCACTTCTACAAATACATAGAGAAAATACGTCAGTGATGGTGTTTCTTTATGCCTCTGTCCCATACAACTCACGCTGCTCGAAGTTTCTCGATGCTCACTGCTCGCAGATTGTAACTACTTGCTTACTCTGTGACCTGACGCGCTGTAGCGATCCGCTCCCTTATAAGTCCCTGGGTCACGGCAAGGTAGTTGTACTAAACTGAAGTCTCTGAAATTGCCTGGATGGAACATTGGATGGAGGTCTGGTGCTCTGGATTAGCAAAAATGTATGATTTGGAAACATCAGCGCAGTATAACAAAGAGACATGTATATACTGCCGGCTCCTGACGTCAGCCAGCGGCATTATTGTTGCTTTCGGCGGCAAATAACAAAGGTGGTGAACTGAGGTAAGCCACGCTTAATCCCATTCCGGTAGGCATTCGCAGCTGCCGTTTAAACCACACAGAGCTTTCTTATTTGTTGGGGATATTAGATTATTACATATATTTGCAGTCAAATCTGGATACAGACATTTTGGGTGGAATGCAGTACCTTTTCTTTCCACTGGCATGTACTGCAGAGAAAGTGAGAAAGGCTACCCAATAAACTGTTAACACAAAGCTGAACCAGACACATGTAGTTTATCTGCATATCCTGAACCTGTCCCGGGAGAGTGACGCTTGCTTTAAAACACTTTACAGCGGACGTCCGTGCAGTGACACCCATTTCACTGTTAACGGCGTGTCCCGTTTGTGACGAGACATTCAGATGATTTATCTAGATAAAAATAAACCACGAGTTTCTCAAAAGAGAACGAATAGCGATGACCTAAATTTTATCGGCCACATTATTGATTTGTTGTCACTTTATAGAGAGGAGCTAAAGCTGGTAAACATCCCTTTTGTAAACACGTCTGCACATGAGATTTCGCATGGCGGTGTCAATGCTATTGGCTCGCAAATGCTTTTTTGGAAGTGATTCATTACTTGCGCAATCTTTTGTTTACTGTTTTGTTTACTTACTTAAGATAACGGAAGTACCTTACTCTAGCAAAAAAGTACGAAACAATATTACACCGGAAAAACATTCTGAATTAGAAAAGAAAACAGAAGAAGCCAACGTGTGTTTTCGAGTTTGTAGGTAGCATAACTCAAAAAATAAAACAGATGCCACATGGGGCATCTAAGTTTAGTATCTTTCGAAGGTGCAACAACGAAGTTTTCAATAAAATATTCTGCCCAAAATTAACATTTAAGTGAGAAACGATTTTAAATTTTTGATTCTATCAAAATGTTTTTAAAGACTTTGACAAAAATACCATATATATAAGAAATATTTATGACAAATGAAACACCTATCTTGCATTTTCTGGGAGTGGTCTTTGGACTCAAGGGTGTAGTTCGAGTTCCCGGTAACGGAGTGCGTCGGGATCAGTCCCACTGACGAGGATACAAATTTTAAATTGGGACCGGTGCACAGTAAGCATCGCGAGGAAAGAGAGAAGCTGTGATAGGCAGCGATGCTGACATGAAAGCAAACATTTCGGCTGGTAGATGCAGAGGCCTGAGGTCGGCAATCAGATTTGGAGCCTTAGCTAGGCAAGCTAGGGTTGCCACTTACACTGCAAAGAACGTGGATCATGTTAAGGGGCATAACTTATGTACAACGTTTTTGTAGAGGTGAGTGTTTACGTGTCCTTTTTATTGCTTTGAATTTTCAAATATTTTGTTTTGGAAGTTATGCTGTTTTTTTCCTTTTTTTTTTCTTGTCGCTGTGTACAAAGTATGGAAGTTGAAATCCTAACATAACAATACGCTTTCTAAAGAACTAACTAGCAATTGTTTTATATATTATATCGCACAACAAAATGTGTAAATGTGACCAGAAAGTTTAACAGCGTTAACTAGTAGTAGATATGATAATACTTAAGATTTGTAAGAATGTTTGTAAGAAATAAGGACATAAGTATGTAAATGCAACACATTAGACTTTTATAATTAGTTGTTTGATACAATCTTTTAAACTGATAGACATTTAATTAGTGCATGTGTGTGTATGGATATTATGTTCGAGTATAAATCTATAATGTTCCGGCTTAACTATTTTCTAAATAAAAAATAGGCACATCATACTAGTGCGTTGCCATGATGGCTCAATGGTTAAGAGCAGCCGAATGGACACCGGGAAATCCGTGGTTCAAATTCCAGCTGTGACAGTGAACCTTTTTAGCGTGATTCTACTACGCTAGGCCAAACTTGGTATATACGTTCAGAATCTTCCAAGGATGCGACCTATTCACCAATCTCAAATTCCCATGAGGGCGGGGTTCGATCCGACCCCTTCAGCTGCGGAACCCTAGTACTTCTGACGTTACTAGAAGTACATGGGGGTCGAACTTTCGAGTTCCTTCCTGTTCGGGAGTTTCTTGTGTTAGGTTGGCCTCGATGGGGCAGTGGTTACCGATATTAATGGGAGATTGGATACGTCCGGTCCGCCTAGACCGACCGGACAGCGTAGAAGGTACTAACCTGCAGAGCTAATAGTTGGTGTGCTAGACCACCGAGGTTTTCCGGTAGTCTTCCGGGATGGACTGACGCACTGAAGTGGCGTATCCACTTAGCCTGGAAATACCCCCGGAGGCAAGGTTCCTCCCTGGCCATTAACTTGGAAAATGTTGATTTTCTCAAAAATGGCTATAACGAGCTTGGTTAAAATACCATAAACTTAAGTTGTGTTCAAGACAAATGAAATGCAGATCTGGCATTTTCTGTGAAGAGCCTCAGAAGGTTTTTTCATTTTGAATGGGGTTTGCTTAACCGATTAATCGCAAGCGACAGAGAAAATTTTACTACTCAAAATATATAAATCCCACAATTAATATAAAATACATTTGCTTGTTATTAGTTTGAATTTTCAAATACGTATACATTTCCTAAACAGGAAGAGATTTTTTATGTCCTGTCCATTGCAAAGCTAGTCATACCTGCTGATAGATTTAACTATCGCCTGAACTTAATGTATTACCAAATTCCCATTGGTACTGCAAGTAAATGTGTAATGAAAGCATTTCTACGCATGTATGTCTCAAATTGGAGAGAAAAATCGGGGTTGGCAAATACAACTTTTACTTACAAAGAGTCGAGAAATTTATAAGAGTACAAGACATCATATATGTATTTCTGTTAGCTTACTAGTGTCACAGCGTATGGTAATACGTGAATTTGTGATGGTAAAACATTTGTAAATTTTATAAATTATTTTTATTAAAGCTCTTATCTCTTTGTCTACGTTAACCGAAAATATATTCTTTACAAAACAGATGCTTGTTTTTAGATTAGTTTTAGATTAACTCGTGACTTTGCAGTATGTTTATTTGTTTAAATAGATAGTAAGGGTTACCATAATCTCCTTCTACCTTTTTTTTTCTTCCCTCTCTTTATTTTTGGGGTTTGGCTACACATAGATGTGTTTTCGTGATAAGCAAAATGATCGATTTCAAAGCGCTCTGATGTTGCTTGAACAAACAACATGGACGCAACTACAGTTAGGCGTGGGCAGAATTTTAAGTATTTGTTTTTCCTTAAGGCGTGCCCGTCATAGAAGCAAACACTGACCCAGTATCAGAATTTTTTATGTCCGTCGTGTCAACAGCGAGTCGCCATCCTGGTCACATGCACTTGTTTCTGGAAATCTTCAATAAAATACTCTTGAAAACAAACCAACGTTATATAACCCAGGGGATTCAGTTTAGAACTCTTTCTAGAGCTTTAACTGTGGCATTTAGTTATTACCCTTGTCACCGTTTACTTTTTGAAACTTAAGGTAAAAAACGTTATGAAATAAAATATAGGAAAAGGAAATAATAATAATAATAATAATAATAATAATAATAATAATAATAATAATAATAATAATAATAATAATAATAATAATAATAATAATAATAATAATAATAATAATAATAATAATAATAATAATAATAATAATAATAATAATAATAATAATAATAATAATAATAATAATAATAATAATAATAATAATAATAATAATAATAATAATAATAATAATAATAATAATAATAATAATAATAATAATAATAATAATAATAATAATAATAATAATAATAATAATAATAATAATAATAATAATAATAATAATAATAATAATAATAATAATAATAATAATAATAATAATAATAATAATAATAATAATAATAATAATAATAATAATAATAATAATAATAATAATAATAATAATAATAATAATAATAATAATAATAATAATAATAATAATAATAATAATAATACTGCGTAGCTAGTTGCTCCTGTAATTCGTAGCACGTTGACTTATTTTATATATATATAGCTCTCTCTCGTACATCCCTACGTCAGACAAGGCCATCGCAAGACCTCGTCATCCTCTACTTCCATACATATAGCACTTCAGATGCACAGATAACGATTACAAGTAGCTTATAGTCAATGCCAGGATCCTTCCATCGTTTATGTATCATTTTGAAAACTATAACACTACTTTTTAATTAAGTAGCTTTACAATTTGTCGCCAAAGGCCTTATGACTGAGCTCATCCCTAAAATGACATAAATGATATGTTGGTCCCACTGATCCTGTGTTAATCTGCCTGATAGCGATTTGCTGCTGTAAGAGTGGTATTATACTAAATATATATGTTTCTTTGTGTAGTAACCGAAGCCTAATTATGAACTAATTAAAACAAGCTGTAATGTAAAGGAAAACGGGCTAATCAAAACCTGCGTTTATCTCCCCATGTATCTAAAAGCGATCCAAATACCAAAATAATTACTCTGTGAGGATATGCAACGTTTTAATTATTAGCTATTGACTGTAGTTATACATTTCTTAAATATTGTGTCTATTTGGTAATTAATATTCTAATTAGCGATTCATTAAAACGAATTTCCAAAGCTCTAAGAAGGAATATTTTAATGAAGCTTAATATTGATTGTGGAAGTATTTTGCAATGAAACAAATATGAAAAAGAAAATTTCATTTACGTATTCATGTACTTAAATATACGCTGTTAATTGCAACCAGAGCTCATTTGTTGAAAGAGATATAATGGAAACGTGTACATCCGTTTTCATCGAACAGAATAAGCAGATCATTAATTAGAAACTAGTTAATGTGCAACACTACAGAGTGCATTGAAATGCAGTCTTTTGTTCATTACCATAAATAGATGCTACGGTCTTTTGTAATCAGATGACAGTTTGCGTGTTTCTATTGGTCGTTCTGTCGCGGATACGTTCTCATATTTGCGTAGAATGCCTGAGATTTTGGGTTTACATTGGGCTGGACAATTAGTCTTGAAAATAAGGTGTAAGTAAGGACGCTGTGGTGAAGCTTGGACAGGAAAATTGGGTATAACACGAGGTTGATTTGATTTCAAGCTTAGACACACATTTATGTAGGTCTTGCTTATGCTCTATCAATACACTTACGTTGAAATAGCTGTACTTGTACCCTCTATTTATCAATTAGGTTTCAAATGCAGTCACGTGGTTAATAATGTGCAACGTCGTTTCAGAGGATACTTTAGTTGAAAAAGGGGATAAATAGTCATAAAAGCCTAATGTGGGCACTCACATGACTTTTAATTAAGGCTTGTCTGGTTTCATTTGTAATATGACCTATTTAGTGCTACCTCTCCCTTTGATAAAGAAGTGGTGACCAATTTCGTAAACAGTTACAGATGCACGCCCACTTTTTTCTCAGGCAACAAGCCAAGATATCGACGTTTATGGCTACTCCGAATATGACGTTGAAGCCTCGATCACCAAAGCTAGGAAAGGGAAACATGTAATACAGCAAGCGTCAGATAAGCCTACCGCTACAGCCTGCATCCCGTTTACCGGCAATCTATCCGGCAGAATCAGCAGAATTCTCACCAAATATAACATCAGGACCATCCACAAGCCATCTCCGGAGGTTAAACATCTGTTGAGACCAGTGAAAGACAAAGTGGACTTCCAAGTTCCGGGAGTGTACAGCATTCCCTGTGAATGTGGGACACCGTATATAGGACAAACCGGAAGGACCATCGCTACCAGAATAATCGAACATGAACGGAGCATTCGTTTAATGCAACCTGAGAAGTCTGGACTGGCAGAGCATTGTTTTGATAACGACCATCTTGAGAATATGCAACAGTTACTGGGAGCGGAGAATTAAGGAGGCTTTGGCGATTTCCTCAGAAACGAGCACGCTTAATCGTGATGCTGGATTTCAGTTCAGTTCCTCTTAGAAACCTGCCTTAAAATAGAAATCCGTCGTTTTAAGAAGCAAAGATAAATAAAGTTTGAAAATAAAGTTAAGTAGCTACGTTTTTTTTTGACACAATTTTCTATACTCACGCCATCTCCTGACGTGGCACTTAATTTACTGAAAATTCGGACACTTCCGAAACTTGGAAGTCCAGTTTGTCTTTCTCTGGTTCTCAACAGATGCTTAATCTTCGGAGGTGGCTTGTGGATGGTCCTGATGTATTTGGCGAGAATTCTGCTGATTCTGCCGGATAGATTGCCGGTAAACGGGATGCATTCTGTAGCGGTAGGCTTATCTGACGCTTGCTGTATTACAGGTCTCCCTTTCTTAGCTTTGGTGATCGAGGCTTCAACGTCATATTCGGAGTAGCCGTTTTGACGGAAAGTGAGTCTCAGGTGCTGTAATTCCTGTTTTAAGTGACTGGGATCAGAGATAAACAAAGCTCTGTGGGCCAGAAGCTACATTAAACCAAACGTGTCGGCATGAACGAAAACAGTGCTCAATGGATGTAGCTTTGGCCGTAAAAAGTTGAGCATCACTAGCATCGAATTAAATAACATATTAGTTTAGTTTGAAACACTATTGTTATATTGACATGAATAAACCTCGCATTTGAATGAGTAACCATTTATCAATGATTAAATTTGCCACTTAGAAAACTTTGGAGGGAATTAACGGCTGGAATAATCAGCAATGGCACTCAGAAATAACAGCATAACGAGATGGATGGTGTAATGATAACGTCAGAAAGTAAGTGCACAGAGAAAAATCAGCTCGCATCTGCATTCCCACCAATATAGCTGCTGCTCTTTTCTTTGAAGAACTATTTTTTTCATGTTATTTACAAATAATGATAAAACATTAAAAATTAACCACTTATGGCACTTCACTGGTTTGGACAGTACGCATAATTATTTATGCTGAATAATAAAAATAAGATAAGGTGCATAGCATTCACATGTCTAATACTCATTCTTCTGCAGATTTGTCTTACACAAGGTTATTCTTCTGTTTACTTTTCCCTGATCCGGATAAACATCCATTACACATTTATACATTTTGCTGCCAGTATATAAAGGAACAGCAGAATAAGTGATAAATTAACATGGAACCTTATGTGAATGCTCTGAAATTCCAGTTTCACAAAATTGCCATGTGAAGAAACCAGTAACGACTGGAGAAAATAGCAGTATTTGTTAATTCGAAACAATAGTAACGAGTACTTAGGTAATTGTTAAGCCACAAACATTTTCATTTGACATAAATCACGTACTTTATCGACTTCTAAATTTTATTTTGTGTAGTAAACATTTTGTTTATCTTTTGAGGTTTACCAGTTTTACAAATGCTATTCAGAATGCGAACTTCATCACAGTCTATTCCTAGACAATTCAAAAAGCTTGTTTTATTTCTTATAAAAGGGACTCAAATATATATTTTAATAAACACCATTAAGAACCATTTTTTTTAGAAAATCGCAAAATATTACAAACATTAAACCAACTTTTCCTTTCTGAGTTTTGTTCATCGACAAACAAACACACAATTTAAAGGTGATCCAGCAAATAAGAGGTATCAGAGAACAAATTCTGCTATAATAGCAAAAACTGCTGCTATTGACGATGAAGGAAGACATACAACACTTATCCAAAAATGATGCTTTTTATATGGATTCTGTGAGCTTTAAACGTGAATTTCAGCTGAAATCATGGCATATAATAGTTCCCCTGCTTGTGATATGAATGGAAGGTGCATTTCCATGGACTCTAGAGCACGGCTTGTTTCGAAGAGTCGTTTATAGGGCTTTCTGGGCGGCTCCAACAGTGAGAAGGGTCTTCGAGCCAGGATCTCTTAGGGATTTCTGCACGTTCCCAGAACTCTTTCATTATATATCCTAATATCTGCATCGGCTATTCCAACCGAGGTGGGAGATTGGATCATGAGTCTTGATTATGCGAAGACAGCGCGTAAATCATGCTGATGCAGACAGAGCTGCGAGTCATAACATACCTGCACTGCAGATACAATATAAAGAGAACCATTCAAAATGAAAAATAAGTGCAGACGCAACAAAAACGCAAGGATTTACACCCTTGTCATCTAATAGAAGCACTGATATGGCCTCATGTAACGCAAGAGATTGGAAACTCCAAGCTTTATGATTATGTTGCGTGTAAAAGGAAGAATTCAGCGTTTCTTTCTCTACGCATTGCCTACTTCTGAACAGTGCACGATCGCAGTGTGAGAGTTTGGCCACCTACTGCACAGTCATAATTGACAGAAATGGAGAGTTCTCTTTCTCTCTTCTTTTTTGTACGCAACGTAGACATAAAGTTTGGAGTTTGCAATCTCTTACATTGCAAATGTGGTTTCTGCTCCAAGTTACTGACAAATTCATTAATGCTAACACATCATATTACAAAATTTTAAATTAAAATTTATATCATGCATCACACTTTATGCGGCACAACTTCAACAAACTAATATTAATTTTCTACGAAAATCTGGATAATTTTAACGATATCAGTGCTTTGATCACTTCTTCTGACCCATTACAATGAAGATGTAATATCATTACAGTCACAGGTGTAACGCAATAATTAGGAACGGCTTGTAGAACTTTAAACTGGAGGCAGAAATCATTCGAGCGTATTGCAAATGTCAAAATGAATAACACAATCTGTAATATCTAAAATAATAATTCAGTCAGACTTTATAAATAAACAAGTTTTATAAAGTTGTTGAACTAAGTAAACAACAGAGCAGCGTTTGGCGTCATTATTTAAAATGGCATGACACAAATGGAAAAGCACAAATTGATCGCTCTTGAAAAGTATGTCTTAGAGAAACCTTGCAGTTAAAAAAAGTGTTGGAAAAATATGAGTAACAAGTTTTTCATGTTTTTCTTTAAATTCAAGTGTAATTGGAATGTTTACACTTATATTTTTGTAATCTACATCAACTCTCTTTGAAGAAATCAATGTCATATTGCTTTTATTCTAATTGCAACCTAAGGTATATTATATATGTACCAATCAAACTTCAGCTGTTCTTGGTGAAGAGGTAAAACAGTCGCAAAAATAAAAAATCACGTGTTAAATCAATTCACAATCATAACTAAAAATAGAGTGAAGATACGCAGGATAAAAAATTCATGGAAATTTTTATTTTACACTAGCTGTGTGGAAGACAAATTTCGGAAAATTAAAGTGCTACTGAAAAATTCAATAAGTATCGGGCTGACGCTTTGCCATTGTGTTTCAATAGTTAGAGCAACCGGGAGATTCATAGTTTAAACCCCGGCAATGACAATGAATTTTTCATTCTGACTTTACATTTCCAAACCTTTTCGTATAATGACTGGAATAAAAGAACAATTAATTTCTATTAAATAACCTAAAAGTGGTCTAAACTAAAGAAGCCCGAGACTTACACGTTATAAGTAGCTGTCTCATACGTATATGAAAACTCCTAGAGGTTTACCGAAAAAAATGCGAGTCAGTTGGAGAATTTAACGTCGTGCTAGCGTTGTGTGTAGTGTATAACGTCCGTTTTTACTACATACGGCACCGCAGTCGATGACACTGATGATACATGAGACGAAGATGGAGCACCGGTGGAATGCGATGGCGGGGGAAACCGGAGATCCCAGAGAAAACCCGCCTCCGCGCCGTGTTGAACACCACTAATCTCACTTTGCGGTCGCCTGGGATCGAACCCGGGCCGCCTTGGTGAGAGCCAAGCGGTCTAACCACTGAGCCACGGCGCGGTCCGTGCTAGTGTTGTGGTAGAGTATTTAGAACAACCGGACGGAGACCGATAAATGTGTTTTTGAAATACTGATAATGCATTGGGTTTTTCAAAACCGACTCTAATTTTCGCTAAAAATTAAAATGAAAATGCTATATATTTATTTATTTATTTTACGTCCTCCAATGTTAAGTCATATCGGACGGTGAATGCAATGGTTGGAATGATGCTTAAATGTGTCCAGGGTCCATGGAACTTAGAGCTAGCCTACATTCGTCTTTATGGATAAGGGAAAACTTTATCCAGGTAGCCCAACCTGACCGAGATTCGAATTTAATGGGCTCTGGATGGCTCAAAGTCCACGTAAACAGTTTGCTGAAAACTGAACTTATGAGAACAATAACTTGACAGTTTCACTGTACTATAGATACATAAGGCTTCAGTCTCGATTCCCATTATCATTCCGTTTATTTGTTTGGTCTTATAGGACTAAGACATCGCCATAGTTGCATTGTGGTGGGATGCACTTATGATTACAGCAACGCTCCTCCCCCAAGAAATTAGGCTGAAAATATTTATACATATAAGTTTACAGGTCCTAGGTTTAAACATTAGCGTGAATTTAAAAACGAAATACTTCATTAGCTAACCTTGTGACGAGCGGTTCTAAAATTGCATAATCGATCATTGACTACCGTCTGTTGTCCGCATTCTAAGTAGCTGAAGAGCGTACATTAACATTGGCCCATATCCGATCGGAAATTGTTGCTAATACGTAAAACTTTTGAAGCGTTCGCTGAACCTCATTTCCTTGGGGCTTGAAAACATTGGGTTTTCACTTCAATAATGTTATTGCTTCTCTGGAACTTTCCCGGATACAACAGGAAAAGTCGTTTATATCCCATATGAACATGGAGTTGTTCCGTAAAATACACCTCTATGCAAGCAACAGTTTTTGTATATTATAATAGCTATAATTGCCAGTACATTATTTGAGCTTGTCTAAATGGTTAAACCCAATTCCTCTCCATTATCTAACAGTTCAAGAGTAGCAAGTAATCCTTAGGGTCTGGGTTGAAATATCATTTGTGGTGTCATATGCTATGAATACAACAACAACAACAACAACAATAATAATAATAATAATAATAATAATAATAATAATAATAATAATAATAATAATAATAATAATAATAATAATAATAATAATAATAATAATAATAATAATAATAATAATAATAATAATAATAATAATAATAATAATAATAATAATAATAATAATAATAATAATAATAATAATAATAGTAATAATAGTAATAATAATATATAACTACCTACATATAAATACCAAAAACCAAAATCTGATGTGTAATATTATCATGATTTTATCATTCATTTGGGGGTATACGAGCTATTTCTAAAGCTTATTTTTATGTACTACATTTTAATAAACATAAACCTTTTCACGCAATACACAACTCTCGATATACGAAGGAAACACCTATAGTCAAACGTTTACGAACTAAGTACTTCTTGCTGACCTAAAAATTCCACATTCATTTCATGGTATCCCAGGAAACATTGTATATTAAAACAGCTTTAAAAGATAAAAAAATTACATTAAAAATTCCAACAATTAAAAATAAATGTCCGAGAAATAGCTTATGACACAGGGTTACTGAAAGTAAATTTTCTGTTTGTTCTAAGAGATCCACTTTTTCTTGGTATAATACACTTTACATTTACCAGTCATACAAGATTTATCAAATTTCCTTCTACAAAAAGAAAACTTCACAGATAATTTTCAGAGAATTCAAGATGAACACTTTGATATGTAAACTTTTTAATACATGGCTTCAGTCATTTGAGCTGCAGGAAGATGGACCCAGGGTACTTCAAAACATGTATTTGAAAGAAGTCTCAATATCAAATCCTTGGGTGGATTACTATATCTTCTCCACTCCTAGAGAGTGGGAAAAAAGTATACAAATTTAAAGTAAACAGTTAGTAATGTTTACTACACAGTAAACAAAATGCCTAATAAATCTTTTGAATTTGTAAAGGTAAAATATTCAGTTTAATGTATTCAAATTAATAAATGTCACAACATACTTAACAGCTATTCTGAGCCCCAAGCATTAATTCGGTATAGCAAAATATATTAAAACATCATATATTTCCTCCCTTACATAACCGATACTGGTGTTAAGGGACATGGATTCCAATAGTCCGGAAAGTTGGTGAGAGGGAAGCCTGAGCCTGATAGAGGAACCAGGGTTGAGGAGGCAGCCCAACGCCTGGGATGAGAGCGAGAGAAGTGGTTGATAGTATGAGGGTGAAATGAACGATAGAAAAGATAAATGATAGAGTCATTCGTGGAATTATGGTGGGGGAGCCGGAGAACCCGGAGGGATCGTTCTCACTTTGCGATTGAATGAGATCGAACCTGGGTCGCCTTGGTGAGAGTCGAGCAGTCTACCCACTTGGCCTATTCAAAACATCAATAAGCAATAAATAGTACAACTGATATTCACTTCGTAATTTAAATCTCACTGAAAAATTACAGGTTTATCAAAGTTTATTGCTTAAATAATGCTGATAAAGGATTAATCACCTAAACTTTAATTCTGATTATCTTAGTATTATGTACAGCTTAATAAACTGACGTTGAAATAAGTTATTATCGCATTAACAACATCCTCCGGTTTATAATGAGACTAAAAACTGTTTTTATTCATAGATTCTTTCACTAATAATATTTCATTATGAAGTTATTTCTAAATATATTCAAACACTGAATGTGACCATGATTTGAATAGGGAGAATCGAATCAGATTGAAAAATTCAGAGCCATAGCAGGGACTTGAGTTTGAATTTGAGTCAGTTGGATATTTTAATGTCATACTGGCAAGTTCGCCATAGAAAGTCAATGCTTAGAGCAAACGGACGGATACCGAGAAATCCGTGGTTCAATCCCGGCTATGGTATTGCATTTTTCAATGTGACTCTACCTATTCAAATCATGGCATACACAAGGCTCATGTGGAAGAACAATTAATTTCCATCAATTTATCTAATAGTGGTAACTATGAGGCCCGGGACTTAAGTACTTACAGCATAAGTCGCCATAAAAGGTGTGTATGTCATTGTATATGAAAGCCCCTAGTAGTTTACCAGGGAAATACAATTTGTTTGGAGAATGCACAGTTTCTGCAATTTCTTAACGAACTTATTTCCAAAAAATGATCCTTTGCTTACCCATTCCACTCCACACCCGTGGTACAAAGCCATTAGAGTACAGTTTATCCAGATTCTTAACCTGGCCCTCGTAGCGCGGTTGGTATAGCCTAAGTCAGAAAAACAGTCAGATCCACGCATGTACGGGTTCGAGTCCCGCCGGGGGTCCAACCTATTTCATGCCGACCCTCGTAGCCATGGTCGCTAAAGCGTATGCCTCTAGCGTCCCACCGCGTAGAGGGTCGTGGGTTCGAGTCCCGCCTTGGGCATGGGTGTTTATGTGTATAGTGAATATATGTGAAACTAGGAAAACAGATAAGAAAATAAACGGAAATAATGGAAAAAACGGTTAAATAAGAAAAAAAAAAAAAGAAATATATATATACATAGATATATATTTTTGGATAAAAAACAAAAACAAACATTGCTTAATTCTATTGTACTCACTAATGGCATTGTACCGCGGTTATGGAGTGGAATGCGTAAGCAAAGGGCCATATCTTGGAAATAAGTTTAAGAAATTGGACAAACTTGTAGTGTCATGCTGGCATTTTGACCATGATAGCTTAATGGTTAAGAGCAACCGGGCGGAAAGCGGGAGATCCATGGTTCAAATCTTGGTCATGGCATTATTTTTTTCAATCTGGATCTTCCTATTCACATGAATGGATTACTTATAATAAAATATTAATTTTGGAAAGTAACGATAGGATTTTTTTCTCCTTAGCAGATTTAAACGCACAACACATTTTTGGTTTACAAGACCAATGTTTTAAGATAGGAAGTCATGTTCTGTTTCTTTTCCCTCCTGATTATGCAAAGAGGACGAAATGTCAAAGATATTGCGACTAGATCTTAGCACAATGTGCCTACAGCGAAATGTGTCATATTTCTATCAAATAAGTAGCTGAATTAACATAAAATAGATAAAAAATAAACGTTTTTGCACAAGAGCGAGTAGAAAAAAATTGACATTGAAACTGTCCTGATTTTTTGTTTTGTTTGGTTTTTGTAATTTACGTCCTCCAACGTTAAGTCATTTCGGACGATGAACGGAGTGGGTGAAATGATGCTCAAATGAACCCAGGGTTCATGGAGCTTAGAGTTAACCGACATTGTCTTTTAGGATAAGGGAAAACTCCGGGAAAACACCTATCGAGGTAACCCACCCTAACCGAGATTCGAACTCGAGACCTCTTGAACTTGAGGCAGACACACTACCATCTGCGCTACCGAGGCGGGAAAATTGTCCTGATGAGTGTAGCTCAGCAGCTTGTGTTTTGTTTATTCAGCAGACCTCAAAAAGTGTATTTTCAGTGAAATCACGGTATTGAGTATATGCCGCAATTCGTTTACCTGCATGAAGAGAGGGGGAGAGAGAGAGAGAGAGAGAGAGAGAGAGAGAGAGAGAGAGAGAGAGAGAGAGAGAGAGAGAGAGAGAGAGAGAGAGAGAGAAAGCGGGAACGTTTCTACTTAGCTGTGATGATATTTCATTCCCAGAAACTAGAAGCCATATAAATAATATTATAAACATATCACTAGAGATATTAAATTCGCAATGTAAGCTAGTGCTGGTATTAACTGAAAAGCAGATAGAACTTTATATGAGCAATATACACTTGTATAATTATTTCTGCATTCAAGCTCAGCTAAAAGTCATTACGTATTATGTTTCCATTTCATTTAGCATGCGTTTCTAAGTAATGTGTTTTTCCAAGCAAATGCAAAGGGCGTGCAATTTAATACTGAGCGTGAGCAAGTAGAGGATTTGTACTTTTTGCTACAGACAAGGAAATTAATTTTGGCAAAGGGCAATGGGACGTTAATATCAGTGCTTGGATTTGAAACAAATACTACATTGAGCCGGTAGCTGGCGTGACCTCTGTGAGTACTGTCTAGCACCCTGCGCCGATCGATACAACAGCCGGGCTGCATTTCCAGCATCCCGGCCAGGGTGTGCAAGCTCTCCACCTACGTCTATGTTTCGGGAATGACCCCGTTTCGGGGACCATAACATAACAATCCACAGGATTGTCTCAGTCTGCCATCTATAAACTTTGACAATATCTGACTTCAGCACCTTAAGCATCTTTGTTCAGAACTTCAGGAGCTAATGTAGTTTCACGGATGTGGGCATCTGGGTACACTCATAATTTTACAAGAGATCGTAACTTCAGGAGATTAAGCCCCTTTGTTACAAACTTCAGGAGAATAAGAAACTAATGCAAGTCGTTCATAGTTTCATGGATGAAGGTATGTAAATACTCTCACAACAATGAAGATTATGCAAGTATGCCTGTAACTTAAGAAGATTAAGCGTATTCGCCCATAACTTCAAGAAATTAAGCATATTTGTTATGAACTTCAAGAACTAATGCCATTTCATGGATAGAGCATCTGGGTAAGCTCATAACCTTACTAGAAATCATAGCTTCTGGGGACTAAGCCCTTTTGTTCTAAGCTTCAGGAAAATAAGTTCCTTTGCTCATAACTTCAGACACTAAAACAAGTTGTTCATAGTGTCATTGCCTGTCGTAAAAGGCGACTAAAATGGTCACCCGGTGCTCGGGGGTATAACTGGGCCACCCAGTCCCAGGGGACATAAATGTGGGACCTGGTCCTCCAGGTTGGGGGTTAGGCGTAGGGTTAACTCCCCTACCTCGTAAAAAGAACTTTGTTACGAATACTCTAAAGGGAGGCCTGTAGTGCCAACCATCATCATCATCATCATCATCATCATCATCATCATCATCATCATCATAGTTTCATGGATGTAGGTGCAAGACGATTATGCAAGTATTCTTGTAGCTTCAGGAGATTAATCATATTCATAGATTAAGAATCATTGTACATAACCTCGTCATTAACAATGTTTGTTGATAATTTCCTGAAATTAAGCATCATTGTTTATAACTTCAGGAAACAAGGCATCTTCATTCATAGCTTCAGGAAGTTACTCATCTTGATTCTTAGCTTCAGAAGGTAAGGCATCTTCAGGATACAAAATACCTGAAGGTAAACTTTAGGAGACAAAGCATCTTCGTTGATAACTTTGATAGACAAAGCATCTTCATTCATAAGTTCAAGAGATAAAAGTATCTTCATTGATAACTTCGGGAGGTTAAGGATCTTCGTTCATAATTTAAGGAAGCAAAGTATCTTCCTTCATAACTTCAGGAGACAAAGTATCTTCCTTCATAACTTCAGGAGACAAAGTATATTCCTTCATAATTTCAGGAGACAAAGTATCTTCCTTCATAACTTCAGGACACAAAGTATCTTCGTTCACAGATTAGGGATCTCCGTTCATACCTTCAGGATACAAAGCATTTTCCTTCATAACTTGAGTAGAGAAAGCAATTTCATTGATTACTTTAGGAGATTAAGGTTCTTTGTTCATGACTTCAATAGACAAAGCATCTTCATTCGTACCTTCAGGATAAAAAGCATCTTCGTTCACAACTTCAAGAGATAAAACTATCCTTCTTCATAATTTCAGGAAATTAAGGATATTTGTTCATAATTTGAAGAAATTAAAGATTTCTATTCATAACTTCAGGAGATCAAGCATGTTCGTTCAGAAAATCATATTTTCTTGGACGCTTCTAACCAATCTTGTTCAAATTTTCCCTGAAATTCAGAGAGAGTACCTATAAAACTGACTTATGTTTTTTGTTAAAAGTTTTGCATTGTTCAGATTATTACAATCAATTCCAAAATTAAAATAAATGTTACAGAAATTATATTTAATATCGAAAAACGTTTTGTAAAACAACCAAAGTGTGACACCTGTTCTTGGCAGCTTTTTGTGATACTATTTAAATAATCTAAAATTATATATATTTTTTCAAAATTATATTTTGCATCAAGAAGAATCAGGATAATTAAAGGAAAATAAAAGTTTTTCTCTAAACAATTGAAACTATCTAGATGGAATTGTAGACAGGTGGACAAATAGGTATGACGCAATTGGAGATAGGTGGACAAGAAGGTCACAAAACTTTGAAAACATTTGGATAAAGGCTGCAATTTAAAGAAATTCTCTATGGATAGCCTAAGCATACTTAATCGTAACTTCCAAAGTTTCTTACATCTTTGGAGCGTATGCACATCTGCTCAAGTATTCGTGGACGTAAACATGTAGGTATACTTAAACTTGAAGTAGTTAGCAAGTATGTTGTTAAGTTTAGTAGCTTAGGGATGTGTGTTAATATCTTCAAAAGTTTACGCATATCTGCTCATAACTTCAGGCTCCTGTACACGTTGAATAAGATTGTTTAAAACCTTCAAACATTGTAGGCAATCTATACGAACGAAGTATGTAAGTCTAAAAGTTCACTTTAAATACTGTTCTAAGACAAAGCGCAACAAAAATAATATAAAAATACTTCGCGCTTCTCTCTCTGTGTTTGTAAATACCCGCTGAGCACTGTGTACGGGTCAGTGGAGTACTGCCACTTTTATACTTTGATTTTAATTACTTTGGCTATAATTAACTTAAATGAATTATAACATACTTAGAAATTCCGATGTATTGCAGGCACACGGCTTTCTCTGTCTGTCATCAAGATTATGATCAACATCATCCTCGTCGACGTCATCGTCATCATCATTGTTATTATTTATCCGTATATAGTTCAGTAAATTGTTCATGTAGGAACTTGTTTTCCTATCCTCTTCCTTTGTCATAATAAACATTAGCATAAATTGTTTTAGTTTCCATTTTGTGTTTGCACAGGGGAGCCAACACGAGGTGAGGCAATACGATGTTTAAAAGGCAGGTGAATGAATGCTGTAGCCAATTTTGCACACTGACTTCCGAGAAACAAACAAGGGTTATATAGCACGAGGAGTGCGTTGTTTGAAAAGCTGCAAATACAATCTAATAACAATAAATAACTAGGAAATAGTAATGAAAATTCGATATGTGTGCTATAAAGAAAGTACTACTGCCTTCTACTTTTAAGAATTTCAGTCACTAGCCTGTCGAGGAACAAATAAACTTTGGATCATGGCATATCCAGAGGGAACAGTCCAATGCCTGGTATGGCGTGCAGTTGAAAAGAAATGTGGTAAAAGGAATGATTGAGAAAATTTCGGATCAAGGTATCCAACCATAAAAATCATTAAAAGGATTTCTGTTTTCATTGATCAGCCCCGGGGCTTGAACCCGGGACGTCTGAAATACGAGTCGCACACTTAACCGCAATTAATCGGTTTCCGAACATGAGCTTTTGTCTATCTGTTATGACATTGCGGTTGTACAGGTTTCAGCAAAACTGAGAAAGTTTCAAAGGCTATTTATAGAAAAACAAGTAAAAACCTTTATTCTTTATGTAATGTATGCTAGCACGATACATTAAAATCGATCATCTCTGTAATTAGTCATCTAAGACCCTGCTATGTTTAATTTTGTTGTAACTGCATGCTCTGTTATTTGGGGCGAAGAAGTATTCATCTGAGCCCTTCATCGCTGCCCAGGAATGGTCAAAAAGTGTTAGGTGACGTTAAAAACAACTTTATTTGATTTATCCGTACTTACCTGCATGTTCTTCTTGAAGTGATTGTATCTCACTGAAATATTTAAAACGGGGGAGAAATATTTCTATATGCAGCGCTGGTGGCCATTATTATTAGCAAGTGTTTTCTTAATCTTTTAAACTATTATCTATTATCCATACTTGAGGTTTTTAAAATGATAGTTTTGTCTTAATGCTTTTAACTTTAGATAGCTTTTGTCCTCGCTTAAAAAGACGATATGAGGTAATAAGTTATAAAAGAGAGCAGCATTAATGGTGTAAGTAACACATTCATTGTTACGATATAATTATGTGCTGAAGGACCCTTTATAAACAGATGCACGGTGCTTCAGATTCATACATCTCACATGGCCGAGAGCAGTAGGTGTTTGTAGAATCAGATTTTGACATACCCTACGTCCCTGATGTAGTGACAGTTCCTGTGTCTAAATCGTGAGGCGGGACGATCTATTTGTTTTTAATGCCTTTGTCGAAATCACATTAGAATGTCTTGCTGCATAATAAAAGCAATGAAACTGTAGGCTTTCAAGAGTGTAGCTTAGCTGATCTAAAGCATACTGTACTAGATTTTTTTTTAATTTACGTCCTCCAACTTTAACTCATATCGGACGGTGAATGAAATGGGTGAAATGATGCTCAAATGCGTCTAGGGTCCATGGAGCTTAGAGCTACCCGACATTCTTCTTTAAGGATAAGGGAAAACCCCGGAAGAAACCTTATCCAGGTAACTCACCCTGACAGAGATTCGAGCTCGGGACCTCTTGAACGTGAGTCAGACACGCTACCATCTACGCTACCGAGGCGGGTTGTACTAGATTAGGCGTGGGGAAAATGATACTCGCATAATATTAATGGTCTGTATGTGACGCTTCCAGTATGAGCTGCATTTATTTTTGTTTGGAATTTATCTACTGCTAAATGAAATTTAAACATTGTAACTTCTGTGATTCAGCGATTGTGTGAATTCTATTGGTGAGGTATTAATACTAGAGGGTATTAGGAATATAGGGGAATTTTCGAAGTGGGGGATTTCCCGAGATATAAAAATGCTAACAGACCAGTGATTTATTTGAGCAAAATTATTCCAAAGCGTTATATAACCACATTTTAATGTGATATGTCGGCAATGACAGATTAATACAATTACAGACAAATACAGACAGCTGCAGCAAATACAATTACAGAATCCTGCAAGCTTGTGGTGTTTAGCAGAAATCATAAACTACAAAATACACATTGAAACCCGTTACAAAGAACGAAAATATGCCCTAAAAGACAATTTTATGATGCTTCTTATCATTAACTATTTTCGAAATATGCGTCAATAGGTTAAAACTTTGTGAATTCACTAGTACTTCTTTATTTTATTTTCTATACAATCGATAGCCATCGAAACAGTCATCGCATCTGTAATGACTTTTAACTGGTCAAAAAGCTGTGAATAACATTAATAGACAGATCAAATTAGATCAATAAAATGACGTATCGAAGTCATCAAAGAACTATGCTGACCACAGTGCTATGCTTTACTTCTACTAATCTTCATGTACTATGCCGCAGTCGTGAATTAGTTTATACTCTGAAAAGCGTGGATACGTTACTATCAACGTGACTGAACTTTTTACATTAGTTTGGTGAATGTGACCTTATCTATTATTTTCTACATATAACATTTTCTGACATTAAGTAACTGAAATTGAAATTTATAATTTTCAAATATTAATTTATGTAACACGAACTAGGTTTTGTCCAATAAAGTAAATAAAATAATACATATAATATATACTAGCCTAAAAACAAGTTTTTATAATTACAATTTCTGATATAAACTTATGTATATTATCAAATGTTTGAGACTTTATTCACTTGGACACACGTTTATTAAAAGTATTTGTGGATAATTTCCTAATAAATTCAGGCAGGTTATTAAAGCTTGGATCAAAGGTACTTATGGTTGTTCATAGTTATAGCTAATATAAAATATTGTATTTACATTTACATTTTTGGTATGTCTGCTTTTAGAATTCGGATGATGTGAACGTGCTGTTTTCCTTAACATGCGCTTAATTGCTATAACTACGGAGTGAAAGTAAGATCATAATCTGTAGCAAAGTCCTTCAATACATCGTATTGTTTTGTCTGACATACAAAGACTTGTTACAGAGGAAGCATTCCCCCATAGTTTGATTCCATAGTTCATAAGTGAATGGAAAAGGTTTTAACAGAGCATGAAACTAAATAATACACATACCAAATATTCAGCTATTAAGATAAAGTAAGTTTTGAGAAACACAAGTAAATTAACAATATAATCACAACCCTACTAAGAGATAAGGGTAGCCGAATCCTTTTATGGATCGGGTCCTGGGAGTTTGATAGCGTGCCAAAATCCCTGGATGACTGCAGAATATTCGCCCTCAAAACAGAGCGGTTTACCCTGATTCTCTGTTTGATATGAATATTGTATGCGCTCTACATTTGATAAGTAACAAGAAAATTATAGAGTTTAAAATCCTGATGTATAACTATGTATATGCTCTAGTTGTTAAAGCACAAAAACACCTGCAGCGTGTATGCGATATTTACCATACTCTAATACCCTTAAGTGCTGCTCCATTGATGCGGCATTTCTCGATGAAGGGAATCTTCCCTTATATAAAACATTTGTTGTACATAAGAGAGTATTTATGATGCTGTTTACTAAGCTGCTATTGCCATCTATAGTTCGAAAATATGTGTTTGCATCTTTTGTGAAACTAATTTGCAAATACTAGAAGACTGTACTGCAATGGTTGCTCTCTTTTACTGCAAACCAACTGTTTATTGGTTTGTTTATTGCCAATGCTATTTTTTCTGTTTTATATAAGTTTTCTTGGGTCACATTACTGAACATTATAAAGGTATGCAATCTTTCCATTCTATGTACAATTTGTATTTTATTTTCACCATCCATTATAAACAATATATTTTAGAGTATAAAGTCTACTTAGAAAATGCATAAATGTTTTAAAGTCTAACGCGAGAAGATAAAACTTTAATGAGAAGTCTAATTTAAGAAATAATTAGTTTTTGCTGCTTTGAAATGTATTTTTACATACATTAAATACATTGCATCACATAAATGTTGTATTTAAGGCTATTCTAGCACAGAAATGTCAGCTATGCTTTTTTATTCGATGTTCTAATAGATTCATTATAGAATATATGTAATATATCTTTGACCTTATTTCAAAAAGAAGAATGCTAACATCACCAAAATTTTTCGTTTCCCTATAAAAACGAAGGTTGTAAAATTTAAGTGATTATTTTACAATCGTTAAACAGATGCAGAACTCTATTGGTCATAATTTAGAAAGTAAACTGTAATGCATCTTTCTAAATTATGCTTAAGATACCTTATATGTATTAATTTAAGCAATGTTCTGATCCAGACTTTTCACCTTCTATAATTTTTCTTTTAAATTATGAATTTCTGGTATACTGGGGTAAATATTAATAAATGTGTTATGCCAAACAACAGAACAATCACCATTCGTCAAAAAACTAGGTGCATTGTTATGTTTGTGATTCAGATATAGAAAGGGTTTCTATTCCTTTTTGGAAGTCCATCGAAGTAAAAGTGCCGTGTTTCTCTATAAAGCTTTAAAATCTCCATAATTAAAAACAAATAAAAGTAATTTATGAACTGTATAAACTTTTAAAAAGACCATTACCAAAACAAAAATAAGTTAATTAAAAATATTATAAGTTTAAAAAGCACCAGTACTACAAAAAAGTGACTTGTAAAATTTTAAGGTTTACCAACAAAGACAAAATTATCAATAAAATACAGAAAGATTTTCAACTACCAAATTTACAAAAAAGAAAGAAGTGTAAAATATTAATAATTTACACAACAAAGACAAGTGAAAGTGATTTGTAAGCTATGTAACGTTTGAAATAAAGTGCAACCACAAAATTGTCATTTGTGAAATGTTAGAAGTCAACTGACCAAAAAATGTGATTTGCCAATATGTAAGTTTCAAGAATTACCACAACTAAGCATAAAAGAGAACGATTCATAAAATCTTTGACTATGTATCTTTGAAAATTTAACATCTGCAAATATCAGTATACCAATGTAATATTTTATTTTTTATTTTTTCGATACATACATTGTTGAAGTGTACTTGTTGAAAATATTTGGTCCATGTCGAAGCTAAGTTCTGTTACATTTATTTATTTATAATGTTATTAGAGTGTGTTGCTTTAGAATTGTTGGTTCAGTTAAACATTACTTCCATGTGGTCACAAAAATCGTGCAGCAGGCTGCAATCCAAATTAAGGCATCCTGGCTAGATTGATCCCGACCGCACATTCGTCCTGTTTGTTGCTCTTTACTTTCTTTTTTCTTCTGTGCAACATTTTCTGATGTGCTTAAAAAGGCAATTTGGAAGAACTACCAACATAACGTGCTAAAGTCCTGAGCGTAATTGTCCTTCCATTTTCTTTAGAAGCACTCGTGCAATCTAGAGCAATATTGCTCGACTAGGTCTCCATTTAGTTTTAAGGTTACTTAATCCAGAATATCGCTACAATGCAACTTCGCCTTAGCAAGCCGTTAATTGGAATGTTAAGCCACAACCGAGCGGAAGCTTTCCCCCCACTACCTCATCATCCTACCAATAATGCTATATCAGATAATATTGCTGGAAACTTCAACGGAAATCCCCCCTCTATTCTGGGACGTGGAAATCTCATTGAAGCCGTCTGCAGCAAGATTCTGAGGTAATAGCATTGCATAATAGCAGCTGTTCCATAGGGCTGGTTCAACCTATTCATAGGACGACATATTGTAAGGTTACTCTCAACTATGCCGTAATGACAGATGCATTATGTTTCTCCCTGAATACATTGCATTTGACTCTAAAACGTACCAAATCAAAGTCATTTGTTAACCTTCGTAACTTACGACCCTTTAAGTCTGGAGTCACATGCATTTTATGCTTGAGCTATTACATAGCCCCTCCCGCAATTAAAAAGGAATTACTTCTTTCTCTTAAGGCAATAAGTGTGGTATTATGTGGCTTGCGTGCTTTCTGAATTTAAGCTTCATGTTATTGATCATTAATAACTGTGTAATGTAATTA
The DNA here is from genome assembly GCA_030765055.1 of Mantis religiosa. Classification (NCBI taxonomy): domain Eukaryota; kingdom Metazoa; phylum Arthropoda; class Insecta; order Mantodea; family Mantidae; genus Mantis; species Mantis religiosa. The sequence continues at coordinate 178,254,324 of CM060949.1, read as the reverse complement.
AAAATTAAGTATTTTATTGTTATTTTATCTCTTTAATATTCTTATATTTTTGTGTTACATTAAAGTCTGAATATATCTCTAAATATAAACGTTTGAGATATGAAGTAGATATACAGGTTCATAACTGAGTTTTGCTTAGTCAATTTGTATTCTTCTGACACCTATTTTTAGCTATATGTAGATATAGAGAATAGTAAGTCGAAGCCTTCCAAGTGTAAAAGCTAAATGAAGCGGGATATTGAGAAACTCCACATGTACAAAAAACTAAATATTTCAACAGTTACAAAAACATTCCAGTTCTTAAAATTATGCTTAGAGTTAGCCTTTGTCCTCATTTTTATTGAAATGAATGTAGAGGAAAGCATGCCATTGGACTACAGACATTCTTGATCCATTTTATTGGAAATATGTTAATATTTATTTAGTGAATATGCAGGCTCTCTCAATATTTTGTAATAAATACGCATAAATTATTACTTAACCCACACTACATAGCTGACAAGGACAAACATGAAACAAATTGTGTCAAAAAGAACTCTTTGGCATTATATGCCACACAATGTTTATTCTTTGACACATGTTGGCCATTTTTATATGTTGTCGTAGACGCTCTGAATGATTTTATCTTTTGTTAAGAATGACACAAATTGTCTTAGGTCTTGCATTTTCTTCTCATTTATATGCACATTACCTTTATAAGCCTCACTCATAGGGTTTAGTGGAATTACAAATGGTTCAGCCAGTTGAAATGTGTGCTCTTCTGCTGCCCACCTCGGTAGCGTACATGGTAGCATGTCTGCCTCACGTTCAAGAGCTCCCGAGTTTGAATCTCGGTCAGGGCGAGTTACCTGGATAAGGTTTTTCCGGGGTTTTCCCTTATCCTCAAAGACGAATGTCGGGTAACTCTAAGCTCCATGGACCCCGGGCTCATTTGAGCATCCTTTCACCCATTTCATTCATCGTCCGATGTGACTTAACTTTGGAGGACGTAAATTACAAAAACAAACAAACAAACAAACAAACTCACGCACTAACATCACCACCGTCTGACTTTTATCAACAATAACAATCGGTTAAATCAAAGAGTAGGAGGCTGATTATTTTTCTGTTTGAAACAATGTCGGTAAATGAAAATTCTGAATTCCTTGTACATGTGGGGTTTCTCTTCAGCTTCGATCATACAATGGCTGCATAACACCACAGAAAATGTCAGAACATCATGATTTTCTCTATATTATGATCTGCGTACATATTTAAAGCACAATGTCATAAATAACTCAATATTGTAAAAAAATTGGACACGTGGAGTTTCTCAAAACTCCCATTCAAATGTGTTATAACTTAATGTGTTATTTTTATAATCTAACTTGATATTTATTTTTAATGTAATAAACTATTATGTATCGTTTAATCATGTCACATTATTATCTTCAATTAAAACGAACATTTTCAGGAGATAAGGGATTAAGAGAGATAGTCCTTCACCTAAGAAACTATAAGAGATGTGGAAGTAATATTTTTCACGTAATTTCTCTGCATTATGTGTAGCAAATTCTTGCACACTATTATAAAATATATATTGTTTATATTTAAAGAAAATAATAAATTTAAGACTATTATCTTTTAAAATTACTACTAATTTCTCTGTGAAAAATATTATACGTTTAAATATAGAAAACAATATGTATACAGAAAATCTTTCATTCTTAATTGAGAAGACCATCATTACACTATTGTTCCTCTAATGGTTTTGAGTAAATTTTCTCTGGAGATAGAAAAAATATAATTTTGAGAAAGCCAGTCTTAATTTTGGCAAATACGTGTCACGTAATATAAATTATTACAGATATTTAAAGTAAACTGAGTTTTTGTTTATGGGCGCTCCTGAACGCTGTGGTTCTAGATTGGGCATGAAGGACCAGTTAACTCTACTCATAACCTCTTCATTCGGACTGAGGTTCTTTGACATACAGTAAATCGACGACACGCGGTCATTGGTTTCCCTCACCTCCTGAAGGATGTCACGCTAAGAATACCAGATTATAATAGCAAGTTATGCCTAAACTATGGAGGATTTAGATATCTAGTTCCACTATTTGATGCTGCCTAATGTTCAGGGGTTACTTTTATACCAGCTAGCCTTAGCCTACAGGCATGTATCGTACATCAAGAAATGCCACAAAGTTCATACTGTGATATTCCGGACCACATGTCCAATTCCTAATTTAATTAGTTCCACAACTTATTTTGAGAAAATTCTGTTGTTTTAACACCTCAATGGCACAGTTACGTCTTTCCTTTTATTTTTTGTTCCATAATTTAACAGTTGGAAAACAACGGGCGTTGGAAGTGTCTGAAATGTGTAAATTAGCATATACAAATTTTAGAAAATCTGTAGTTCTTTTTACAACCCCTTCTACTTCAACCCTTAACTGCAATTCAGAGTATTTTTCAAACTGTGCTAATTACGAATCGAATTTAAACTATTAGCTCTAATACAAAATGTTAATGTGACAATAAATATGTTCGTTAATAATACATACATTTTCCTGCAATGAATATGTTCTTAGTTCACATTTTCCCCAATACTTATGGCGAGGATTTTTCGCCCTCGGTATTACATGGAAGTAATTGGTTATCTCGTAGAGTAATGTGCGCAGATGTAATTTAGAAGAACGTGTACAAGATAGAATAAAAAAGTAAGACACGGGTAAGCTTCCTTTAATCTTAAAGCAGTGCACGGGTTAAAATAGATAAAGCAAACTCCTTGCTGTTGACAGAGCAGTTAAACAAGGTTACCCAATCTTCTCCAAAATGTTCACTCGTTTGCCGGAAGACGTATTCCGGAAATTATACTGTAAAAATAAATATAGAGCTACTATTACTGGCAGACGACCAACCTACTTGAGCTTTGAGGTTGGCATAACGTTTTTTCATACGTACTTTTAGAACATGACTCCAGTTTCAGCATTCGGTCGAGGATATGGCCTTGTCGTAAAAGCCACAGCATAAAAAGCGCACTAATCCATATTTAATAGTGTAGAAATAGAACATAGGTTGCAAGTTAAAGGGTAATAGCATTATGGAGGCATCTGAGCAGCGGTAAATGTGTCTTATTTATTAATCAAATGATGTTTGAACATATTAATGCTTTCTTAGTTTCAAATGTACTTCACCGTGTCAAACAGGTCATTTGGTGAAAAATATAATTGTCTTAGAAAAATATAGAGGAGTTACGTAGTAGACGGAGGAGTCTGGATCATATCGCACAAAGGTCCTTGTTATTGTACGTGATCCTTAGGTAGACGGGATGAATGGGAGATCCGAAAGGCGACCAGATCCAGACGATGAGCTCTAGCATGAACGGGGTTCCTAAAGATTCCAAACAGCTTATAATCCTGAGGCCGACTACCCTTTTATGAGAACCTTGCAACATCAGGATCCTTGTTGCAGAAGAGAACCTTTCCAGGAATGAATAGGACCCCCAGAATCCTACCAAACGCTAGAGAGAAATGTTTTCAAACTGCAAATTCTACATCTTGCCAAAATACACCAACCACCTGATCCTACAATCCTCAAATAGACGAATGGAAATAATGGCAATTTACCCGTCTAACTCCCAGGGGAAGCACGAAAAATTCCACAGGGGTTGCCGCCCGGACGGTAATATAAACCAGGACATCTCAAGTGCAAACGCTACATTTTACCACCGAGCCCATTCGCTCGATGTGAAGAAGCAGAAGAAAATCTTATAAACTTCCTTAAAAGGCAGGAACTACGTCATATACATAACTCAACAGTTAGTTGTAGAGAGAGAGGCCATGCAGCCCAAGTGTAATATAACTGAACGACCCGGATTAATGTATTGAGTGGGATGATGTACAAGCAGAAACTCAGGTTGTTGAATTTCGTTCAACGTATACGATATTGTAACAGTTTCGCGCTCAGCAGGATTTGGTTGCTTGAACACGTGCTACCACCAACAAAGCGGCATTGCCAGAGGATAGAACAAATCTTGGGCTATTTCATCTGGACAGGGAAGCTCTACGGTGTTGCGCGGGCTCAACTACGCCTCCCAAAGAGGCGAGGTGGTTGGGGATTAATAGAGGTGGCTCTCCAGTCGCAAGCCTTGATGATTAAAATGCTTCTGCTTGCCCTGAATAATCAGAGTGATCCCGTGGGTACAATGATTCAACGCATGCACATGGATTTTTGGCGCCAAGGACAACGTGACAAGTTACCCGAGATTTTACGAGATGCTTATTACGGGTTGGAGCGGTTACCCCCGGAGCACTCAATAAATGGTGATAAGTACAAAGTGAAGAACATCTATGGTTGTCTTCGTCAAGCAGTTAGAATTACCCCGCAGGTACAGATAAAATATCCGCAGCTGCCCTGGCAGCGCATATGGAAATGTTTTGGCCTTCAGGAAAAGAACACCAAATGGTTAGCGGTGACATACGAAATTGTAAATGAAATTCTTCCAACGGCAGTCAAACTATCGACTCAGAATGGCTAGCTGCCCGAGATGCCCTATTTGCTTGGCAGCAGCGAGCACTTCCGCATCGAGTGATGGTATGTTTCGGAAAAGCTGGGATATGGAAGTGGGTGATTAGACAAATGTAATAATTGGATACCTGCCGTATCGGATGCTTCACATGAAGATATATTACACTTGAATCTTCCTAAGGTGAGCCCATCATTACAACGTGCACTGCTCTGGCTGATAATGGGTACATCTGCATGGTTAAACACACTGGATACGCCGGTTGATTGTACGGTATCACGTCTCAGACAATTTTTACGCGATGAGAGATGGACACTGATACAGCTTAAGAAAATAACACCCTTCAAACCATGGGTACTGTAATTATAAGAGATACAGGCAATATAATATCAATTTCCGACATCATTCCCCTACATGTAAGACAGGGAGGTAAAATAAAATGAAATAAAATAAAATAAAAAATATAGAAATAAGTTCCCTACCTCCCTTCCTTCCTCCCATTCTCCCTCACTCTCTTCAAAAAGCGAAAATGGTGACGTAATACACCTTACCTGTTAGTAAAAAAAAAAAAAAAGATCTGGTTTGACAGTAAGTACCCCAGCACTCGCCTAGTGATAAGAGGAAACCACGAAAAAAAAGTATTATAAAATAAGTGTTGCGAAGTCGACGGTACATCCAAAAAGTGGTTATGTGCAGAGAATAGGCAAGAGAATGTAGGATCTATGGAACTAATGTGTGTCTATATGTTAAAGAAGCAGTTAAAGAAGATTTAGATGACAAAAGCTGTATATAAAGCAACACTGCTTGGTTGTTCCCATGAGAGGTTTGATGTAACTACAGTTTTGTAACAAATGAAAACACCAGTACCTCCAAACACACTGTCATTTAAGTGCTTAGCGTAGTACAAACGTTATACTTGAGACACTGCTGTAAACTCTTACAACAGAACTGATCCGTCGAATCGAATCACAACTGAACTATTGGATGAGAACTCACAACTGAACTGCTTTTCTCACCGTCTGCTACACTCGAGGTAAATGCATAGTTGGAGAACAGTAGGAAGGTTCTCCAGCGCAGTTAAACAGTATTGCCTACTAGACGAAATTAATAAGTGTTCAATATGGTGGTTCCATTTTTAAGTTCAATATTACATAATTAAGCTTTCTCAGAACTTTTACTGAGAGAAAAATACCAAAGTTCATCATTGTAGCTACTGGCAGCAAATTAGCAACGGTGTTTCAGCTTGGGAAAGAGGTTATCATATTGTAGCTGTAGCATGTACCACAGTGTCTACGTTGATGTGTACATGAACAAGCAAGGAGCTTAAACAAACCGTCACATATTTACTGGTTGTTAGGTTATAGACAGTCAAAAGTAACACAATACTGCTCTACTTATATCTACCCCATAATCTTGGGGTAACGTGCCTTCCTTTCGGAGTCCGTGTTCAAATCTCAGTTTAAGTGAATTTCCTGTATTATGTTTTTATTGAGGCTATCCCTTATTCTTCTATGACAAATATTAATTACCTCTTAAGCTAGTGTTCATATGAGCATCAGTCTAGCATTTTAATTGCATCCTCCGAGATGTTTAATGGGTTGTCTCTTTCAAAGAATTTCCCCTTCATGGACCACTTGGTTCATTCATTCCGACAGAAATCAACATATTTGAAAGCATTCGTGTTACTTTGGCACTCGTTGGGCACAAGTGGCGTGAAAACGCCAAATGAGCAGCGCCATTGCATCCAAAACAAATGGAACGGTAGTAATGCAGTTACACGTGAGGGAAATTAGCTAATCAGGTAGCGGAAAAAAACGAACGAAGCATGCTTTGCATTACGTCCTAGCCTTGGTGAACACTCCGACCAAATGATGTAGGCTGCCACCGAGCAGATCCATAAAGAAGTTACACGTTCAGTACGTTGTAAATATTATGCACTGAAATGAAACTCATACATGCATAGATTTTTCTACTAATGGTATATTAAATGTTAGAAAACAAATAATCAGCCTGTTAACATAATTGCAATCATTATTACATCTTATTTATTCTTAACTTTATTCAAGAACATTGTGGAATCATTCGAAAGAATTATTCATACTGAAAATAGAAGCACACGATTCAAACTCAGATGTTCACTAATGCCTATAACAAAAATATTATTATTGGTGAAGTACTGCAACAACATTTTATGTGACGTGCTATTATGTTTGGCAATTATTGTAATCAAGCGCAATACGCAGTGAACTTTGGATATTACTTTATACTGGTGTGAGGACCGGTAGGTTTATATTGCAACAAATGAAAACAACAGCTGCTCTTAATTCCGCCTTATTTATCGCTAAAGCAAGTGGCGTAGCCCGAAGGTTACACCTGAGGCACTGTTGGACACACTCGGAATAAAATATAACTGGTCCATTGAATGAATCTCAATTGAACACTGAGTCATAACTCGCAACTGAACTTAACTCAGCAGAACGTTCACTATCAACTGTCTACTCTCAAAACTTCACTAAGTTGCAACTTTATTCAACTGTCCTCTGGGTGATGGCCAGTTTCTTCTATAGGGTCGGAGTACAACGGGAACATTCTAGAAACGGAATCGACTCGAAATGCCAAATCAAACCTTTGGGATCAGAGTTCGAAAAACATTCAGTCTTGCTAAGTCAGTGAGGAGCCAATGAGGAAGAGCTATTTGACTGAGCAGAAGGCTTTAGTCGTAAAGACCGCATATATCAGCTGAGAGGAACGTGAGCGATGACCACGCACTCATGATGCCTGTGGTGGTTAGAGGTGGGGGACGAAGCGGACGAGGCCTTAATCCGGAAAGGGTTAGTTTTATTTTAATATCTCCTCAGACCATTAGTGGTTAAAGGTGCTATAAATATCTATTGCAGGTCCAAATATAGTAACTGTTTTTATTTCTTGTTTTAATTAAATAGTGTGTGTACATTACCACATAGGTTTCTAGACTTAAACTAAAGTACATCAATTAGTAAATTGCATTTAAATGTATCATTATTACTAAAGGTTGGAGAGATATGCGCTCGCATGCGACACAAGTTAGTTGAACACAGACTATGAATAACCTCAAATGTACAGCACGACCATTAAATGTGTAACCGTACAAAACAAAGTAAGGTAGTACTCTGCGAAATAGTGAAGCATTGCCTTGCAAGGGTATACAGATGTAAGGTCACGGCGAAGCTGTACCTACCTGCAGTTGTTTACATGCACAGTACAGTCCATGTGCAATATTCCTATCGAAAAACGCACACGCCTCCGACCTTTAGTTGTGTTTAGTCATGCTTATTTTATGGTTTCTCTTAAAATGGATTTGTAAATTTTAATTTAAAGAAGTCCCTTAAAGACAAGGTAGCATACTGAATAATTTGGTAGACTAAAGACTTAGTAACAGTTTTTGTCAGCTCTACAATTGTAACAACTGTGAGGGTGACAGTGTTGTTTGAAATCATTTGTTGAATTGGAATTTATTTGTTATTTCACACTAGCCATGTGTAGGACGCACTATGAAAGGGTAGAGCCAGACTGAAAAATTCAATGCCATAGCCGGGATTTGAAACATGGATCTTCTGGTTTCCGTCCAGCCACTCTAGCCATTTGAGCTACTATGGCCAACGTGCCAACATGACATTAAGTTCTCCAACTGACTCGTGTTTCCCCCGGTAAACCACTAGGAGTTCTCATAAACACATGAGACAACTGCTGACACTGAACAACTGACACGAGTCAGTTGGAGACCTTAATGTCATATCGGCACGTTGGCTATAGTAGCTCAAATGGCTAGAGCGGCTGGACGGAAACCAGAAGATCCATGTTTCAAATCCTGGCTATGGCATTGAATTTTTCAGTCTGGCTCTATCATTTCATTTGTTGAATTGTTATACATTTTTTCATTAAATTTAGAATCTAAATAAACATTTAAGCAAACGCGTAGCAAAATAGTATTCAATCATGTCAATCCAATTCACACTAAGTCTTTAAGTAGCAGATTCGTTATCAAGTGAAAACACAGTTTATAAAAAGTAGCAACGTTTGTATAAAGTATCACCTGGCTGCAAGTGGTAAAGTAAACGCTAAAAGTGGCAGTAGAGGCATTTCGTCGCGGCGATATAATTTAGAAACTGCAAATTATATAAGTAACATTAACAAGCTAAGGAAATTTAATTCGTGAAATTTATAACGAAATTTTAAAAGCAACAAAATTATCTTACAATATAAGTATTTTGGATTTAGAAGAATCAATAAGGTTAAAATTTATGAAGCGTAGTCCGAGCAAGTAACGCTTATGCCTTGGAAGCAATGATAATGGCTACAAGAAACAAATGAATGATAGAAACAATCGATATGAGAATAAGGAAAATATATGGAAAGACATTGTAAGGCCGATTACGAAATAAGGTTATTAGAGATGTAGAAGTTCCAATCTGTGACGGAATGGATTGTAAGATGAGAGTAAAATCTAATGTCTTCCAGGATTCTTAGGAAAGAATTCCACGAATAGCAAGAAATCACATCTAACATAAAGCGAAGAAGATGAATTAAAAGTTTTTCATCGCCAACTGCTGCAAATTTCTGCTCAACATATGCAAATTGAGATAACCTGCGCAGCATCATTATAGAGTCTAATTATTGGTACACGGGAATTCTGGAGAAGAATCTTTCAAGAACACTACCTTTCATTGAGCGAAAGTAGTGCGGTTCTCTGTTAAAAACTTGTGTCATGATTGTTGCTGGTAAACCAATCAATGCACGGGTAATCCAGAGAAAGAATCCTGGTAGTTAGAAGCAGCTTTATCTGTTCATAAATTACTACTGTAACACATTGTGTGCTTAGATATTTTACCAAACATTTTTTATTACATCACATATTAATTATTACAATAAATAAATTATCTTCAGGCAACTTAATATAAAAGCATAATTGTTTGGATTTATGTATAGGACATGTCTCACTTTGAGTCGTTTTATCTGTTTTTCCTGAAGTAGTAACAAAAACGTTTTAAATGAGTAAATAAAATGTATTGTTTCCTGTATCTCTATTGTTGGAATATATACACTGATTTCATTACGATTTCATTTCCGTAATTTCTTTATTACATTTGATTTCCATCGCTCCACTGAATTTTTAGTATTTTCCGTGGACAGTGCTTGGTCCACGGGTATAAACAACTGCAGCAGGAGACCGGCCTTCAAGCCTGGAACTAGGATCACAATAGATCTACGAGGCAGATCGCATGAGGTTGCGATCACGAGGCGTCCGTCTTTGTTGTATAATATAACTTAACCAAAGTATTTGTGCAATTGCTTTTGATAAACACACACACACACACACACACGTACGCACGCACAAACACATACACACACTTAAGAGCTTACTTTTCAAAACAAACTTATTTTTGGATTTAGAGAATGGAAAAATTTGAATTGCCAGAGAAATTTCAATATCTTATTTAACGATGAAGTAAAAACAAACGCCTAGTGTAAATGCGAAGAGAAATCTATAGAGAAATGGGGCAGAAGAAAGGAAACGAAGCATCTCAAACAAGAAGGGCAAAGAAGATGGTCTTCGTCATCACAGCGACAAACTTATGCAAACAATAAATGGACGAGTACCTCAATCGATGGATGAACCTGACGACTGGGCATAGAAATCAGAGGTAGGGAAGGAAAAGAGCAGTTAGGAATTGTTGAAGTATCGGACGTGAAGAAGAGATAAGAACAACAGAAAGTTTCAGCAATATCCATACCAGGAAAGACCCGAAAGTTCAAAAGCTGTGTATCTAAACATTCGACTTTCCTTTATGAACTGAGGAAATATACAAACGAAATGTAATTTCCTTGCATGCAAAGGCTTCCCGGGTTATCCCAACAGAAGCCAAACTAACTAACCTGAAGGGTGTAGTGTTTGCAGTGGGGGAAACATGTCCTCGGGCACTGTAAAAGTGAGGGATGTAAGGATCTAACTTACTGTATCAACCAAGTTGCTTCTCCTTTACCGCCACTCTTACAGACGGGGGTGCTCTTTGAGGGCAAATTTCTCTTAGGGGAACGTTGATATCGCATTTCATTGTGAGACGCACGTTAGACAAGGAACGTAAGAAATATAACTTTAAAAATCTGATGTGCTTCATTCGATGCTCCCGTACTTATTCTATAATAAGCTATTCCAAAAAAAAGGTTACTGTACTCAATTTTAGCTTATATATGTGTTTTAAGAAATGGTTTAATTATAGATTTCCTTGCAGGTATCCTGGAAACAGGGAAGCGTACTGAGCTGAGAGCTAGTCCCTTTGTGATGGATTTGAAATTCTGTCCTCTGTTAATGTAGTTTTCAGTGGTTTAGGAGATACATGCTTGCCTGCAGTTCCTGAGAACACGTATTCAAATCCAACGAAGGACGTCATATGTTTTTGGTGTCAACATCTTTGCATGACTTTCATCCTAAGACAAGTAAAGTACGTTTGGTAGATTTATTGCGAATAAAATTACCTCAAGTTTGATAAAGAGACCTCTGAGCAAACTTAAACAATATTTCATGTACAATTTACCGTAGGATACTGAGAACCACGGCAAAATTACTTACGAGTCTTTAAATTATTTATATCATAATTTCGTGAAGGAGTCATAACATAACGAGTACGAGTGATCAGCCCAATGCCTAGTATGACGCTGAAGACGAAGAAAAAATGTATTGTGAGATGGTAGGAATACTCGCAATTTACAATAATCCATTCCATCGTCTAATCATCGGAGAAACGTTGAACAGATCTTCGGTCGGAACGGTCGGTGTCGAGGATTTGAATCCAGGACCTCTCAAATATGGGTCACACACGCTCCCTCGCTTGGACATAGCACTTCTTGCGAACATGAGATTTTAGAGTTAAACCCGAAAATAGCGTGCAGTCTGGTAAAGTTCGAGAGTGATGGCCAATGGGTACGCTTTACGCCCCTTTAGGTTATGTGTATGAATGCTGGGTTCAGTTATGTAATACCTCAAACTTTCTTGTCTCTAATGTCCTTACATTTTATTTCATCTGGGGGAACATAGCGACGTTATGTGGCATCTGCAGTGAATGTGTTTTGAATGGGAACTGTTCCTACCCGGGAGAAGTCTGGGTAAGCTATATCTGGAACCTCTAATACCGGTTTCTGAATCCCCCAGTTATTATAATAGGCATGACTACTAAGAAGATTATAATAAAGACTTCAGGTGGTATGCTCAAAATGGAAACAGCTGCACTGCACTTGCCGCCGCCAGGCATTCTCGTCTAATTTCTTCTTAAGGTAAGTTAAGGAGCTGTAAAAGGCTTAACACCAGGCGTGAAGCTGCAATCCAGCTCCAGTTATAATCTTTATCTCCAAAATATTTACCTGCGCTAGTAAAATTATAGCTGTTAGTGAAATATTGTATTCCGCGCAAAAATTGCATAAACAAATTTCACCAGAAATACCGATTTTGAAACTTTCTGAGCCACCTAGAAATTATAAATACGTTCTAGTGCATGTGTGTATGTGTGAGAGAGTGTGAATTAAAAACGAAGAGTAAGATAAACATCAAATTTCGTCCAGTAATATGTTACATCAAATTTCGTATTTAAGTTCAGCATCTTATAAAAATACAGCATAGAAATATTCAAGAAAATTAACCTCACCCCAAACTTACCTATTTAAATTTTTTCCTTTTTTAGTTTATTTTCTCAAGAATATAACAGTTTTTTTTGTAAAATATCGTATTTATGCTGAATTTCCTGGAAATAACATCCTAAATCCCATTATTCTGGAGGACTCTAAAACTGTAAACCTTATGGTATAAAAAAGCAGATCTCGTTAAAGCATACAAATTATACCAAATGTATTTTGGTCTGGGAAGTACTATTTCCTCATTAGCATTTTCTTGCAAATGCCTGCAAAATTTCGGCAGTTATGTGGAAAAGTAGTTTAAGAGTTGTAGAATTTTGTGCAATAAATAATTTTTCTGTACCTGTACACAATTTAATATTATTACCAAACAGAGCTTACTTTCTGGACGTACCTCGTATATGTATATAAAGTTTAAATCCAGCTCTGTCAATAGTTACCAACTTTTTCTGAATATAAACATAAATATGGTAACGGTATCTTTTTATTCGTGTATCATTGGGCATTCCATTCAAAAACAGAAAGGAGGATATGAAGAATTCATCGGAGATAAAACATTACTTGACTCCATAAAGGCAGTTTCTGCAATAGGTGCGCATGCCTTTTCTCTGAGTGTTTAACTTTTGTACGTGTGTGTACGGAATTGGTAGTGTTTACTGAATCTTCAAATTACGACTGAAGAAAACCACAGTCAAGAACGATACGCAGAGGTTTTGAACAGGCACGCCTACCGTTCATGAGTCTGACCTCGGCTTTTTAATGCTAGTTCCTTTTAGTAGTGGTAGCAGTAGTACCAATATATTCGAGCCCGCCTCGGTAACGTAGATGGTAGCGTGTGTGGCCCCACGTTCAAGAGGTCCTGAGTTCGAATCTCGGTCGCGGTGAGTTACCTGGATAAGGTTTTTCCGGGGTTTTCCCTTAACTCGATAGACGAATGGACCCCGCACTCATTTGAGCATCATTTCACCCATTTCAAACTTTATGGGGTACAATTTATAAACCAAATTGTATTTAATATATTTTTCTGAGGATAACATTTTTATTATAACAACTCAATAAATTAAAATATTAACTTGTTATAGAATGAAAGGATATGGCTCATGACGGTTTGTTATTGTTATAGTCAAGAATTGTTTCCCTAAATATTAATTAAATATGTTGATCTATTCTTGAATGTGAGCATAATAATCTAAGTTACATACAAATAATAAAGTAAAATGGTAACAAACAATGCGTAATTTCGTTTGATTTAGTATTAAATACCAGTTACTCATGATTGCTTCCAAATTTTGATTGGAAATTTGCTTTATAAGATTGTAACCCAAATATAACTTTTTATTATTTTATTTAATGGTGTGATAAAAATATTTTCATGCTCACAGGAATTAAAAATCCTCATGTGATACACACAGAGGTCTCTATTCGTGCCAAATTTACATAAATTATTCTTAATCGCGTTAAACATATAGATAAAGCCTCAAATAATACCGAAGGAAAGACAAAAATAGAGAGAAAGAAGAAAATGAGAAAAAATAATAACAACCACAAGATGAAATACTTAGAAAAGTGGATAGAAAAAACTAATGCTGTAAAAAGTATAAATAGAGAATTAGACACACGTTATGTGTTTTAGTGAGTTTTAATTTTTTACAGTATACCGATAATTATAGATTATATAACAGAGAGATATGCTTCATAAAATGTACTCTACATATATTTATTGTGGCTGCGCTGTTCCAGGAGAAAGGGATGGGGTGAAAGAACCACAGGAGGTATAAGTCACAGGCAAACAGGCCAAAGAGACGCGCCTAAGTCCGCAACAGCTCAAAAGCCCGTCCAACTCCTGAATCTGTTTAGGGACAGCAAAGAACGAACCGATGACCAAGCAGTCCTCTGGAATACTCTTTACTATGAGTAAGCATGCAAACCGCTATACACAATGAAACCTAGAAGCACACCTGAAGTATTAGAAAGGACATGGAAAGAAATTCACATCAGCATTAGAGAAAACCACGAGAAACCAAGGACGGCTGACAAGAATCGAATCCGGGATCTTCCGAATGTGAACTTCGCACGTCTCCATCAGGTATTCTGCAATAAGTATATATGAATCTTTTACGATTTTTCAGTAATTTAAAATTTATTCATGCTTTCTACCCTTCTGAGTAAGAAAATCTTGGCTGTGTAACACAGAGTAGAGCTAGGCAAAGAGTAATTAAAATAAACTCTTTGCTGTTCATACCTTCCTTTCCTTCAACAAATAAGACTCTACAATGGAATGTAATTACAAATGCGGGTGTCGACCTTAAAGAGCTACGTAATATCAAAAGAAGATTGACAGAGGAGTGGAACTTGAAAGAATTTCAATACCTTATTTTTGTCTCATAAAACTGTTTGTGTTTATATTACGACATGGGTTTGTGCTGCCACAAAGTGTCACAGAAGGAAATGAAACGTTGGATGGATTTTCGCTTTAGTACTTAACATAATATCCCATGTCTTTTTCAAGACTTGAAAGGAACAAACTATTGAAAAGAAATTAAAAAAGGAATAAAAGAGGAAAGCGCGCCAGACAGGAATTTGCCGTATTACATCACAGAGGAAAGAACGGCGCGACGTAAGATGAAAGCAAAATGTCTCGAATTTCCTTAGATCTAAAGGAGACATGCTCGTTTTATTCGTCCTTGTTACTCCTAACGGAAATTTCTCTTTGGTCCGAGCTCATAGAACTATGTGCCGTTGTTTTTTATAGGCTAAACTTCGCAAAAATGTAATTAAACCGTCAGCCATTTACTTTGTGGAGACATAGCCTTTATTAGCTAAAGTAAACTTTTATAAAAATATAGTAGAGGCACAGTAGTTCTTTTTGCAACAAATGGATAACCCTGATGGTGATTATATTTCTCTGTGCCAGAGAGATATAAACTAAATTTTATTTATGAACAGTCTTTAATTGCTGTAGTTCTTAAGGTCACATTAAGTATTGGTGAAAGATAAGAGTAATTTTACTCAGAGGACGGTTTCCTTTTGTTCCGTGTATACCCTGCCTTTAACTGCAGTGGTCATATAGGCGGCTGTTCTCCTTTGGAATATATCAATGGTGTTAACTCACGTTGTGCTGCTTGTACTTTGTATTTTAATCATTAGATCACGCAGACATTCACACTCTCATTCATACTTCCAGACTCTGGGAAATAGGGGGAATCTATTCCCCAGCCGGGAATAGAACGCGTTGCACAGCAGGCAGGTGCCCTACCGACTGAGCTATGGGGCCAGCTCAGAGGGCCGTTTACTAAGCGGGAAGGTGTCAGTAAACAATCTGATGGTCTCAGTAAACATCCTACGTCTTCAACGCACAAGGAAATAATATGTTCTAATATGTAGACTGAATATGTATGCAGATGAAGGTGTAATGGTTTGAAGTTGTTTCTGCAATAATTCTAAATAAGTTGGTGGAAATAATCATTTCTTTCACACTACCCGTGTGTAGGCTAAGGTTTGAATGAGTAGAGTCAGACTGAAAATTCAATGTCATAGCCGGAATCTGAACCACGTGCGGTTGCTCTAACCAACTGAGATACTATGGCCAATGTGGCGATATGACATTAAATTCTCTAACTGGCTCGTATGTTTCCTGGTAGGCCACTAGGTGTTCTCATATGCTATGAGATATGCACTTTTTCTGGCGACTTACTATGCTATAAGTACTTAAGTCCCAGGCTTCTTGGTTAAACCACTAAGTGTAACCGACATTGAATTTTTCATTCTGGCTCTACTCACTCAAACCTTAGCCTACACGCGGCTAGTGTTGAAGGAATGATCATTTTCATCAATTTACCTGAATGACATAGTAGTTTAACTATGAAGCCTGGGACTTAAGTTCTTAGAGCATAGTAAGTCACCACATAAGGTGCGTGCCTTATAACATATGAGAACCTTTAGTGATTTACCGGGAAACATACGAGTCAGTTGGAGAATTTAATGTTATATCGGCATGTTGGACATGGTAGCCCAGTTGGTTAGAACAACCGCACGGAGAGCGGGAGATCCGTGGTTCAATTCCCAGCTATGGCATTGAATTTTTTCAGTCTGGCTCTACTCATTCAAATTTTAAATAGCACTTAGAATCATTTAGTGACATACTAAAGAGAGAAAGCTACCACAAGAGTTTGTGGGAATATGTGATAATAACGCATCATAGCCTTCTGAAAGTGACACTAACATTTCGAGTTCCCTCCGTGACAAAATAAAAGAAAAAAAGAAGCATTATTGTCCAAAAAACCTGTCTTATGCTTTGCACTTAACCATAAAATTATTACGTTTACATTATACAAAAATCTTTCATAACTTTGCACAGCTGTTAGTGATTATTTTCTATCATGTACAATCTGTAAAAAAATATCGCAATTTATCATTAGAAAGAGAAGCATTAACTTTACTGTGATGTATATATTTAACACTCGTGAAGAGCGAAAGTAAACCATTGAATATTACATGGAAACAAACTAAAGCTAAAACGTTTGTCAGTATTTTCATTGTACGTACAGTGCCGCCCATACAGCATCAAAGAGGTCCTTTTTAATTGCGTGCGGCTGAAGGGAATAAATTTACATAGCAGAAAGCTTTCAAACGGCTTTTAATATTTTATGACCTGCTGCATATGACACGGCTGCTGATAATTTAAATTTACACAGGATGTCACAAAAGCTTTTCTTGGGTTAAAACAGAGCGAAGAGAGCTCAACAGATATAACCGTTATTGTACGTGAATTACAAACAATACCTTGTTTCCTTAAGAAACTAAATATGAGTGAGTTTGAAGGCATATTTTCTTGTGGCTGAGCAGAAAAATGTTACGTACCGCAAAGGATTGTCTGATGATTTTTACTTGATGTCAGGTTTCATGTTCCTGGTTCCTGGATTGGTCAGGAATATTTCTATTCTATATTGTATTCTTAATAGTAAGTAAAAATAAACGAACCTCAGTACAAATAATACTTTTCCTGAATAGGAGTGTTATTTTTTAATTCACCGATTCCGTTTGTATGCCGCTTTAACATCTAAGATTTTACTGATGCTATCTGCCTTTGAAACAGTCACAATAATGTTCACTAACTTACCATGTATTAGTCTTTGGTTCTACTTATATTTATAAACTTCAGATATGCGCGCTGTCTTATACTTTCAGACCCTAAATACAGAATAGTTACACTAGTCAACGTGGTTTTGGTACAAAGTGCATATAAAATGTAATTCTATATTGTAATGTGATATAAATATGAAATCAGAAAGTATCCATCACGTCAGGATTAAAAGTTATGACCTGCAAGTTATACATAGTTTGAATTTACTGTATAATTTTTAAGTGCCTTGTGTTTGAAATGAGCGTGATAAAAGTTTGTACACTGACCTTTGTTGTTCTTAAATTTAATGTGAACTGCTTTTCAAATGAAATATATAAGATGGAATTTTTATTGAGTCACAAATTAGGAAGTTAATGAATGATAAGAACTTCGAAGAAAAATTAAGTCAGAATTTACAGCATGGTGTTGTCTTAAGAATTTCGTTGAAGGTTTCCTAGGGAATACAAGAGCAGAAAATAGTGATATATTAGTGGGAAATCTTTTAGAGAACTATAACTCCTGGATGCAGAATGTCACCAAAATGAACTTCCTTCATTCTAATTTAGATTTCTTCCCTAGAAATTTGGGAGAAGTTAGTGACGAACATGGAGAAAAGTTTCATTAGGACATTTTGTGAATAGAAAGACGCTATAAAGGTAGATGGAAACCTTCAGAATTAAATGGCTTCTGTTGGTTTTTGAAGCGTGAAGCATATATATCCAACAGAAGGAATTTGTCATCAAAGGGTCTCAACCCTCCACCTTCAACTTTATTATCGAGCAAATTAATGTTGCAATATTTCTTGTAAAGTGTAAATTAGGCCCAGGGCACTAGAGTAAGATAGTTTTATGGCATTAAATATGTTATACCTATATACTGTATTTATATAGTGTAGACCACTCTAGTCTCTGTTTTAGACACAGGAATTTAAAAACCTCCAGAACAAAAAAATTGGAGATTGATGGCAAAATCTAACTGGCATTTTCAGAATTGGAAAGTCCAAATTAGTTAGGTACACCATGTTTTATCTCCGTACCTAAAAAAGATTATTTGACCACTGTTACCATCTGGATCCTCTGCATTTACAAATCACAGACCAAAGAGGCAATGATGGATGTTTTTCAAGTACTTGTCATAATACTTATATTGCAATTAAATACATCAAATGAAACAAGGTACTGGTGAAAAAAGGCCACTGAACCTGTTATTCTAACTGTGGGAACATTATTTGAAACCATACGGAAATAAAATGCTATATATACAATTTATTTAACTGATAGGCATGCAAATAAATTTTAATCTGAAATAAATATACATAAAAACTGGAGAACATTAATAATAAAAATTGTGGAATCTTTTGGAAAGGACATTTCTGAACGTTTTAAATTCTAAATAGAATGATCGATTTTCAAAGACTTCTTATCAGGTAGTAAACAATTTTCTATTCATTATTTAGTTTCTTTTTGAATAAAGCAGTCAAAATTTACCGCTTAACGGAAAACGGGATACATTTAAAGCAGTTGATGTGTTGCAATCATATGACTTCCTCTACTCTTGTAAAATATTCTTACAAAGAGTACAAATATAAGTACTAAGAAATTTTAAATATACAAAAAGCGGAATTAACTTGCAAACTCCCTCGCACCTTTTCATAATATTAATTTTAATCATGCTGAAAACTACTGAATGAATGGGAAGAATTTTATTTAAATATAGGTTAAATTATTAAAGTATTTTAACCCATTTAAATACTATAGAAGTATATAGAAGTACTTTTCTTCAGGGTCTGTATGATTTATACTTTTAATTTTTGCTAAGGGAGTGAATAAAATATCCTTAGATTCAGTTAAATATTCCGAGTCAGAAAATTGAAGCTGAACATGAATACAGAAATATTTGAAATCTCCTAGTGTTTGTTTGAAAGAATACCAGTCAGTTGGGGAATTTAATGTCGTGCCGACATGTTGTCATAGTATGAGCTAACGTTTAGAGTAACTGGAGCAAATCGAAAGATCTAAGGCTCAAATCCTGTATTGTATTTTTCAGTCTGGTTTTTCGTTTCAATATAAGTCTATGATTCTTTGAAATAACTGTAAAATGGCATGAGATTTATAGAGGGGTAATCTGTTAGTAGTAGGTTTATTAACTTAATTCAATTCTCTCTTCACTGTATTGCAAGAGGACACTTGCGAAATTTCAGTTTAGCTACTCGCGATTGTGACTGAAGGTTGCAATGAAAAACTCTTAGGCTATCAGGTATTTTTTTGTTCTTCTTTCCTTATTTATTTTTGTCATTGCTCTTGATGGCCATATCGTTTCAAAGTTAAAAAACGCCATTGGCATTTTCGTTAACGGAATTTGTTACTACGCCAACGGTGAGTAAATTCGGATTCCCCTTGGAGCAGGCTAGATACTTCATGCATAACAGCTTAGCTGAAGAAGTTGCCGCCAAAGGACGGGGTAGGCTACACTTGAGTTACAAACGTGGGAGACGCAGGAGCAGTGCAACGCCTAAACCTTTGTGAACTTTACAGAAACGTCTAATTATAGTAAATTCATTCACGGTTTTACTTTTTTTTCCTTATTGTATATTAATATTTTACCTTGCCGTGAATTCATTTGTATAACTATGGAACTAGAGCTGATTTGGTAATTGTCGATCCATTCGTGCTCTTTAGTGCATTAACATGTAACTGTCATTATATAGCTTAATAAATAATGTAGCTATAAACTTAACTTGGTAGTTATTTGCTTTTTGAAAATAGTGTGTATGCATTTGGTCTCGCAGTGCGATGTTTGTTAGTATAAGTAAATCAACAAATTTGAGATTATCAAAACCGTATTTTTTGTTTTTATTTTTGTAATTTACGTCCTACAACGTTAAGTCATATCGGATGATGAATGAAATGGGTGAAATGATGCTGAAATGAGTCCAAGGCCAATAGAGCTTAGAGTTATCCGACATTCATCTATCAGGATAACGGAAAAACCCGGAAAAATCCTTATCCAGGTAACTCACCCTAACCGAGATTCAAACTCGGGACCTCTTGAGCGTGTGGCAGACACACTACCATCTGGCATCAAAACAGTATTACGCGAATTAAAAGGAGATTGAAGACATCATGGCTGTCTGTTAAAATTCTCTATAATATTGATTCGACCGTTTTGTTGCAGACATGAATAATTGCATGATGTTACCTGGGTGCTTATCAAACGGAAGACCCAGGTTTTATTCCCAGTACTGAGTGTAGATTTTTTCCGTTAGGATACCTGGTCTGGAATGCACTCAGTCATTTTAGGTCCCTCGGGGGTGAAATGAGGTGCTACTGGTTTAGAAAATAGCGGCCCCAGATTGCATATATCAGACAGAAGGCACAAGGTCGCTGACCAGCGTTCAGGACTGCACCCCGCTCATGATGACTATAATGGGCAGAGGTGAAGAATGTAGCGACTGGGCGATAGGTCTTGGCCTGAAAACGGCTGTTGCCACGCCGGGTTAGTTTACTTTGTTAATGCAGGGGCACTGAGAATTGTGATTAGCGTTTTCAAATTAGATATTGTATAATGAATTGAAATTGCTTCCTGTAATATTACAATATTTTTTTACTTTTTCTACTACGTACATAAAGAAAAGAAAATATTGCTTCTCTCTGAAATTTTATGTCAATTTTGCACCGAAAGTAAAGATTTTGGGCATCTCTTTAAAGTATTTTTAGACGTTTTATTTGTTTCAGTGTTTGTGTGTGTATGTGTGTGTAAGTGAACCGTATAACCCAAAAACGAAAGACGGTTTAAGCCCAAATTTATGATTAAGTATGAATTTTCCAAGAATGTGACATGAAGCTGTTCAACACAATCACTACACCCCAAACTGGCTTTTAAATGCAAAATTTTCTTCTTCTTCTGCTTCTGCTTCTAATTCTACTTCGTGGATTTAGACCTTTGATCTGTTTGCTGTTATCCATCTATCTCATGGACATCCACTCTTTTTGTAATTTTAGGTTGGAATTGAAATAATACCTGCGGTAATCTATTTTGTGGTATCCTTTCTATGTGGTCTAACCAGTTATTTCTTATTTGATTTATTCTGTCGTTTAATTTGAATATGTTTAATTCTGTTCTAATGTCCTTATTATATTTTTCATCTAAACGTATATCCCGCTAAAGGACGCAAGAGCTTCATTTACGCTTATTCTGTCTTTCTTCTCTCTGATCTCAAAAATTTCCAGTTTCACAGGTATAAGCTAACATGGAAACTGCCATAGTTTTATCAAATTTTAATTGAGTTGCTTTTTAATTTTTATTTCTCAATGTTTTGTTTACTGTTTCACACATGTTATAGAACCTGCTTATTTTTGTTACTATCATTCATTTTGTAATAGGATACTTTACATTCCATATACGATAGTTAAAATTATTTTCCTGTCCTATAATATTATTTATTATTTATTACTATTTTACATCTGAAGTGGCTTGTCCCTTCGAACGTCATCACGTTTGTTTTCATCTCTGAAATTACCATATTGTAACTACTGACGGTTACTTCTAATTTGAGTACTAAATTTGTAGTTCACACTCTGTATTGCTAAATATTACTAGATCGTTTGCAAACATTACGTATGGTGTTTAAGGCCTTGTTATTTATAATAAAACCTACACTTAAGTGTTCTTGCCATTATCATAGGACATCGTCGACATATATACTTAACAATGCTGGGGACATTGGGCAGCCTTATTTAACACCTTGAATTATTTTAATTTTCTTCTCAATATTATTGGTTGATATATTATATGTTGAACAATATAAACATTGAATGAATTTTATCAGGATAATCTCTTTTATACAGTATTTTACAAATTTTCTTTGTAGTAATCTATCAAAAGCTTTGTTGTAGTCGATACATAATATTTAAATGCAACATCTTTAAAAAAATTGATTTTCTCAAAACAAAAGTCTCTAATGGATTTTATAAAAAATATATGTTCAGCAGATTTTCCGAATAAAATGAAACGTACATTTAGAATTCTATGGAAATAGTCTCCGAAACTTGAACCGTGAGATGTAGAGAACATATTATTATACAAATATGTGAATTTCGCTAGTTATTTAATCTGCTGACTACGCAAATAAAGGACTTTCTAAAACAGTATATGGCGACCGTACTTAAAACACTTGGTTACTGCCTAAAGATTCATCCTCTGTGCTAGTAAGGATATATCCAACAAGAAAATTTGTACAAATGTTTATCTGGATTAACATGAAGCAAATAAAAGAATAAGCGTCTGTAAGAAAGGTTTGTATTGCAGTAAAGAATGCCATATGCAAAAAATATTTTGCTTTGAGAATGTAGAAGCGATGCTTAACAACCTATGAAATTACCTATTTGTCTTCAAAGATATCCTGGAAAATATTCACACAAAATTTATTATCATTTATTTCGTCAAAATAACACATATTAACTGAAAATACTATTAAATGAACCATGTTTCATAGTCCTAAAGAGAAAAATGCACTCACATGAATAATAATTTCTGAAAATTCGACTAAAAATGAAAGTTTAGTTTCATTTTTTTATTTTCAAAGCATGACATAGAAAAAGTGGTACAATAGTTAATAGTGATGTTCTCTGCAGTTATTTGTCAAACTAATGGAATAAGACTGCGTTTGCTGGCTGAGCAGGCAGTGGTCTATTTTGAAAGCATGTAAGTATGTGCTAACCATTAACTTCTGTAAATTAATTCATAAGCAGATAAATAAACGCATCAGCCTTTTAGTGTATTTTATAAGGGGCGTCCAGAAAGTAAGTTCTGTTTCAATTTATCTCCGCTGCAGCGCTGCGATCGCAGTTCTGCACATGCGCGGTGGACGCTCTGTATCATAGAGAAGAAACGTGCGCCATTGAGATCGCTGTCAGCCAGTACGCTTTGTTGTGCTTGTTTACAATGTCGGTATTGATTGAAAATCCCGCTGCTTGTGAAATCAGATCTGTGATTCGTTTTCTGAATGCTAGGAAAGTGAAACCAATTGAAATTTATCGGTAAATTTGCGATGTCAAAAGGTGTTGCGTTTCTTCACGACAACGCACGACCACACATTGCAAATGCGAAGAAAAAACATCCTACAGGGATTTTGCTGGGACGTGTTTGACCAAACCCCGTACAGCCCTGACCTCGCTCCTAGCATCTCAAATCTTTCCTTGACGGTCAGCACTTCAACAATGACGAAGAGCTCAAAGAAAATGTTTCCAACTGATTGAAGACTCAGACGGCAAACGTCTATGAAGAAGGTATACAGAAACCTGTGCCTCGCTGTGACAAATGAATGCAAAATTTCGGCAGTTATGTGGAAAAGTAGTGTAAGAGTTGTAGAATTTTGTGCAATAAATAATTTTTCTATATATATACACAATTTAATTTTATTACCAAATGGAACTTACTTTATGGCACCAAAACGAATGGAGTTAAATGGACAATTATTTGAGAAGAAAGAGACGTAACCCACGCTTTTAAAATTTTACATGAATTATCTACTAGAATTAAAAAAAAAATTTCGATTGATAACTATATATAATGTTTCGTATCAACAAATTTCTTATACCAAAAACTGTACATTTATATTATCATAATGTTAAGTACGAGTACTATAGTTAATCACGGCGGAATAGTAAACTAAAGTTTATGGTAGATAGAGTCAATATGAAAAATTCAATGCCATGGCCGGGATTTGAGCCACGGATCTCCTGGTTTCCGTCCAGTCGCTCTTAACCCTTGAGCTGCCATGGCCAACATGCCGTCCTGACATTAAATTTTCCAGTTGACTCGTATATTTTCCCGGTAGACCACTAGGGGCTCTCGCATCCGAGATACACCATTTGTGGCGACTTACTATCGTAAGTACTTAAGTACGTAATAATAAGAGTTAAATGATGAAGCCTGGGACTTAATATATATATATTCTACATTTACTTCTATATATTCTACATTTGACAGTAGCAAGCTGTGATTTTCTCGACTTCGCATAAAAATTAATAAAACTGCTATTAATGCTAGTGCTGAAGCACCCTATAATCTTTACATTAATGTCTAAAATTAATAACGTGACTATTAATGCACTAATTAACATAAATTAAAAGATACAACCATCAGAAAGGCATCGTGTTCTCTATGTTTATGGAGATTAAGTTCAAAACTCAAAAAAGCGGACCTTTTATTTTTAGGAAGTGTGCAAGGAATAACAAGTATAGAACGGTTTATAAATGAAAAGGAAGACTTTGATGTGCTACAGAAAAAAATGGTTGGCTCATTAAGATAGATTAGATTACAACGTGATATCAAATAAATATATAATAAAAACTACTCAGAGGTAGAACTTTCATCACCAAAAGAAACAAATGGCGTAACAGTACTTGTTGATGAAACAAAGGTTTTATATGATTAAACATATGACGCAAGTAAACGACGGAGAGCGAACCGTTCTGAAATGTTATGCTTATTTTCTAATAAAACGAGGACTTCATACCTTATCTGAAAATATTGAAGATATTTTCTTCATCCAGTTGATTTCATATTTAAAATATTTTAATGAAAATAATTACAAGGATTTTGATGAAAAAATGATTCCATTCAACATTTTTAAGGGAAAGAGAATGTTTTAAAATTGCTTTCCGCGTTGTAAATTTCTAAAGCTAAGTTTCCAAATGCGGTATTTATTTAATTTCTTATGTTTTAACCATACTGACCTTATACAGAAACCACAATATTAATGTGAATATACAGTATTTAAACTCTGTTCTGTAGGTGAATCCCCGAGAATATTTACTCTACCCTAAAATAGGCTGTAGAGAAAATAAGAATATTGTATTCGAGAAATCTTGAGAAAAGTTTATTTCCAGTTTCATCCTTTATAGGATAAACATTAGGATAAAACTTCATACCACTCCTTTTAATGACATATTATCTTTAAGTTTCTTGGAAGAAGTTTTCGTAATTAGGTGAAAAAGTATGAAATAAGCAACAATTTCTTTTACCGAGTGTTTTCTCTTGACATAATCAAGCTCTGGTGTAAATATTACATGTATGTTATATACTGCTTTACAAATTAACTGTTAGAAATTAATACATTTAAATGGCTCTCTCTCATATTTCTAAGTCATGCCTTTATGGAAAGAGCCCCGGAGTGCGTATTCGCGCCCCTTTTTTTGAGGACAGCTTTGATAGCTCCCGGGTACAACAGAGAGTACGTTTGACGTCCGACGTAGATAGCTCTCGCCCATAATTGAAATGTCTCTTCATATTGAAATATAACTTAACGATGGCAAATTTTTCCTAGCCCTTTAATTGCAAACATATTTGGAAGATTATTCCCATTAACCAAACTATTTCACGAGAATTGTACCAAAAACTTTCATTAAGATATTACAATTATAAAAGAAACGTGTTTGAGCTCTGGACCAGTATAAGTCGCACAAGATTGGATAAGCTGTAAATACTATATAACGCAATAAATGGCTCCACGGTAGCGTGTTGGGCTAGTATACGAGAGGACCCAGGTTCGATACTCTTTGGGATATTTTTGTTATTTTACCGGAACGTTTGGCGAATACTGAGACGGTTCCTTTTTATACTACAATTTTTTACCTATTATCTGTTCCGTGCTTGTAGAAACAATGGATGTTTTTCGTTCCGACTGGTCCAATGCGCTTTGGAACAGTTCCTCCATGTCATGGCGTCATTGTTTTAAGCCAGTTGTTTGATGTGAGTGTCGGCTTTAAGAGGAAGGACATAACATAGTGCATGCGTAACGGAGAAGTTTCCTAGCAAGCACAATGTTCACTTCTAAGAGCACTACGACGTGACAACTTTAGACATAAACAATATTTTCAAATTACATAATATATATAACTCTACAAACTTCTATTCCTTCCATATAACTACATTTTTATTTGAAGCCCACAATGCATTGTTGGCAACCCTGTTGACTTATGGACCTTCGATATAGACAATCGATTCTGAGGTCCTGGAAGGTTTTCACATCCAGACTGAACGACCTGCTTGCTAGAAACTTCTCAGACACATAATCTATGCCTTTGTATAAGTACTCGACCGGGCTCACTGGCTACAATAATTGAAGTCCAATGAGTTACATTAGATGCCGAGTGCACTGCAGTGGATCATCTATTGCAAGAAGGGGACGATTTGTTTGAGCGGTCATCATACTGATGGCCGGTAAACAAT
This sequence comes from Mantis religiosa, assembly GCA_030765055.1. NCBI lineage: Eukaryota > Metazoa > Arthropoda > Insecta > Mantodea > Mantidae > Mantis > Mantis religiosa. The sequence goes on along the minus strand of CM060949.1, from coordinate 178,227,799 downwards.
GAAGCCATGATTAGTGCATAACATGGAATGAGATACACTATGCTATATTTAAAAATGAATGCACACTGCATATGAGTACACTATTTCAAATGCTAGTAGAGAGAGAACTCTGAGTTTCAGAGGTATAATTTGCAGTGATTTTGCTTAAAACTCTTTGAAACTACGTCCGTGATTTTAAATGCTTGCATATCTACACGTCCTATAAAGTTTCCTAACTAAGCAACAGCCTTTATGTTTATGCTTCTATTGAATACACAGATTCCCTCATAACATTACTGGGCTTCTAATGAATGCTTAAGTCAATATTTATTGATGTAGGTTGAAAATAAAAATGATTAGTTAGGCTAACATCATTAAAGGTTTAAGTTGTATACAATGTACACGGTGTTCATTTTTATCTGTGATTTACCGTGCAAAATTTGACGTCATCAATAGTATCGCTATACTTAGAGTTTATATACAGTAGTTTCGTATAGTGGTTTGAGATAGTATTTGATGTGCTGACAACAGCTTTGAGGCCTCCCTCTACCGAACAGAAGACAATTTTAGGACAAAATTATGGAAATAGCTACCAACCCCTTAAAATGGGTGTAATTTCTAAGAAGGTACCTAAGTCAAGTTGCACTTGAGTTAATACTTAAAGCATTTAATAATGACTGTACGCTGGTAACAAAGTAATTGTATAATAAGACCTGAAGCTTTCCTGGCGACACATATGTTCACTTTCTTCTCGGGCAGCCAGCCAGGTGAAAAGATGATTAGATATCATCATCTTATCTTATATATCTTTTATATCTTATTATATCTTATTAGATATCTAATCATCTTTTCACCTGGCTGACTGCCCGAGAAGAAAGGGAAAGTAATTGTATTTTTGGAATCCTGCCTTGAGCGAGGAGGGTCCTATCACGTTTTGAAAAAAAAATTAATAAAAAACAAATTACAAAGGTTAAGCTATATCTTATTAAATACGTATAGCGATATATGCATACCTTTTTTTTTGTAAATGATGCTTAAGGCGAATAAAATATTATATATATTGAGTTTGGAAAATACTTTCCATATTTGCATTTAAAAACAAATTTAGAAACTAAAATAGTACCAAATAGTATCAAATTAGCTTATTATAGTCCTATATGTAATGGGAATTAAGGAGAACCGTGTGTCCAAATTTGGGGGTTTCCGATATAAAAATGCAATGGATGCAAGGTATGTGGTGGCAAAAAAAAAAAAATGCCTCCACATTCCCTGTTTGTTTACCATTCACCAACAAGCCAAGTGCTGTAAACACAGCTGGGGTTCTGAATCACGGCTAGCTATCCATACTGTGTCAAGAAGTCCATTATAAAATGGCACACTGGGCAATAAACACTCCGTTAAAGTAGTTTAGAAAGAATTGACGCTTCTGTTTGATTCCCTTTTTAGGCTCAATTCTGTAAAATGTATAAATCCACTTGGATTGATGTGCAAATTTATAAAGTGAGTATACCTACCACAGGATTATAAATGTTAAAACTGTAGCTTTTCATGCCTTATCTTCCATCCTCCCCTGAAAACTTTGAATGGGGCTTGTAGACATCACCCAAATGAAACGCTATCCGGAAACAATACATATAACCAAAGTTTTATATTAAGTGTGGTTTATCAATATAGCGATTAATAAGAGTGTAGCGCCAAACGATTCTGCGACGCAGAGCAAATCTGGGTCAGCTTTCCTCTCTGCAATTCCTGGCAACTCTGCGACAAAAGCAAAGCTCTCTGCTTTCTGGCTCCTTGTTCCTACGTTTAAATTATGGCCACTTCTTCCGAACGGGAACACAATGCAGGCCTAATAAGCTCCGGCTTAGAGTGCAACAGAGATAAAGGTGCTTTCGTATAATGGTAAAGCCAAAATGGCAAAAAGTCACGTACCGGTGTTTATACTTTTCAACAAAGGCACTTGTGCGCTACGGATTAACATCCCTGGCAAGCGCTATTAAATCTTCCTAAAAATATCATGTATTTGTTTGGTAGTACGTAGCCACAGCAGAGAGATAAATCGCAAAGGCAATTTTAAAAATCGCGGTAACGTTTGTACAGGTATAATGATATTAAGCATTTTGTCTTTCGGTGTTTCCGTGCAGAATGCATTAGTAGCAATGAGAAAACACAAGTTATTGTTTATTGCTTTAAGTTTAGAATCCATTAAAATATTTTACTCTGTCTAATTAATTTAATCTATAATATAAACGTACATTGTTGAGACCACCGCGGTTTATGAATTCATTATGAGTCAAAAGTTTTTCTTTCCCAATTCATTCTTTAGAAACTTGATCATCTGATCTAACTATCCAAATAGGTTGGTTAACGTTATGGGGACTCTCATAGGCGGGAAGATGAATGTGTTATTTCTCTTAAGAGATGTGGGCTTTGAATTTCCAGATTCTTTCTGGATCCTCAGCTAAGGAATTGTTGCAATAGGTAATATTATACGTTTCAAATTGGATGATCTTTTTCCTTGAGCGTTGCTAGGTGAGCAACCAATTGGAGTCCTGCGGTGTTGTCATATGACATTAACCCTAAGTGATGTGTTACGAGCGCCAAACTAATCAATCTCTCATAAATATTACCCGCGCTAAGACAAAAGTTCAGATTTTACAAAAAATGATCCATGTAGAAGGTAGAGTGTAATGTATTTAACATAACCGTAAGAACCCCATATTTTTAGCTCATATAGTTTTCCTAATGCAAATAAAAAACTATTATATCACAACAATGCATCGCGTCGTAAACAATGTAATAAATAGCATTATTGGTTGGCATATATGCGTGTACGTATATTTTTAATTATTAAAAACTGAAATGTAAACGTTTTACAAGACGTAATAAAAGAATTACTTTGAATAAGCCAACGTGTTTGTTAAATTTGAGCGAGAGGAAACAATACACTTCCTGCTGGCCCGGCAGAACGTGTCTGGTCACATCTTTGTTTATGAATACTTTCAAAATCTCTATTTACTCTATAGAGAGTTCAAAGCAACATTATTCAGTTGTTCTTGCGCTTAAAAACCAGGGAAAGTTTAACAGCTGTATCAGCTTGCAATTGAAATGAGACACGAGGTATTATAAACCACCTTCCCCCTTACAACTGCCAGAACAATCTAATTGAGTTAATGTGGGATCAAATTATGTTGCAAACAGAAATAATAATTTTAAACTGACTGAAGTTGCACGACTTATTCACGAAGAAATTGACAAGGAACACAACAAGGTTGGCAAAACTGCGTGAGACATCAGATAATCTACAAGAAGACGGCTTTTGGAAAGAAATAGCAGGAGACGGGATTTTAGAAACTCTCATCATAAATTTGCAATACTCAGACGATAAAGACAATAATAACGAATTATCTCTTAACGTAACATTAATAGCGATATCGATGCACCGTTGGATTAGAAACATAAGTAATTCATAAACTATACTTATTGTAAACTATATACTTAAAATGTGCGTAATATACAGATCTATATGTTGTAATTTGATTTCAACAACTAAATTATTATAAAACTTTGGAAAATTCAGTTTGCGTTCCCTTACATTTAGCGCCAAGAAGACTCACAAGTGTAAGAGAGAGGGAAATATAAAAAGAGTGGGGGTAACGAGGTGGCAACGCTGAAGGCTTTAACGCATCTGATTCGCTACAGGCGAGAACTCTTCCCTTTTGAAACACAGTTTATAATATATGTGAATAGTTACATACTTTCCCGTAATAGAATATGTCACATATATTCCTGAAATATTCCCTGTCACTAAACCTGCTCTCTGTGCGAGTCTCCATCATTCTGATTTACCTAATTTAAAGTTTAATTTACATCTAGTCCACTATAAGCGGAAACGCCGGCATTCACAACATCCAATTTGTTATCTTGCAATAGCACGAACAAACATGATATGGATTTAAATTGCTGTAACTGCACTTGAAACAATGGTTGCCAAAGCGATTAGGGAATAATATTTAGGTGAAAATGAATATTTTGATTAAACAACAAAATAAATGCGTTGCTTACTAATGCCATTGTCGATCATCGGGATAATATTAGCGCCTCGGGTGGGCTGGAATTTCGTCCGGCAGGGGTTCCTGCACACGCCTGTAAATCTAATTACATTTGATTGTAGCCTTTTTATTGAATGATATGGTATACGAGGGCCTTTTTTTCAACCTCCGATAGGCTATAAATAAAAGACAAGTTCATAGAAAAAAACAGCTATTTTATTACCAAAGTTTTGTACACTTATGCTTATTTTTCAGCATAATCAACGAAAAGATTGAGGCATTTATCACCTGTGTTTTGCAGTATCCTCTTCAGAAAATGTTGCCGCCAATGATTTCAAATGAGCATTGACGTTGTTTTGAAGATGTATCCATTGCTGTGATAGTCGTTTTGTTTCCGGTGGTGTCGTATTGGATCCAAGTTGCATCTCCAGTAACAATTTATTTCAAAAGGTTTTCTCCTTCATCCTGCTAACCTTAAGGAAATTCATTCAAAGCTGTGTGTGTTAAAGGACCTCATTGGTCTCTATGACAGTGGTAACTTGAAATAATATGTATAATGAATATCATAATATTATAATTCTTGCATATCGGGAAACATTTGGTTAAAACATGTCATTTATTGTACTTCCAGGCTAAATAAAGCTCTTGTTACAGAAGGGTTTATAATTTTGAAGATAAGGAGGAAATCAGAAGAATATTGTGTACAAAGGTATTCGATTCAATAGACCAATTTCTCAGTTGTTTGCAAGCAAGCTTTATAGCGTGCGTACCAATTACGCCCAATTTTGACCTCAATCTATTTATAGTGCCAGAACAGAAAAAGGTTTAAAATATGATTTGTGTAATCACATGATTATGGCTCTTCACTCGATCATTTATCCTTCTACCAATTTCATGTTTATCGATATAAACTTTTGACAAATATTGTTAGTATATATTTAATTGAATCAATGGATTCAAAGCATATAGTAGGCTGAGGAACAGTTAATCCTTTAAGAGCTAATCGTTATGTGATTGCTTTGACATTCATTTCCATTCTAACAAACTACCTTATATTGCCAACTACCTCTACCACTACCTCTACCTCTACCAACATAGACACAGCCAATGCATACCACAATGTAAATCAGTACTTCCGCGATTATCATCACCACTAATACTACCATGACCACGCTAACAGTATTCACTACACCACTGGTGCTATTACTATTATTACTCATCCGAATCAAATTGTGTAAATGACAAAGTTTGTTGGAGACTTCATTATGTAGATTGGTTAGTAGATAATGGAAGTTCCGATGTTAGAACCATTCCATTCCACACAAACTCTTCTTGACAGCACTTGAGGATCTAGTCCTCTCTTTCTCAACTGCTATCTTCTGTTGTACCTGCACAGTCTAGCATCTGTCAGGCTGGAACCTACAACGCAACACGAACCCGACAAACATGCTAAGAAAATTATTAAGCAGGAGTAGGAAGTTGCGCTGAAGGATAATTGGATGGCGGCATATAGAATGGAAGATAACGAACCGACAGCACAAAAAATTTGCTTTGGAATATTATTAACGCTCCTTCTCAGGTTGCTAGCGCTCTCTGTAAATTTTTGTTTGAGAAGGCAGCAAAAAATGCAGAAAGAATACTGATTAAGCTTAGGGAAAGTGCATGTTCATCAAGCTATATTAGTTACTTACGAAAAGAATCCTAGGTCCAACACTGTGAATACAATAAGAATTCCAATTACAGTGTTTCACTAATTTATTTACACACTCCGAAACATTATTCCTCAGCATGAAAGTGATGCAGAAATATTTTTATTTTCCTTTATAACAACAGAAATTACACGATTCCGTGGTTCAAAACCCGGCTATGGCATTGAATTTTTCAGTCTGACTCTATCTTTCCATACCTTAGCCTACACACGGCCAGTGTGAAAGAACATTAATTTCCATTAATTGACCTTAAAGTACTTACATGTTGTAGGTCACAATTAAGGCAGTTGTCTCATGTGTTTATGAGAACTCTTAAGTGGTTTTACTGGAAAAAATACGAGTAGGTTGGAGAACTTAGTGTCACGTCGGCACGTTGGCCATAGTAGCTCCTGGGTTAGAGCGGCTGGACGGCAGTTAGTTATGTGCAGAGGTTCTACTGATCCGTGTTTGAGAAGGCCGCGCCGTGACTCAGTGGTTAGACCGCTTGGCTCTCACCAACGCGGCCCGGGTTCGATCCCAGGCGACCGCTAAGTGAGATTTGTGGTGGTCAACACGGCGCTGGGGCGGGGTTTTCTCCGGGACATCCGGTTTCCCCCGCCATCTCATTCCACTTGAGCTCCATCTTCATTTCATGTATCATCAGTGTCACCGCCTGCGGTGCCATATGTAGTAAAAGCGGGCGTTAAACACTACACATTTCCGTGGTTCAGATCCCGGCTATGGCATTGAAATTTTCAGTCTGATTCTATCTCTGTATAGTTTAGCCTACACACGGCCAGTGTGAAAGAACAATTAATTTCCAGTAATTGATCTAATAGTGGTCCGAACTATAAAGCCCGGGCCTTAAAGTACTTACAGCAGAGTAAGTCGCCTTAATGTAGTTGTCTCATGTGTATATGAGAACTCCTAGTGGTTTACCGGGAGAAACATGAGTCAGTTGGAGAATTTAATGTCATGTCGGCATGTTGGCCATAGTAGCTCTAGGGTTAGAGCGGCTGGACGGCAACCAGAAGATCCGTGGTTCAGATCCCAGCTATGGCATTGAATTTTTCAGTCTGGCTCTATCTTTCCATACTTTAGCCTACACACGGCTAGTGTGAAAGAACAATTAATTTCCATTAATTGACCTAATAGTGGTTAACTATAAAGCCCGGGCCTTAAAGTACTTACATGTTGTAAGTTGCCATTAAGGTAGTTGTCTCATGTGTTTAGGAGAACTCCTAAGTGGTTTACCGGGAGAAACAAGAGTCAGTGGGAGAATTTAGTGTCATGTCGACACGTTGGCCATAGTAGCTCAAGAGTTATAGCGGCTCGATGGCAACCAGAAGATCAGTGGTTCAAATCCCGGCTATGGCATTGCATTTTTCAGTCTGACTCTGTCTTTCCATACTTTAGCCTACACACGGCCAGTGTGAAAGACCAATTAATTTACAATAGAAAGGACAACTGTTATATTAAAAAATAAATAACTGTTAAATGGTAAGAAAACTGGGACCCAATAAGGAGTGTGCTAGAGGTATAAATGCAGCTATTTTATAATTGGTACCTTAATAGTATCCAAACAAAGAAAATACGGAGTTAAAATTATTCAGTTTAATAAACTTCCTCTAAAAACAATGGTGTGTCAGTTGTTTCACTTCGACTAACAGCTTTCACAAAAATCAGTCGCATAGGTTACCATCTGATGCTTTTAATGGTTGTATCAGGGCAGCAAAATGAACAACGCCTTTCAGTATAGACTGCCTGCATTTCTGTCCGCAGTCTTACTGTGCTATAGCTAGGTTGCGGACATTGGCTTTGTACAAAGCATTCGAATTGTTTATTTTTTATCGTAAGGCCTGCGTTGTATTTTGCGCTTTACCACCTCAAGGAAAACCAACACGTATAGCCTGAAAGGCTATGCTTGCCACGAAATATTAATTAGCCTCAAAACATACAGCTATCAAGTAAACAAGTAAAATTAGAAGTCCACAAACGGAGTAAATATTGATGTAACATTGTTGAAAATATTTTCCACAATCAACAAAACAAACATCTGCCACTCACGCAGCCTGTATACCTCGAAGCTTATTACAATACTCAGGAACACATACCGAATATTCTAATATGTTTATGTTTCCAGAAAGGCAGTATTTACTGCTTCTGAAATTAAATCAGAGAAATAATTCATGCCATTTGGATTTTTTGTTATGGAGAGTAAGGTTCACCTAACATGAAAAATGATACTATTTGGAGATAATTACAAAACTTTTGAAAGCCTCATAAATACACAAACCTCGTTAACTAATCCACCTCCAAGAGTTGGTATTATACCAATTGTTTCGATTTCTGTGAAAAATTACAATTTCGCAATGTATGTGAGCCAAGGTCAGGAGGTTCTCAGGTCAGCATCGGGCGGTTACAACAGTAAAAAGAAAGCCGCGCTCTCTCTCGGAGTAAACACTATAAGCATTATCGCCAGAAAACCACAATCTTCTATAACTTTTGTCATCACGAACGTTCTGAAACAGTGAGGAAATTTTCAGCAGTTACCTATGTAAGCGGGTACTGACACAAGTCGAAGATTCTTGCAACGTAAGTAACTGAATCTCCAGGAACGACTATGTGAGTGGGTTAGTGAACGAGCAAGTCAGCCACCTAGCGAGTATGTTTCATATGCAACAAGAAGTGCCGTTTCCAAGCGAATTTGCAATGGCTCGGTGACATACAGGAGTGCTGTTACTGCAAGGGATTTAAGAGGTCTTGCGTTTCTATCCTAATTGGACCGTTCCGGAAGTAGAGGCTGCGTCGTAGGTTTTACATCACGCGTACAGAAGTGAAGTAATAGAGGAGATTGGACTAACTAGTTCACATGTGTGAGAAGACAGCGTGACTTAAACGAAGGCACTTCGAAAGTTGAAGCAAGTTACTAATTAATTGAAATCACAGTTAATATCTGCTTAATATCCACGTGATATGATAAACATCAGGAAATGAGACAAAAAGGTTTTTGAGACACATTTTTCAGTACACGATATCAGCTGCAAAATAACGCTCACCATAAAACAATGGACAGAACACGATTTTAACTTGCTCCAGGATTAGGATTAGGATTACTATTCGGGGATTCGAGGGGATTCGGCACCGAAACCTGTGGTTTATTATACCTAAGCTCCAAGTGGAGTATCTCCGGGAGGAAGGATGAAGCGAGAGGAGACAGAGAGCGGCTGACCCAAGGAGTCACGGTAGCGTCGACACTTCTACCTTGAAAGAGGGTAAATGATCAGATGAGAGATGATAGGAAATTATATTAGAGATGAAATGGAAGGATAGAAATTCGGGGGATGTAATTAACCAACACACAATTCGCCTGGTGACCAGGAAACCGCTCGAAAAATCCCTTACGTCATGTAGGTTGGCCACGGGAACCGAACCCGGGCTTCCCGCATGCGAGCAACATAGGAAACCGCCTGAGCCAGCCGGTTCATTTACGTGCTCCAAGATCAAAGACGTGACAATGTTAACGGATTACGGAGGATGCAATATAAAACGTTTTATTTTGCAATAGAACTTCCATTTAATAAATGTCTTCCTTGTTCATCAATCCGTCATATCCAGTTTTACATCTCTTGATGCTGTTAAATTGGTTTTTTAAAACCCCCAGGGTTACTGCAAATTAATTACACCTTTTTTATGATGATGGCTACTGGACCGAGGAAAATGTGAAATATAAACCCATACAACGCAGTACACTTTTTTACAGAGTCCACAGCGAAGGCAGTATTTGTCGGCACAATTAACAAACAAGGGAATCATTAATTCATTAGAGGCATTGCTAAAAATTGATGTAAACAGGTCAGCCAACCCAAACATTAACCCTGTCTATACACACAGCAATTGACAATTTCGCCAAATAGCGTTGTTTCGGTAATTCTACAAATGGTTGGAGCACTTACTGCCAGACTCCTACTGTGACTAATGCTGCCAATATTAAATTATGTAGCAAGCCAGCCGTGGAGAATTCCTCATGGAGTACGGTCGTTAAAAGACAAAGGCGCCGTCTAGAAGTATTTGTTTAACCTTAGAGTGACATCCCTTCTCGTTTCACACGGAACAGTGCAGTACATCTGCATTTAACATCTGCTCCGTCTTTACGATGCATCCATTTCTCGGCATACGTTTTTATGTTGTTTAGAATATTGCTACAACAAGAAAATAACTTTACATACCACAGACACGTAGCATATGGATGTAATTTAACCTTTTCTTAGTGCAAACTCTTTTTTATATTATGGTTTAATATACGAGAGCTGTTCAATAAAGAATGTGATGTGTAGTGTTTAACGCCCGCTTTTACTACATACAGCACCGCAGGCGATGACACTGATGACACATGAGATGAAGATGGAGCACCGGTGGAATGAGATGGCGGGGAAACCGGAGATCCCGGTGAAAACCCGCCCCAGCGCCGTGTTGTCCATCACAAATCTTTTTTTTTCAATAAAGAATGATCACTATTTTTTGAGAACGTACCTTTACTCATCCTCATAATTTTGATGGTCCTTCTCAAAATAGCCTCCCCTGAATGCGATGCACTTGTCCCAGCGTTTCTGCCAGTCTTCAAGGACATGCTTGAAACCATTTTTGAGAGAACCTTCAAAATCGCCTCCGCAGCCTTCATCACTGCTTCTGATGATGGATAATGCCTCCCACGAAGGTGTGTCTTTAAGTTACGGAATAGAAAAAAATCACATGGGGCTAAATCCGGACTATAGGGAGGGTGAGGGATGTACTTCATGTTGATTGTTGCTAGATATTCAGCAACAACATTGGCAATATGCAGCCACGCATTATCGTGGCGCAGCATCTAGCCTGCTTTACGGAAATGAGGTCGTTTGTACCTGATATGGACTTGCAATGTTTTCAGGACATCCCTGTAGTATTGTCCATTTACTGATGTGTGTGCAGGTTCAACATGATGATAAACCATTCCATGAACATCAAAGAATGAGATGACCATAACTTTCCCAGCAGAAGCAACCACTTTGCTTTTTCGGGGGTTGGTGACGAAGGATATTTCCACACTGAGCTTTGCTGCTTGCTCTCAGGATCAAAATAATGTAGCCAAGTTTCATCAGTAGTGATTACGTTTGAAAGAAACTCCGGATCTTCCTCTAACATCAACTTTAACTGCATGCAGACCTGCATGCGAATGTCCTTTTGTTCGGGAATCAACAGTCTTGGAACCCATCGAGCACAAACATGTGTCATGTGTCATGTTTCTCTCACCAACGTGTGGGTGGCACCCAATGAAATGTTCAGTATTTCAGAAAGTGATCTTAAGGTAATTCGTCGATCCTCTCTCACAATGGCAGCAGCAGTGTTGATGTTTTCTTCCGTAAGAGCAGTAACTGTAGCACCAGGTCCACTTTCGTTTGAAATTGATTGTCTCCCCTCTTTAAACATTTTAAACCACCTTCGAGCTGTGCAGTAGAGAAGAACGGACTCTCCATAGGCCTTCTGTAAAATTGTATAGGCCTCAATTGAAGATTTGTTGAGACGAAAGCAGAAATTCAAAGCCACATATTGTTCCTCGCGTGTTATCACCATTGCAGCAGTAGGCAATACTGAACATGTCTGAAGCTACCTGGTTCTAACAGGCGGGAACCAGGAGTAACAACAATGAAACTACTAAGGCGTGTTTGTTTCACATTAAGCTAACAAAATATAATAAGTTTGAATTTTTGTGCGAAAAATTATGACCGTAAAAATTATGATCATTCTTTATTGAACAGCCCTCGTACTTTCTTGTTCAAATAGCCTCTGAGGATCGCTTCAACTGTTCAGAATAGTTAACGATTTGCAGAAATTGCAGTAGAAAGCCCAACCATTGAAACTCACGCTAAAAGTGGCAATATATAGGTAAATTAGTCTAAAATTCTTTCTATTTCTGTAAAGCACACGACCTCGGTCGATCAGTTAGTCTTCAAACCCAAACCCGGAAAAAAAGAGCAGTTGCCAGGAACAAAGTTCAATTCGGTAAACTTCGGAAGCATTCGCTCATGCTGCATTCACAATATACACTTTGGAAAAGAAGCGTCAGACTTAAACTATGAACGATTTGAATCCCGGCTATGGCATTAAAGTTTTCAGTGTGACTCTAACTTTCCATAGTTTGGCCTACACACGGCTTGTGCGAAACCACAATTAATTTTTCCACTATACGTTTTGATACCACTCTGGCTTCATTTCAAAGCTGTAGTTGTCTTGCGGTTTGTTGTGTACATGATAGCCGAGCAGTGTCTCGTAAGTAGACCAACATGAGTGCGAATCCTTGATGTATATATTTCTGTCCATTAACGCTACTTTTAGTAGCAATGTCTTATGTTTTCCTTACAGAAGATAAATAATAATATTTTAAACCATTCATTTATAAAAACGCAAATAACATATTCTTATCGTTTCAAAACAAATGCAATGTAACTGGAAAATTGCCTCAATATTGATTGTAAAAACATTTAGGTTCATTCATCTGTTATAAATGGTGGCATATAAAAGTATCCCCTCATGAAAATGCACTAGGCATTTGTTCTCATCCATGCCTCGCAGAATAAGGGTACTAATACAAGCAGAGATTTTACACACTCGCTACAAAGTTAATTTGCATTTTCATTTGATGTCACATATAGGGATAAAACATTTATTTCAGTTAATTTTTTTATTTTTTTTATTTACTATTTTATATAATTATCTTTTTTTTTTTTTTTTTTTTTTTTTTTTTTTTACAATTCCCTTGCAGCTGAGCTATTATAAGTGGCGTTGAAAACTATGCAAGAAAACAGAAAATCCTTCAAATTATGAATTTAGCAGAGCCAACATCTATGTTATGTATAAGGCACGTTCTATCCTCTTTTTTTTATTGATGTACTAAGTGTGATTGGGAAGAAGGATGGGTACTGATTTTTTTTTTTTTTGTAAGTCTCATAAATTAAAGTCCAGGTGCTTATTCAGGAGATTCCATATGTTAGGGTATCGTCTCATCCTATATCTTTCAGCCTTTAGCCATGATTTAAACTCTATTAAAGTCGGTTGCTCGGAACTCAGGCAGTAATGGTAGAAACCAAAAGTCAACCATATCTGTGGGTGCTCTGTTGCTCCCTTCTGGAAGTTCCAAGCTAACAAAACTGAAGTTACAGAATTTTCCGACGTTACCCCAATCATGTGTCCCGTCTGCTTTTTGGTCCATTTCCAAATGTCGCGTACCATTACGCAGCTGGTTATTCTATGAAGTTGCGTATCTACGTCTCCACAATGTTTACACCACGGCGCCGGCACTATATTGTGTTTATGTTTCTTAGCTTCCGTGGGAATGATTTCGTTTACAAACTGATACAAGGTTACTTTCCAGTCCAATGGTACAAAACGATAGCCGAAGAGTTTCCATATATTTTTCCAGGGAGTATTTGGATATTTGAGAACAATCGCCGGTACTGCCAAGAAATCCTTTAATAACTCCTTATATATAATTTTGGATGTCAACGTCTTTGTTTTCCTTGCAATTAAAGGCAAAACTCTCTCATTATCCCTTCGCACCTGTCGAAAGGCTGCAGGAGCTACCATATGTGCGCCGATCACTTGTTTGCTGAACTGTATATCCTGTTGGCTACTTTGGCCATTGATGGCTGTCAGGATAGAACACAATAACAGGGCACGACACTTCACTTGCACATCCACCAAATTCCATCCGCCACTATTTATGTCCCTCCGCAACTGTGGTCGGGCAACTTTGTAGTACTGATTCTTCCAAATGTAATAGCCTATTGCCCGTTCTAACCGTTGTGAGAACTGATGAGGCATCGGAAGCACCTGTGCCACGTACCACAGCTTCGCAAGCACAAAGGTATTCACGTGCCAAATTTTCTGCACAAAATTTAAATTCCTCGTCAACTGTGAGGTCAATTTATATATGCAGTGGTTAACAATTCTTCTCCAGTTTACTGCGATCAGGTCCTCCAGGCGGGGTGTTAGCAACAGACCTAGGACCTTAATTTCGGATTGATGTGTAAACGTTTAAAAACAGAGTGAGTGTTTCAGTTTTTATGTGAGCACAAATGCCATAAAATCAATTAAACTTTGACAAATAGAAGTTATATTACAATGTGGGTAATATACATTTCGTATTTCTACAATAAATAGAATCAAAATGATATGAGATTCGAACCTTTGTAGGTCTCGCTCCTATATACTTGTCTATGATCACGGCTATGTGTGCACCTTTAGTAACTGAGACTCAATTATGAGTCAATTACGAGGCTCAATTTTTCGCACACATGATAGTGTGCATAAAAAGGATGGATTCCTTTCTGGTTATGCACGAAACACATGAAACAATACACAAGGTGTGAAGGGTTCAGCAGGACTTAGAAAAGTAGGTATACGTTTCAGATTCTGCTCATTTGTTTTTGTCAAAGGGTGTATACGTTTATTTTTCTCCACTTTATACAAACATACAAAAGCTTATCTGATCGTATGTGTGTATGTATGTATGTGTGTGTGTGTGTGTGTGTGTGTGTGTGTGTGTGTGTGTGTGTGTGTGTGTGTGTATCTGCACTTCATACTAATCGATCAAGCTTAACTGTATATTTAATACGAATTTCCAAAGGCATGCAGAGGCCTATACTGACGTATTTCTTAAACTAGTTACCATGTTCCTGGCTTTATATCAAGAAAAAAACATAAACTTCACAGGGTATTTAAAACAAACATAAAGGAATGGAAAGTTTAACAATAGAATGCCTAACAAACAATAACGTTTCGGAAAAAAAGCAGCGAAAAAAAGCTGAATATAAAGTATGTGTTATAACCAGATCTACATTTTTGTGCAATAGGTTTTTCTTTATTTTTAGGTTTTAAGACTATACAGAATGAAACGATTGTCATTCATAATGAAAAGAACTTCGCAGTTTGTTGATAAAAATTCAAGATATACATTTTGTTGGTCATAAAAAAGGTAAAAGTTAACGAATATTTTTCCAGAAAATGTACCGCTTAGGAATATACTTATGGTAAAATCTCGATATAATTTCTTTTGGAATAAACATTTAGTCCGACTACAACGAATAAGTGGTAGAGAGACATCTAAGGACTGGTCGTGAGAAAAATATGAGTTATTATTGTTTTATTATTTACCATACATGAGAGAGTTTTAACATTTATAAACTTAGGGGCTTAGATTTTACATTTTTGGTAGCATTTTAGCTGATTGAATTGGTTTTAATTTATAGAAAGAATAGTTGAATATAGGTTTCATCCATGTGTGTAATAAATTATTTTAATTAAATGCATTTCATGGTACGTAGGTAAATGAGCTGTTCAGGACAATAACAGAAACTGTTCGATGTGGGGTCGCAGGTTAGCTCTCATTTTAAGAAGTTAGAAGATCGAAACTCAGTTCTAATAATGTACTTGAATAACGTTCTTTATTGTGAAACGTTCTTTCGTATATATCAGAGAACTTGTTTCACTGTTTCACTCATTCACCTACAGACACAACCTATCCAATTAAAGAAATTACACCAAGATATACAGCTCCACAGAAATATTGATGGAAGTGAGTCTATGAGCGAAATAACATGTAAAGGTGTATTGCACAAATAACTCTTACTTTGTTTGAACTTAAATTTTAAAGCTTTTATATAAGAAGCTTTCCTTTTCTCCCCAGAAACATTACCCCTGACCTTTACGTTCTCTCTTAAGTAATTACAAGGGCTAGGGAGTTCATACCGCCCGCCGTTCCCTATACAGGTTGCGTTCGACCAAACAAGTCAGAGATAAGAAACGCATAGCGGATAGGAAATTGAAACCGGTTGCCCAGAGAGAGAGAGAGACAGAGAGAGAGTTATGAGACATTCGTAAATGCACATCTATTTAGATCATTATATATAACATACAAATTCTTATATAGTACATGCGGGTTTGTCTCTGGCTATTATTTAAATAGGCACAATGTGGCAACACCCAAGGAATTATAATGCGGATTGTAACCCTTCCTGATCGAATGTAAAATAATATCCAAATAATAAAATTAATTTCTTAAATATCTGAAGAATTTTACTAGACGAAATGCCAAAGCAGGAATTTTACTATCTATTAACTCATCTGAGGCCGTAATACTAAAAAAAAGTACCTCTGAAGCCTTTCAAATGAAAAAATCATTCTATGTCCCGTAAAACAAGATTTAGTTTATTGATAATCTGTTGCAAATTCGTTAATGATTTCAGCTAATTTAGTTTCACGATGGCTTCTGTCTTTTCAATGTTTGCTGAGGTATCCCACTGAAATGTAAATGTAAATAACGAAGTAAACTTCTAGAAAACATACCATAGTTACAGCAAATTTAGTTGCTCATCTTGGAAGCACAACAAAGATGTTATTCGAATGTCTTCCTTCCTACCAACGTGCTCTGTGTCATGCAGTTACACCTGTTTTGCTGTAATGAGTTGCATTCTACGACGAGCCTTGCCCTTGCTAGTAGCGCTGCGTTGTTTAGCCATGCCTGGCCACTCTTACACCGCTCAAGGAAATCTGAAAAACCTTCCTAGCTCTGGTAATTACCAAGCAGAGTAGGAATTCTATTTCATTTGACATTTCGATACCAAGATTTCACCCGAAAAGGAGATCTTAGAGAAGGGTTTGTGCAGATAGGTTTGTTCAGAAGGGTTTGTTCATATCCTTCCAAAGAGGTAACATAAAACATTATCCTAAATAACCTTTACACGAAACAGTTGTTCGCATAACGTTTTTCTGCACAAAATATTCTTAAAACGGACTATTCTTTTATTTACTCCATGCTAACCGAGATAGACGTTTGAACACATTATTTTATTATATATTTTATTACAGATAGAATGGAAAAGAGCTTAATTTAGCCTTAAACGTTACTCAAGGACTGATTGCTATATAATGACTTTCAAATTTCGTTCTACGATTTGCAAGACCAAGGAAAAAACCGAATAATGACCTCACATTTATGTGTATCGTTTTGAAACGATGCCTTGTTCTTGCACTAAAGAAGCAGAATGCCTCGTGATCCAAGAAGTTATTCTGTTTTAATCAATGGCAACCCGCGTTTCTTCCCTTCTCCTACTCAAATTAAGCATTTCTTCAATTACAAGGGACTTGGAAAGAACCTTACGTTTATCAGTATGCTTTTATTATTGTTTTCGTTCTCTATTACTTCCCTACACTAATTAAAGAAGTTATTAGATTGTACTAAAAATACCATATTGAGAGTTTACCAAAAAGACAAACATTAAAGCTTCCTGAATCTAAAAACAGTATTGCAAAAATATACATAAGTGAGTATGTTTCTATCTATCCGTGAACAGTGCTCAAAACTGACAGGATCGTTAGATATCAAAGATATCAATGAGTTCATCATCCAAGAATTTGACACAGAGGATTTCAAGAAAATCCCTTACATTGAAAATCAGATATATTTTATGTTCCAAGAACTGGCACTAACGATTCTGTTTAATTTATCATAGCCACTGTCGTGGCTCCTCTCGCCTCATCCTTCCTCCCGGAGGTATCTCGCCTGGGAGTATAGGTACAATAGACCAAGTCTGAGCCTCAGTGCCAAATCTCCTCGTAGCATAGTCCATAAGTTTTAAGATATGTGAATTAGAAATAAGACGAATTTTCTGTGAATTACCTACGTGTCAAGGAATTTAGTGTAATTAGTAAGTCGTAAGGATTAGATAAAAATGTTACTATACAAAAGGATTGACCAGGATAAGGCACAGAGATTAGGTCAAAAAATTTTGTGCCATTAAATTAAAGTTAAAATTCGATATTTTGGTCATGCAAAAAATCAAATCAAGGCCATCACTTAGTGATACGATTTTCAAAACTGTCTATAGATCTGAATTTACTGTATGCTTATATCTACAAGGAACATGTAAATATGTCATAAAACTTTATACCCATTAAAACGAATAATCCTTTTTAAGAATACTTCGTAGAAGATTAGGAGGGAACGTCTTGTGTACCAATATAATTTTTAATTGAAGGTTTTTGCAACGTTCTCACCATAATTTTACAAGATTTTGTATGCTTTTACATTTAAAAGAATTTATTAGAAGCAAAGGAAAATTAATTTTCAAAACACCAATCCGTCCTACGAAGAGACAATCGTCTTGTTTCTAGCTCTGAGCCGCTGTATTCGACGCTACAGGCGAAGCAAATTCTAAGGTCCTTGTTCGAGATTTACCCCCAGTCCATAAGATTGTACCTACACCGTTTTGAAAGTCCAGCTTATTGGATATTCGCTCATTCGTTTTGCAATACACTGAACCAGGATTTCATGACAGTTAATATATGTCAAATACGCTCTTTAAAATTGTAGTACTGTATAGCATAAGTGCACTGCTATTTTAATTTCCCTGTTCCGTGAAGTTTGGTAATATAATAGACAATATTTGCCCTCCAAAAGCTATCGAATAGACTTTAGGAATAATATTTGACCTTGTCACTATTTAAATTTAAAATATTCGACATTAAGAAATCTAAAAACATGAATTACACATCGAAATAATTTAAAGTTATGTTAAACATTCCTGCATATTATAGATCTTGTACTGTGAGATCTTCAAATATCTTATTTTTTCAGGAATCACATTATGATTTATATAACACATTTAAACTATGTTACATGCAGAAATTAATTAATATACCTTTTATTTAGTCTGGGGAATTCTGAAAGAATATTTATATTATATTTTGTACAGTAAGAATGAAAAGTTCTGTGATATTTTCAGACATAGAGATATCGGCGCGTGAATTGCCTCAATTTTGTCGAAATAAGAAATAATACAGCGTTGGATATTGTTTAACAGTTATAATCCAATTACATTTTTTCTCATCCTATTTACTCTCCCAGCAACTCCTTACCTGCACTTTCTACGAGGAATATTTTCATGTTTGAAAAAATACGATTGAATCCTCAAACAAAATGGAACAGGTTCAGTGATTTATCACTGCTTTTAGGTCTCTACACGACAATTTCCTGCATACTTGGAATAGTAGCAGTTCACATTTTGGTAATTTACATTCATTGGATGTGAGGTCTAGGGCTATGATTTTGCTTATCGAAGTTAGAGGCGACATCGGTGCACTACTGACGCTTTTGAATTCTAAGCTAGTTCTGATGTTCGCTTCTGGAATTCGAAAAACCCTTAGGAAGAGATGAAAACGGCGCCATTGCTCTTCACGAAGGATATTGAAGGGATATGAGAATTTTATGAACAGTTATTGGGCCTCAATCTATTCCTAAGCTTCTAGAAATAAAAGCCAAATGGAATTGGTAGAATAACGAGTGTCGAAGCGACAATAAGGACTTCATAGTTTGAATTGGTGTCCTGAATGGCTACTTGATGACTTGATTTGTGTAGGATCATCTGTTGCAAGACACCAATATGGATAAAATATCTACCGAAAATTTTAAGATATATTACATTCCCATGCCTTTCTCTACCCATTCTTCAAGAAAGTAGTCTTAAATATTACTTTGTATTACTTTGAAATTTCACTATCTTTGCACAAGGACGAGGAAAAGAATAATAAGTACACCGAGCAAAGGAGAGTATAAATTTTTAGAATTCAAACCTAAGAAGGAATATATCGAGAATTGTTAAGTACGAAGATCATTAACATCAATTGTGTGCTTAAACAAAATCTACAGTTTCTGTGTAATAAGAATGTGTCTATCGCTTACACTTTATCACTCATTAAAAGGTCTTTATGAATGAACAGAACTATACTACGTATTCATAGAAAGTTCAAGTTATACATTAATTTTGTCATGAAACTACCTTAAACTTATCACATATTAATCAAAATATCATACCAAAAAGAAATAAAAAAGTAAAAAATTTAGAATATTTTCCCAGCGTAAAACCTAGTTTGCAATCTTCTTGAACATATGTACGTATTTCTGTGGTATCCTTGGAGGAGGCTGAACTTGAGCGCCAAGTTTGGTATTCAGCCGACTTCTCGTTTTTGAGTTGTGCTGTTGACAGAGGGACAAACAGAAAGACAGATAAAAGACAAACGCACATGTATACACACAAGGGAACTTGTTCAAACATTTGGATTTTGGAACCAAAAAACGTATTTACAGAGAAATCTCTGTATGATCTTTTGGTGGACTACAATGCTTCATTCTACCGCAGCAGTAAAAGTATATTGTAAACGATGCGTCAGTATAAATATATAATAAAACTATTCGTTCATCTTAAAAATGTTTCAAATGGGTTAACAGAGAAATTCAGGTAATGCTGTTCGAAAGATGATGAAGGGATGTTCTACTCTGTAAAGTATATTTCTTTCTTCTACTAAGAGTAAAATGTATTTTGAAAATTCTGCAAATATTAAGGCTAAAGAATGCAAAGAATTGTCTTCCAAAGTATCTGAAAGATCATTGCAGTGCAGAGAGGTACCCTACAACAATATGAAATACCAATGGCATATGCTTTAAAGAGTTCACTTTTTTGTATAGTAATAAAGCTTGGTGTACATTCTAATAGCAGACTAAAATGAAACTACATACTTCCACTTTCATGCCATGTAATGTAAACACACCGCTTTGTTCATAATCGAAGTACTTCTTTTTTACTGTTTATTATCGCGTCGAGTAATATGAAAGATTCCTATTAACCGGTATAATATTAATATAATATCAACTTTAACTGTTTAGAGTGATTAAAACAGCTTTGTGAATTTTTGTTTGTAATTTACGTCCTCCAATGTCAAGTCATATCGGATGATGAATGAAATGGTTGAAATGATGCTCAAATGAGCCCGGGGTCTATAGACCTTAGAGCTAACCGACATTCGTATTTATGGATAAGGAAAAATCCCGGAGAAAACCTTATCCCGTAACTCAGCCTGACAGAGATTCGAACTCGGAACCTCTTGAGCGTGAGGTAGACACGCTACCGAGGGGGGGCTGCTTTGTTATAATATGTCCTGATGCATTTATTCCTTTCATGTGTTTATCCAAGTAGCTCTCTCTCTAACAATGGCTTTGATACAAATTCAGCATTAAATATACGGAATCAATAGAATCAAAAGTATGTAAAACTATAGCCAAGAAATCTTGCAGCAGTCAATAACGCTTATATGAGGAAACAAATATACTTGACCCTCAAATTTAAGCTATTCCAAAAGTAAAACTAAGTCCAAAACTAGTATTAAAATAATGTTACTGGAAGTTGTAGAATATTTTTAAAAGAAGTTATATTAACGCACTTATCTCTATCTATATCATTAGGTTCATATGTTGCTAAATTGTATGTTTGTGGAAAAAGAATGCATTTTGTGTTGTTATCAGGGAATAAATAAATAGATAAATAAATACATGAATAAACAAACATATAATTTTTATAAACAGTACCATTTTTACTACATTTCCTGTTCAATGTTTCCTTTAACACATATAAGTTATTGCACAAAATTTAATACTATTCCTCTAGGAACCCATAACTCCAAAAGGGAGTGTCCCTCAGGACGAACTGTAATGCCCTCTTTGTTTATCTGGTGTATAGAGTGGGAATAAAGTACCTTTCGCAATCCAGAAGGTACTGCTGTCTCGCTCACTCCCCCCCCCCAAAAAAAAACGCGGTAATCATTTGGGAAAGCATTAAGCAATTCAATTCTGTGACAGAGTGGCAAACTGCACAGGGGAACTTGAAATACTCATTTCCATCAAGTAAATATCTGACATGTTATAAAGTCTTGGCTCTGCCTTTGTTGCTTTATGGTGTAGAAACCCTCAGGATCACAAAAGGGACCCGGAAATTCAAGAGCAACCGGGTATTATTAGGAATAATAGAGAAGCTAGACGCAGCTCTATTCTAAGCTAACAATTGGCTGCCTGGCCGGCCGGTAAGAGATAGAGGCACTCTCAACCCAGTGTAAACGCCAGAAACGCCATTGTGCCATAACAAAATCCTCTAGAAGTTCTCTTCTCCTGGACCCTTGAACTTTTCTTAAATGTTGCGTGGAAAATTCCAAGGCTGGGTAAACGAGCATCCTAGTGAGGCAGTGTGTACGTTTCTGGGTGTGACATAAAGGAAGCTCTCTCAGTGAGATATGACGTCAGTTAGTGTACAGAGAGAGTTGTTAGAAGCAGAGTTTAGAGCTATCTGTTGTTTGAATCCCCAGTGAGTTAAGTGAAAAGAAGAGGAGGTGACTTAGCGCAGATTACTTTGTGTCAGTTTGAAGCGGACAAAGTGATGAAACGCTGAGAAATATTAGTAAACATTTTATGATGTGACCGTGAGAACTGGTCAAAGTGCAACAGTACTCCCCTTGCTTTATAAAGAGTATGTATCTCTGTGTGTCTCTGAACAGCTTCACTCAAATACGACCAGTTGGAAAAATATCTAGAAATACCTTCTTAGACTACGACACGAAGAGTTACAAGAAAATTTCCCATTCCCTATCAGACTTAATAAGGAACATTTTTATTTTAAATTTTATCAAAAGATCCGCATTAACGATTCGGATTTCATGTCATATCTTTGGCATATCATGATGAATAAAATCTTTAACTTGAGCTCTATAGGAATAGTCTGTTTCTAATTGAATTTCGTATAAAATATAAAATGTGAAACATTAAAAGTTTGGCACAAAACTTTTTGAGGAAATGTGTATGTTTTTTTTTGAATACCTACACAATTTTAGATAAATATTTCTTATTATTCCTTTAATCATTTAGCTAATATTTACCGTTGGTCATAAACTCCAAATAATTCAGGTTTCACACCTTCTGAAATGTTTCTATTTAGTTTCTCATCAGGTCATGCGAAACAGTTTCAAAATAGTATAAAACGTAACTTACATAGAGAGCTTATTTTAGGCTCTCTCTGCTATTTTAACGACCATTTTGTACAATTTAGGTGAAGGTTACTGCAACACCCGTAGATCTATTGTGACTAAAACCCCAGGAGGGAGGGATGAGCTGAGAGAACCACGAGAGGCTAGAGGTCACTGATAGACAAAGAGGTCCCTAACAGTTTAAGAGCCGTCCCACTTAGAGGTGCCTAAATAGGGCGACGAAAGGTCCATCCTCTAAGAAAATCTCCAGTGTCCACCTTATTTCAGCAAGCAACCACGCCATTTGTCCTCGCCGCCATACGGCACGAGGGCTAGAAGTTATACGTGATGGTAACTAAACTGGACGAAAAGTAAATAATGGAAAGGAGATTTAGCATATGGGACGCTATCCAAATATTCTCCTCTTGGCCAGGGAAAATAACTAAATAACCCAAGTTATGAGCAGGAGTCTAGGGAAAGGAATCCCTGGTCCTACCGAATGCAATATGAAGATTGACCAGAAATACTGTTTTGATATTTACGGGATCCAAAAAGAGATTTCAACATCTGTGGAAGCATAAATAAAAAAAAGTGGGTTAAACATCAAAGTTTATTATTTCTTTCAGCACCTTCTTAAGTTCTGACCCAAATATTTTCTGGGCACTACACTTTATGTACATTGGAATTTATTTAACTGAGAAATAGCCCTAAAGATTTTGGTCATATATTCACACTATTTACATGAACGATAAAGTGCATCACCTCAATTTTTTACAAATAGCAAAGGTATAGGTACAGATGTATGCACAGCATATTTCGACTCGTTTCTTCCGTTTGATCTTCTGAAAAGCAATCATAACTTCTCCAGATCCTGTAACTACATAATTTTTAAGAGTATCCAGACAGATATTTATAAATATTCAAGTAAAATCGATAGAGAGTTTGAGGAGAACAGTGCGAAACATTGTTCCGCTTCAGAGTTTTTGGAAATGAGTTCTCAAGGAGTGGTTACATTGTTATGCCACTCACGCGCTTGCGCAGAATAGCGCCGGTCCTTTACATAGAGAGCAGCGGTGCTGACAAATTGTGGAAGTGCTGACAGAGGAGGAATGGAGCCGATAGGACACGATGTGGAGTACTTGTAGTGTGGTCGATACAAGCAGTTCACTTCATGCTGTACCGGGTGCGTGTCAAATCCTGTTTCGGTTCACGAGAATGAGCATCACATGAACCCTTCATCTTTACATTCTTATTTCATAATATATCTTGGTGTGCGGAAAAATATGAGAATATTTTCGATCTTTCACTGTTAGAAAGTATTGCATTCTATAAAAGTTGTTCTATATCGAGGTTGCACTTGAAATACATGTCTTGAGAGTCTTCAAAAAAAAAAGGAGTTTTGCACTTTAAGTAATTTTACTTTTATATAGTTTTTATGAAGCATACATTGGTGAAACCAAACAATATTGTACGCAACCATCTACTTTTAATTTGAAATGCCCATCAATTCCTTATTGGCAATCCGTTGCGATTTCATTTAATCTTCCACACACACACACACACACACACACACACACACACACACACACACACACACACACACACACACACACACACACACACACACATACATACACACACATATATAGGCGATAGGCGTTTACCCATTACAATT
Organism: Mantis religiosa; assembly: GCA_030765055.1. Lineage (NCBI taxonomy): Eukaryota > Metazoa > Arthropoda > Insecta > Mantodea > Mantidae > Mantis > Mantis religiosa. Next base: position 178,203,527 of record CM060949.1, on the reverse strand, counting down.
ATCAGCTTATCCAAGAGCCACAAGAAACTGAGTATAGTAGCTCTGATTAAGTATTCACTATGTTGAAATACATTAATTAAATAACGGATTCATAAATCAATTCTACAGATAATTCTATAAATCATTAAAGAATACTATTAATCTTACCCTCAGGATAGGAGTCATGCTTTGAACAATACGCTGGGCATCACTTACCTGAAATAAAAAGAAAAAATAACGTCAGATATTGCAATTCTTTCATTTGTAAGCACTATATTATAACAAATAGGGCATTGGATATAGTAACACTGGTGATATTAAAGTTTAAATAAACCGATAACTTTACCTTTTTGTACTTAACTCCTAAAAATTGCATTAAATTTCCCTTGCTTTATTATTTAGAGCAATATATTTTAATGTGAAATCAATTTGGTTTTCGAAGAAAGTATGTACCAACGATAGTGTCCCCCATCTAACCAGATGTTTGCTGCTATGTTACATATTGGAAATAATCTTTTAGACAATTTTTGTGTGCATAAAACAGCTTTCGATACTGTTAACCACGATATTGAATTGAACATATAATAAATAATATAGATATAAGGGGAAGATGCTTAAATTGTATCTAATATCTGACTGATAGAATGCAGCAAACAAATGTATAATGGAAAGATAGTCAGACTGAAAAATTCAATGTCATATCGGCACGTTGGCCATAGTAGCTCAAGGGTTAAAGCGTCTGGACGGCAACCAGAAGATCCGTGGTTCAAATCCCGGCTATGGCATTGAATTTCTCAGTCTGACTATCTTTCCATACTTTAGCGTACACACGGCCAGTGTGAAATAACTATTAATTTCCATTAAATGTATAATGGATTCAGTGGTGGTCAGAATATTAATACCAATGTTCCATAAGACACAAGCGATGGATAAAACTTGTGTCTGATTCATCCTAATGATATACTTAAAATAAAGTTAGGACATTCTATTAAATATTTACTTTAACACCACATGACGCAGACATTATTTTTTTGTAAAGTTCTGATTTAATACATATGCTAATGGAACCAAAGTAACAAAAATTAGCCTGATAAACTTGTCCCTTCATAAATAGACATCCCTTTCATTATATGCTGATCTCAAACTTGGCAATTCTTTACAAAAATACACCCTTACCTTTTCAGTAATAAATGTAACTGTTCTACTATGAACAAGACCCAAACATACACCTCACACACACCTCACACACACACATACACATACACACAGATTGAGGAATCATTACTGACTAGCACTTTCAATAGACAAGAACATGTCATGTTTATGCAAATAATTGGTAAAATAATTAATGTTTGAGACATTGAAAACATATTTGCCCAACAGCATAATTTCTTTAGTTCAATAAGATGCTCAACATGGCATGTTATACAAAGTGTGGTAGTTCTTTATCCATACTATCACACGTTAACAATGGTAAGAAGAAGAATAATCAAAATATGCCTAAAAACCTATCGCATATCCATCTGTATTCCTACATTTGGAATTCCATATATTAAAAATTCGCAAAAGTTACTATAATGCTTTATTATATTACATCCAGAATCTTAATGTATTTCCATCGTTGTGTCATGAAAAACTAAATGTTTCGATTATAAATTTAATGGAATCTGAATGGTTAAAATCTGGGGCTTACATAGTATCTAATACATCCTTGGTCCAAGTTATACCTGCTATTGGTCAGAAACAAGGATCCTGATTTCAAGAAATTTAATATTTATAAATTCAATAATTCAACTAAACCATTTTAAGAAATGTATTTTTTAAAGCTAGGCTATAGAAGGTAGACTGTAGAAGGGCACAGGGGGCATTGGGGGATCTTGATTATTGTGGGCCGACCAATCTCTATCCTCTTTTATTTTAAAATAAAAAGATACGGTAATAGCGAATCTGAGCCATCTATCCTCAGACAATAAAAGATAGTAAACTGGACAGCACTCTATTCCATCTATTTGGCAGAGGTATATCTGTCGAAGATGTCATGCACTCACCACATATGCAAGGTTACAGTGACCTACCACTAATGTTTCTATTGATAAGTGTCGAAGCTTCATCTGTTTATGTCAGAAGCAGAGATACAGTTGTCTATCACTATGGCCTTTGTGGGAGAACACGAAGTAGGATGGTATGGTGCAAGGGTGAGACCTGAAGTCTAATTTGTCCGCCACACACCGTTCCATACCATATCTCCTAACAGATCACGACAGAACCACGTGTAAAAGCGATGTAAAGTAAATAGAGAAAGAGAGAGAAGCTCAGTATATTATGTTAGTTCATTTTATTATCTCGAAATGACCGATAAAGATATGTATGCTTAAACACAAGTGAAGTTTATAAAGGACACTACACGGAAAAATAGAATAAACTGATTCTCTTATTGGCGAAAGGTCAAACTCGTAGGTAATACACCAAGTTAGTATGGATTACGGTTACAATCACTGAGCTCACCAGCGATGAAATCACAGTTTTGCTAGATTTGTACATTTCATCAGCGCTACAGCCGGGAAAACCATTTCGAAGTTTCGTGTCGTGGAGGGATAGTTGCTTAGCAGCGGTAGTTGGATTGCCGATTTTAAAGACTTTCTCACTAGCACTCGTGGTACCTCTGACGTTACCAGAACTGCCGAGCCCCTCCCGTAGGGGAGTTGTTCGGATTGGGTTGGACTCGAGGGGCAGTGTGTTCCCGACACCCACGGGGAATTGGGTACTTCCGGCCAGGCTACGGCCGCCCGGAGGGGGTAGAGGGTTGCCTAAAATGTCCCGGGTGCTAGTCTGCAGAGCTAGTAGAAGGTGTGCTAGATCACCAGGCGGCTCCACTGAGGTTTACGGTAGTCTTCCCTGCGGGGTTGACGCGCGTAAGTGGCGTATCCACTTCCATCCCGTCTTGACGTTGTGCTCAGCGGGGGGGGGGCCTCTTTAAGAAATGAGGTATTGCCCTATGGAAAGAGCCCTGGAGTATCCATCGCTCCCGGGTAGGAGGCCCGGGTCCTTGGTCCTACGGGTCCAGGACTAATGGGAGTAGAACCTCTGCACGTAACCACTTCATGTATTATTTCGTCTCTTAGAGACTTCACCGTTTAAGAATCCTTCATATGTTTTCATATTTTCATCTCTCCGCAACATCTGTTATATTAACATATTTCGATTAAGCTTAAGGTTTTCCGTGTATTACAAGTATACTTTACAATGAGTCATTCATAAATTGACTTCCAGCATCGTTTTGGTGACAACACAGTATCAGCAGTAGTTATGTTACAGAACATGATGGTTCCGGTGGGTGCTTTTGGGTGCGATTTCCGGTGACCGCCTCATTATGATCATGAATTTTTATGTTTTTTCCGGGTTAGTAGGCGAATGACTGGGGTGGCTTTTCTCTACCACGACTCTTCTGTCCGGATTTCCTGTACCGTAATTGTTTTCAACATAAGTTGTAGCATTGAAGAACGAGAAGACAATGTTCTCGGTATATGAAGATACTTCCCTGACATCGGTCGGACTCTGACTGACCCGTCTTCTGTAAGCAGTTTCCTAAAGGGATCCCCGGAGGATTTTTCGCGGCTTATAGTACGCTTAAATGGTGTTGGGAGTTAAGTGCCTCTTCCAGATTTCTCATTCGACTACTTAACACATCAAGTAAGGATGGTCATTTTGTGCTGATCTGTTATACGAACTGTATTCCAAATTTGAGTTGTACCTTCTGAGCTAAGCATTCACACCGAAATCATTAGGGGCTCCTGGGCAAGTCGTCTCCACCATCCCTCCCTGCAAGGTTTGGTTCAAAAAACAAAGTGCAGTGCTCTGTCTCAGATTCGGGTTCAGGAAGCCTCCTCCATCGTGATGTGTTCCTTTACCTTCACTTACGCTATTATAAGTCTTCCAGAGACAGTCTTTCATGTCCCGCTTCTCAGGGTTAAGCAAAGTAATGGCGCTTTAGTGTAAAATGAAGACAGGCTGAACAAAAATTATAGACATTGGCACAGGAAAAGCAGCGCATTGATACTAAACTTTGGTTTCAATATGTCACCTATGAACCTGTTATGCAGGATACCAAGATCATATGAGAGTTTAAATTCATAACATTCTTGATAATGAAGATCAGGAAACGTGACATTGTTCGCCTCGGTAGAGTGTCTGCCTCACGTTCAAGAGGTCCCGAGTTCGAATCTCGTTCAGGGTGAGCGACCTGGATAAGGTTTTTTCGGGGTTTTCCTTTATCCTAAAAGACGAATGTCGTGTACCTCTAAGCTCTATGGACCCTGGGCTCATTTGAGCAACATTTCACCCATTCCATTCATCGTCCGATATGACTTAACGTCGAAGGACGTAAATTACAGCATATGCCGTGATTCACACAACTATACTTTGTTTAGTTTGGACGTGATTGCCTTTGTATAGTGCATTTTTAAGGGTATTCATATGTGAATTGCATCGTAATTTTTGAGCTTATTATTAGAGACGCTAACTGCCCTTTAAGATTTACATTTTATAAGAACAAAAAGCTTAAACTTTTGTATGTTGCCATTTGGAAAACATTGAACAATGAAAAAAATAAAGGCCAAATTAAAACTGATATTTATTTTGTATCTCAACTAACTATTGTGACAAAGCTATAAGCCGCAGTTATCGTTAGAAAGTGTCTAACGACTCTCTGGTCAGGTAATATGCTCTCTTCCAGTTTAAATACCAGAGGAGTATAAGGAGATAACCAGAGGAATCTTAAAGTTTCTTTTCTCCCCGCTTCTTAAAAAAATTCTGGAACTCTGTGGAAGATTCTAGCTGCTCCGTAAACGAGAATTTCCGCCAGTGAGCGAGCCAGTAGCTGCCTCGATAATCTCGGGTGATAATCTCGAATTGCGCGGAATCCGAGATGGGGCTGTTTCTAAATTCCAGTACCCATCTCTTCCTATAATCTAGTTCTGCTTGGAAATTTAACTGCTTTCCCTACTGACTTGTATTTGATTATTGACTTACTCCTGTGTTAAAGCAGTAAGCGAATCAGGTAGGTACTGAACATGCAAATATCTAGGAAGTATGCACCAAGATGTGATTCTCCACTTGGAGAATCATCCTCGACAACAAATGCAACACGTGGTATAATCAAAAGAACAATTTTTGAACTTAGAATGTTTTTACTACCGATGTTCAAAACATGTATTTTCTTGTTATAAAGGTCCCTAGTATAGGTTTCTGTGCATTTTTAGCTATTCCGAATCTTTAGATTATTATAAGTAATAAGTAATTTATTTTTTCAGCTCCCATGCTAGTACAGATAGACAATGTGAAATATACAAAAATATTAACAATTATAAAATTCTTGAAGAGAGTAAAAACATTCCTTTATAATATGATTCTTTAAACAGGTTTTCAGCATTTTTAAAGAGTTAATATATATTATGTCCTTAGGCAGATTATTTACTACTTATACAGAAAATTGGTGAGTTATAAATTTAGATGTCCTATACTGTGTTATATGTATGTCGTTTTTAATTCTAGTGTCATAATTATGTACGTCTTTATTTTGAATAAATAGTTCAGGATTATTCACGTTATATATAGCAACTTATAAATAAAAAATATGTAGGAGTTAAAATTCAAACATTTTTAAAAATTTCTCTAAGAGAATTCTTCTGTCTTAAATTAAAAAAATTACGGTAAAATGTTTTAGGTGTTTTGAGTGCTGGCAAATATTTACTGAATTTGCAATAAAGTTTTCTTGCAAAATAGAATTACCTGCATGATGGATTTTGGTGAAACTGCTATGACTAAGATAATAGTCGAAATGTTTGGTCGGATGGTCGAAATATTTGAGAGAGATTGGAGAGCACTTTGAAGACGACAATCGATTTGGACAGCCTCGTACGTAAGTTACGGACAGCTATATGGAATAAATAAAGAAAATGATTCTGGAAACCTTCAGAGAATTTGACCAGAATTGTGACAAAGCAATTTGTGGAAATTGCATTACGATAATGATCCCGCTCACATATCAATAATCGCTCTTTATTTTTCTTGACAAAAAAACAAAACTTTTATGTGTCCTCAGCTATTTCCTTTGCCACACATGGCCCCTGCGACTTCTTTCTATTCCCGAGGCTGAAGAGTGCCATGAAAGGACATGTTGCCACCATTGATCAGATAACATCATAACGAAAATTAAGTTCCAGAAGTGGCTCCATGATTAGAAAAAATTATGACTTTAGTGTGTTATACCCGTAGTTCATGTTAAAGAATAAATAAATATTCTTTAAGGAAAAAATCACGTTATATTTGGTCACACCTTGTATACCTAAGTAACTAAAGCATTTGATAAATATACTGTGACAATTCCGACATTAATACTCTCATTAATTGATGAGTGAATTAGACGAAAAAGTTGTCGACTGAGAAATTAGAGGTAGTTGAACCCAAATAGAGGATTAGAGTTTAACAGAGAAACGTCAAAGATTAGTTCCGGAAAATTAAATCCCGTGTATGTTATGGTGAACTGCGGTACATATACATTAGCTATATTAGATGAGTTGTGATTATTTATTCCCTTTACTGAATCTAGAGACCGATATTTTAATTATATGAAGAAGTATGAAGCTGTTGTTGGTAATGGAAATGCGGCTGCAGCTCTTGCCCCAGACAAATAACTCTCATAGTCTTTATGTGTGCAATAATGTTTAGACTGAAGCTTTCTTTTTTCAGTGAAATGGTTTAATATTCCGGGAAAAACACGTTTAATGCTGCACGTTTGTTTCAAGTTGTCACGTATTTACGTTGACAAGAGGATAACAGCATTATTCTTCCAGCTCTCGTGGTACTTAATTCTTATCAAAGGTAAAAACAAAATAAAAGCAAACAACAATAAATTTGTTCGCGAGAACACGCTACATCGATATGCTTTTTCAGAACAATTGACGTGGTGTAGCGTGGACAAAGCGACACTTTATCCCACTTCTGAATCTCATACGTGCACAGTTATTGTTCGACGTTAAAACCACGTACCTTGTATCATGACATATTTAACAAACGTGACAAGTTCTTGGCACCGAGGTCACATGGTAGCTCATGTTTATTCAAAACAGCAAACAAAACAACCTTATAAAGATATCAAAAACATTTAAGTGCTTCAGTTTACTTTGAGAGAGAGAGAGAGAGAGAGAGAGAGAGAGAGAGAGAGAGAGAGAGAGAGAGAGAGAGAGAGAGAGAGAGAGAGAGAGAGAGAGAGAGAGAGAGAGAGAGAGAGAGAGAGAGAGAGAGAGAGAGAGAGAGAGAGAGAGAGAGAGAGAGAGAGAGAGAGAGAGAGAGAGAGAGAGAGAGAGAGAGAGAGAGAGAGAGAGAGAGAGAGAGAGAGGTCAAGTCCGTCTCCTAATAAACTTGACTATTGAAACTATTTGGGAACGATGATAATGAAATTAAAATCTACATAATCTAATACATTTATATGACAAAGACATTTAGTATAACACATGTATATTATGACATTATTGTCTGAGTTAACTGCCCCAATATCATTTGTCATTTACTCGCCAGATGCTAGATGTCCCCGCGCACTCTTTGTGTGGCGCTGCAAGCCCACAACTACTCACCTGTTACCCTGTCTCCCAGAAGCCCTTGCGAACCTTGGCTAGTACAAAATGGGGTCCCCAGGCAGACCCAAATATCCGAAACCACTCACAACTTACCTACAACCTAACCCCATCAGAACATAACTTCTCTAGACTCATTTCGTAGGTTAAGCCGCAAAGCGGCTGGGTACTGCGGCGAAGACACCCGGACGGACAAAAAGCCCCGCCCGACTAGGACATTTTCTGGCCTCTCTGAGAAGTTAGTCAGGTTTTCAGACTCAAAAATGGACGATTCAGAAAGAAACCAGGCTACACCAGTATGGTAAAACCTATCTTATTGCAAGAAGTAAAATTATGAATTAAGCAGAAAGTTTAGGCTATCATATTTCTTCGTCTAGGAAAATGTGTACACTGTCCAAGGATGTTTCCTGATGCTCAAAGCTTTAATTGTGTAATTCATAGAATTAAAAATATTTATGTCTTGTTAAAAGTTAATGTCTTCAAGTAATTAATAAATTATTTTGAATTTGGTTGAGATTGTACTTTCAAATTATACTGCATCCCTACTGTAGTTCCCAGACCCATTTGAAGCCTTCCACTGTGCAAATAAAAAAAATATTGTTATAAATATACGGCACAAACTGGCAACACTCTCCAGTGTTTAATGTGTTTCCTACTTTAGATCTTTGTTTTAAAATGTTTAAATTTTGGAAGATGTAAACCTTTCACATACGATGAAAGGCTAATACATTTGTATATTGGTGTTCTAATTTCATTAAAGCGTCTCTGTAGTGCGATTTATCATGGTCATCAAAAAGACTGTTTACCGTTTCAGTGACTTCCTCGTTGCATTTTTTTGTGACTTGGGAACAGGTACTAGATCACTGGATGCTAGATATGGCCAATATTCAGCAATTCCAACTTTAATTCGCACATTTTTCTTATTGCAATGACTGAACGATGGGCCGGAGCATTGTCCTGAAGAAACAACACTTGTTTCTTTGCCAAATGAAGTTTTTTCCTTTCACCTTATCACTCAAACATTGCAGAAAGCTTGCGTAGTAGTCACTAGTGGTACTTTTACCCTTTCCCAAGTAATCAAAAAAATAATTTCCTGCGCATCTCAGAAAACACAAGACATAACCTTGTTACCTGACAAAATTGACTTTGCCTTTGTTGGAGTTGGTTCACCTAGAGTAATCCATTGTTTGACTGTGATTTACTTTCTGGAGTGTAGTGATGTACCCAAGTTTCATCCATTGTAATGAGCCGTCTCTAACATTCACTGGGATTTTTACAGTAGAGCTCCAAATTCTTAACATAAACAGTTTTTCTTTGCAACTTTTCTTAGGTGTCAACAAACGTGGCTACCATCTTGCACAGGCCTTGTGAAAGCCTATAACATTACTTAAAATATTACCTGCACGTTATTTTGACATGTTTACAGACTGTGATATCTCAAACAACTTTAATCTGCGGTCTTCCAGTACCAAACAATGCATTTCTCCAATGATCTTTGGAGTTGTAATTACCACAGGGCATCCAGAGCGAGGCTCATTACTAGTGGTAGTACGTCCCATTTTAAACTCTGCAACCCACCTTTTGATCATTGTGTATGAAGGGGCAGTGTCTTCCAATGTACTACCCATTTTCCCCTTGATTTCTTTAAGCGTTAAGCCTTTCAAATGGAAGTATTTATTTACTGCTCGTTTTTCCAAGTCGTCCATTTTAGTGACGACTCCACACTTGTCCGTTTAAAATGCTGTCATTCAGAAACCAAACAAGCTATTGACTTGTAACTATACATACAAGCTAGTCTAGAACTAAGATACATGATGCTATTCGTCAAACTGGCGCAGTGGTGCCATCTCTATATGAGGCCCAGGACGTTAGTAGAGGAACCTCGGGTCTAACATTCGAGCCCCTCTCTCGAGTTGATCGGATTGGGTTGGACTCGAGGAGGCAGTGGTTCCCGATACCCATGGGAGATCGGGCACCTCTCCGGAGAGTGTTGAGGGAAGCCATATATTTCCGCGTACTAGCCTGCATAGCTAGTAGAAGATGTGCTAGATCACCAGGTGGCCTCACCGAGGTCTAATCGGTAGCCTTCTCCTTTGGAGTTGACGCGCGTAAGTGGCGTATCCACTTACATCCCGTCTTGAGTCCACAGGACCAGATTGGGGTGGCTTCTTAGTCTCTAGGTCTTGCCCTATGGAAAGCCCCACGGAGGCGCTGGGGGCCCTTTTGGGACAGCTCAGTAACTCCCTGGTCAGCAGAGGGGAGGTCAGTCTTCACTTTGTGTGGATTGCCCTGGTATATATATATATATATATACATACATACATATACATGACTTTCTGTTATGCAGATTATGTAAAGATTTGATTAATTTGTATTATACTGGCCTAAAATGTTTAACACTTTTCCAGATAGTTTTATAAATGTAAGCGCAAATACCTTTAAAGGGACGAAATGTTGGTACAAATTTTAGCATCGTTTGGTTATTAAAATATTTTACTTAATGATTACATAAATATATTTGTATATGCATTTGCATGTAAAACCGCGAGGTAAAGCAAGGTGATCATACTAACTCTACTGCACAGTCTAAAATTATCACCTGAGTAAATGTAAATAAAGGTAGGTTTAAACAACTTATATCGCAAATAATTATATTTATGTCTTGTTTTATCATGGACTATGGATACCTTTGAGAACATTAAACGCCATGTACTATAGTTAAAAGATAAAAAAATCTGCATATCTAATAGCCCGGTTTCGGGAATCTATTGCAGGCCTTATTATGCAAACTTCATTTTTAACTTTATTAACTTCTAAATCAGTTTTCACAAAACAATTTACAAATTTTCCTACCTTAACAAACTAACTAAACCTACAGATTACTGGATTCCAGTAACCTTACAAATCGATTCATCTAATCTATCTAAAACAGTCTGTTTTCTACTTTACTTCTACACCAACAATATAAATCAAATCTACATTTATACTACAGCTTTAATTCTCATAACAAGCTACGAAAAACTGTTTCCTATAATTTTAAAATTTCCTCTTCTGCAACTGGTATCCAAAGCTTCCTCCAACTGGTATCCATCTCATAAAGGGTCTGGCATCAGTAGATGGAGCTGGTTCGTCAGTTCCAAACATCCGGGTACTCATCTTTTCGCTTCTGCATAATCAGTTGTGCCTGCCTCGGTAGCGTAGATGGTAGCATGTCTTCCTCACGTTCAAGAGGTCCCAAGTTCGAATCTCGGTCAAGGTGAGTTACCTGGATAAGGGTTTTACCGGGATTTTCCCTTATCCTTCAAGAAGAATGTCGGGTAGCTCTAAGCTCAATGGACCCTGGACTCATTTGAGCATCATTTCCATCATTTCACCCAATTCATTCACCATCCGATATGACTTAACGTTGGAGGACGTAAATTACAAAAAAAAAATCAGTTGAATTTGATATATATATATATATATATATATATATATATATATACTCTCTCCTGGTATTCTCTTTCTGTTTATGATCTTTCTGTCTTCTTTCTGATATCCATAATTGGCGTCTTCTATTTATCGGTTGTGGGTCTTAAATTAGGTCTTCAATCTGGTAATCTGTATCTTCAGTTTCTCTTGGTCCTACTTCCCTCCGACGATCTCTTTTATTTATTCTTTTATCGTAGATTAAAATATTCTTACATTTCTTTCTTGAAATATTTTGTCATGTATTCCTCTACCGCCTTAACGGATATTATCTGAGCATATATTCTAAATGTTAAAACATAGAAAATAACACAGGAAAGAAAAATATTTATAGTAAACAAAATTTAATTTGCATCCTTGTTTCAGTGATGTTCCGTCGCTGCTCCATTGCACACTCAACCTAATGGATGCTAACAGCACAGATTCCTCTCCATTCAAATGCGAGTAAAATCTCCTTCCCCAAGCACTTTCTGACGTTAGGAAAGTCACTTGGGATAGATTCTGGGGGAAAAGGGTGAAAGCCCATCTCATAAACTTTAGCCATTTCAATGGCCAATGTGTGAGAGGCATATTATCCTGATGGAAGATCGCTTTTTGGCGCGCTCATCTTGATCATTTCACTTCAACTCAAATCTGCAATTACGTTGCGTGGTAATAGTCCGTGACTATTTTATCCTTTTCAAAACAATCAACTATAAATCTATCATGTTATTTATATAAAGAAGTTGGAATCAATTTTCCGACCAACAAAATGGTTTTAGCTTTTTATTTAGAGATGTAGATAGATAAAGCAACGGAGGAGACACTCTCGACCGTCAGTTGTATTTTTTGTACATACACTAACGTGAGGAATGGATGAATGAAGGAACCGCAAAACTGCTGGAATGGACAGCGCCAGCGGCAGAGTCGCGCGGAGTTTCCTAAAATTTACTTGCTTATCCACTCGGCTGAGTCACGCTGTCCAAGGAACCAGAGTTGACAGAGAGGGCCCACAGAGCTATGTCTATCTCTGATACAGGAATTACAACTCAATGAGACTCACTTTCGGTCAAATCGGCTACTCCAAATATGACGTTGAAGCCTCGAACACCAGAATTAGGAAAGGGAAACCTGTAATACAGTAGCCATCCTCTGACGGTGTTGAGAAGAAACCCCAATCTGTAAACTGCTGTTGACTGACACACAGCCCAGGATCATCCCGCAAACTGAAAGAGGGTGTCAAAATGAGAGGAAATGAGATAGAGCAGACAGACAGAAGACGACACTCTAATTCATCTTGCCGACCAAGGTAAAACCAAAAATAAAAACCCATGGAAAAATCTGATACCAATATTACATTGAAAATACACATTTTGAGGTCCCTTATATCTGAAAAAATGTTTTAGAAAAAGCTTGCGGTGCATGTATATCCATGTGACCTGTGAACCTTAAATGAGGAGCTCTTTACTGAACAGCTTTTGCATGACTGGTAATGCGTTAGAGACAGAGATTTACTAAATCAAGATGCTGATCTCGTTGTAGGACACATCTTTTATTTATAGCTAACCGTTTCCGACATAATTGTCTTGAATTTTCAAATGCTTATATTTTTCTCAAATAGACGTTATTACATTTTTCCATTTTCAATAATTGGCCCATCAAAAGAGATAGTGGCCATTCACCCAAACCTTCGTTTAATGGCAGGGCCTTGGCTCTGCGAGCTGCAGCGCAGACCTACTACATATGCATATACGTTATCCGTGGCCTGTCGTAACACGAAGGTACTGTATTAGATATAGCTTAAAGTCTACTGATTCCCATTGTAGCTGTAAGGGAATATGTAATAAAATCTATAATACGTATTTCTATTAACGTGAAATAAACAGAATAATTCCAGTTTTTAACAATAGCTTATACAAAAATTACATAATATCACATGAGAGAAAAAAACCAAAATTTTAGGCACACTTGCACTGCAACTCTCGTCAAGCAACATGTTTTTTCTGCTCGATATAGCCGTGCACCCATGTTTTGTCTACAGTTACTAAAAGCTGCCGAAAGTCCTTAGGCTTATACATGGTGTTCATTTTTATTCGTTATTTCCCGCCCTCCGATTGAGCAAGAATGACGTGGGTGACGTTAGTGAGTCTATCTTGAAATCATAGTGCCCTCTACGGAGAAGAAGCCGCACGTTTTGCGAAACAGTAAGCAAATTACAGCGCTCTCAGTGTGGTTGGTCTGATAACTAATACAACCAACTTCCCCTGGATATAAATGCAGAGCACCGCGTCTTCATGGTTGAATGCTATTTTCGTACCGGCATTAAAATTGGTGCGACGTATAAATATAATTTAAACCGCTACATAGAGGAGTTTATGCAAAGCTATCCGGCATTCACACAAGTCCCTCGGAGCGTAATGTTGTCAAAAGTGTCCAGGTACCATCAAATTGACATACTTTTGTTTGCAACAAAAGTCTTGCTTATTGTTAGTGTACGATATACAAGTTTTGTCATTCTCACCCTTAATTAAAATGTATGTTAATGTTGGTATCCTTGTCTTTAAAAACCAAAAGTTGCATCAAACATTTCCAAGATACAGGATCAGTTACTCGCAAAAAGAGAGACACTGGACCTTATAAAGTGACTGGTCCCAATCTAAAAGCAATAAATAATGTTACAACAAAAATGTTTCAAGCATATCTTCTCGCAATATAGACAGTATTTAAGGGGAAGAGAGAAAGGAAATATAAGAAAATGGACACATTAAACTATGTTCTAGAGATATTTACTTGTTTAGACCTGAATAAAAGCTTTGTACATATTGTAACACTAATTTATTTTTCATTCCTAGAACATGTTCTACTAATTTTCTGGCTTGTAATGAACTTACATTGTGAGAAAACTGTGGGAGATAGAAAAGAATTGTGATCAAATTGAAATATTTCTATTTTATGTGACGGGTTTACAATATGCATGTATGTCTACTATAACAGAAAAAAACCACATTTTCATTGTGAAATAAGTGTTGACTTATCATTTCGTATATTTTTCATGGAATAATTTTATGGCTGCATAATTAGCTTTGCAATCATTTCATTGCAGTTTACAGTTTTTTAAAAAACTGTTATCGCACCTTTATATTACGCGAGCAGACCCACCTATCAAATAGTATATTTAGCTGCCGGTAGACGGAGGAATCAAAGCTGCTGTCAGCACATCAAATACGATGCAAACCGCTAGGGGAATAGTATATAAATTCGCTCCATCAGCGATGCTATTGATGACGTCAAATTTTGCGCGGTAAAATTACAGATGAAATGAGCATCGTGTATTGCTACAATAACGGCGTTTGAAACGCCATCCTTGAGCGTTTTTGATCTAGAGACAAAGTAACACCCATCCCATACTCACTTTCTTCACTTATGGTAGGGGTGTGATAGATATTTGGGTAACGTTATAACTTCGCAATTTACAGTGCGTTAGCGGTTCCATGTAATGATTACCTCTAACGATCAAGATTTCGTGATTATTATCTCTGTAGTTACATTAATAACTACTGTCCGGCCGCTGTATCTCCGGCTCTGACATTTAGTGGCTGCAGGAGGTGGAGGGGGAAGGTTACTAGTACCAACATATAATAATGAGTAATTGAAAACATATCGTCAGAATTATCTTTATAATGAGAGTATAGGAATCTATTAGCTTCAAAACATTGAAATACAACTTGTAATTTCATTATCATGCAGGATATTCTTTACAACATCACTCTATTCAAATATTTCGTTCACACCTTTCACGCACACCAACTGCTTCTATTGGTGATACTGGGAGTCTGTACATCCGGTGCCGTGGTCAGGAAGCTAAAACTGTCTGCTAGCGCCAATCAGCGTTGTCGCTGCTGGGCGTGGCTTGCAAATCCAGTACCGTGTTGCCGCTGCAATTTTGTGTGGACCACGTGTCTTTTAGTTGCTTTTGGAATTCGCGCTGGTGGTTTGTTTAAGTTTTTGTGTGTGCGTGAATTCCGATTTCTAGCGTCTGTAAGTCTTATTATTATTATTATTATTATTATTATTATTATTATTATTGCTATTATAGTAATATGGCTACTGATTCGTCAGAATCCAAGAAAAGAATCGGCTCTTATAAGAGCCAAAGCCGTGAATTTATATTCAGGCTACGTGAGTACTTCGAGAAGGAGCGGGACAATGGTGGACCTCTACTACTCCTGCAAATTGTAAAATTTTACAAGCCACGTTTCTGCACTCATGAAATAGACAGTATTGCTGCTGCTCACGGTCACATTGTAATCAGGCTCCCTCCCTATCACTGTCATTTCAATGCCATCGAACTGATTTGGGCACAAGTGAAAGGTTATGTTGCAGAACATAACACAACATTCCGCATTTCTGATGTTCAGCTATTAGTGCAAAATGGTGTTAAACAAGTGACCCAGGATAACTGGAAAAGTGCCGTGGATCATACTTGGAAACTTTTAAGACAAGCCAAGGAAGACGACGGCATAGTGGAAACACGTGTGGAGGAGCTGATAATTTCATTCAGTGAAGATGACGTCAGCAGTGACTCCAGTGATGAAGCCGCGATGAGTGAAGATGATGAAGATATGGATATTTACGAGGATTGCGGCGTCTTCCCACTGGACTGAATGTAAGTTGTTTAATAGCCAATTTCAGTAAACGTAGCTTTTTGTTATTTCTTTTCCAGTAAATGGTATGGTACATTGTCTCCATATGCAACTATTCTGGGATCATGTATATACACATTATCCACGTTCATTTACGAAGTTACGATCTGCAAATGCGTGAAATATTTAAAATACACATGTTCCTCTGCTTGAAATTCCCGCTAAAGAACTGGCAACAGCTCACTCTCCCCCCCCCCCCCTCGAGAACTGTCAGAGCCGGAGAAAGAACGGCCCGACTGTATCAGTAAAGATTGAGGTAACTACTATCCGGTACATTTAGGAAGATACCTGGTAGTAGCGGCGCTGTTATCTGTTTACACGGCATGGCTGGCCATCAGAAGGGAGGGGAGGTGAACTGTATGCCACAAAATATATACACTATTGAACGCGGAACATATGCTACATTAAGGAGCAGAAAAAAAAATTACTTCATTTTGATGTGAAGAGTCTGATTCCTGCATATCCATTTCACTTGCTGTATCAGTAGAGCTTCCATCTGTGGCGTCTAAAGAATGAAAGTCAGCTGTTATTTCTCCATCACTTTTTGATAAGTAGAACTGCCGTTATCATTTCTGGAATCCATAAAACCGACTAAGGTATTTGTTTCCTCTTCCTCTTCATCACTGATATCCAAACCCACATTGATTACTACTTTTTCTTTTACTTCTTCCATCAAATCATTTCGATGTCGGTATTCTTGTTCTATGTATTTAATTTTGCTGCACACATTTTTCCAATCCTCTTTAGTGATGCCATAGTGATGCTCGTTAGTGCTTTAAGTGCGTAAAAAGCTACAGAACATATTTTTCTGCTATTTTGTTTCATGTTATTCCACATCAGTTCAATGGGATTTATCGCAGTGATAAGGCGGCAATCTAAGGAGTTACAAAAGTTTGTCTGCGATGTACACTGGAGGTGGTTTGTCTGCTTTGACAATTTTTGATAATTCCCTCTTCGTAACATTTTCTTTGAATTCCTAACCATTGGTTTTCAGCCACTGAATAATCTGTTCTTTTGAAGATGCTATTGCTGGAGCTTTGTTTTCCTGCACGATGTGCTAAGGTGCAATATCGAGCACAATAGTGCTACCGGGCGGGTGGTTTGGTATAAGCTTTCGACTGAGCCATTTTTGGTAGTTGATTTTGTTCACTTCATTGTGGTAATCTTCTGTTGTAGACTTAGAGTCATGGATTAATTCTGCTCCTTCGATGAAGCCCATCTTGCTGCCAAAATGCACCCCTATTGCTCTTTGCCCAGCAAATTTATTCATAAAAGCCTCAAGCCCAAGTAACACTTCTTCACAGTATGGTGTTTTTGTTTTTGCAACCAAATTTTGCCGGTGTACACTACTGGTTTCTTCCCCGTAGGGGAGGGGATCCGTCCCCTTCAACTGCCGTGGTGCGGGCGCTGCGGACCCTTAACACTCCTGGTACCTCTGACGTTATGATCACATGAGATGATCACATGAGATCAACTAACGATCTCTTATAGAGAAAATCAATACTGTATAACATTGAACTAATTAGTATCTGATAAGTGGCCCCTATGTACATGCAGTGAATGTAACCGTTAACGTGATAACAGGTTACTTTTCCGTTATTTTGGAAACAGTTACTGGGTAATCAGTTATTGTTTATATTCGTTCTGTTACGTTTAAGTATGCACTAGAAACTAAATATTTGCTCCCATCTATTTTGTACAACTTAATACAGGCTGTTGGTTTGAGATATCTACTACCTCGATGATCTCATAAATCTTAATACCATGGTCTTTTATTACGAAAGGACGCATTCAACAGACCATTTCTTCTGAAGGAACCTCAATCGGACTTTAAGTACGTGAAGCATCTGCAGTGCTCGTAAGGTCACGTTCAAACTGGTTTATACAGTAATTTAATGGTCTTGAGTGCTGGTGCAGTGTCCCCATAAACTCCCTGAAGATCAATTTGTATTGGAGCCGCAGTCATCCTTGTTACTTTGGCTACTAAGTGGATGACATAGAGGAAGTACTGCATTCCATCCAAAATTTTGATATCGATAATGCAACAATTACACATTTTTAAGACTCCCAGAATTGTTAAAAAATGCATTTTAAGAAAAATATCCTCAACGTGTGTGTGCGTGCGTGCACGTGAACAGCGTAAGTCACAAAGGTAACAACAATTTGTGTAATTAAAGATGCGGCACGAAGATTTAAAACACAATTTTCGCAACAAACTTCCCTTACATAACGATATATTTTGGATCATCTGCTAATATAAGAGGTCATTAAAAACAATTGCAGCTACTTTAGAGAATTATACCTCCCGTTGTAATTGAGGTAGTTAAAAGTCTGACCAGAAAACTAATAGGAAACTCACCGAGTTTATTTCAAATGTGACTGTATTTCGCCCGTGACCTTCAGCCGAAACGCAGAACGAGTTCGTTCACGTCATATTGTTTTAGTAGAGAGTGTGACTGCAGTGGCGACAGTTCAGCAGAACGCACAGTGAGTGTTGTATTTGGTGGAATTTAAATCTGTTATAACTGTTCAGCGCCTTTCTGACGTGTTTTAGGGGGTGATCCCCCTCATGTTAATAGTACTAGACGATGGTATGAATATTTTCAGGAAACTGGCAGTGTTTGTGCATACGTGCATTGGACACCCTAGGAGTGATGAAACAATGGAGTGTATACGACAGAGCTGTGGCCCAAGTCCAAAAAAAGTCAATTCAGAAACGAAGTGTGCAAGTGAGAATACGTAGGTAAACAATTCAAAATGTGTTACACAAGTGTTTACGTATTTACGATTACAAAATTCAGAAATATTCCCTGATTGGCATGGTCGGTCCTATCCAGTGGCCTTGACACCCCTAGACTTTTTTATGGAGACACGTCGAAAGCATTGTTTACAGTAATGCAATCAGAGATCTGCGACATTTAAGCCACAGGTTCACCGATGTTGTTGCAACAACCGCGCCTGAGATGATCCAGCGCTCCTGGGCCGAAATCGACTATCGGTTTGATGTTTACAGAGCAACCAACGTATCACACATAGAAACATTCTAAGGCAAGAAAACAACTTTTTGAGTTGATGAATTGAGCAAAATATACTAGTTTTAATATCCCAACTACTCCCTGAGCTATGATCTTTTGAAACTGCTGCAACTCTTTTCAATGAACCTGTCCTGTCTTATCCAAATGGCTTTTGTGAAACTAAACTGTAAGAGGATCTGAGTACATACAAAATGCATATGTAATTAAAGGACAAAAATATAAACGTTTGCGGTTTAACCTACTTCCAAGACATTCTTCCATTTTGAAGTAATTTTTCAAATAGCCCTACTTTTTCAATTGTAAACCATTATTCGTTTTTCTCGGGTCCTTTTAGGATCATGAAATTTCAGAACCAAATGGCGAGTAGGTTTTTAGACATTTGATTGTGAGTCAAACACCTGTACTTCTAGCACTTATGTGATGACGAAATATCGACGGAACCACGGATAATCTTGTTCATGAATTATATCAAAGAATTTTAATAGATTTACTTGATTTCCTTCATCAATTCTTCATAACACTGTAGCTATCATAGAAAAGCTTTATATTTTATCTACTTTGTGTTTTTCGGGATACATATTTGTGCAAACGATTTTCTAGTATATTTCTTTGAGGGTACAAGAACAAAGGTATACAGTAAGCTATAAGCAGTTTAAGGTATACTTAAATCTCTTCAGAGCGGGTCGCTATTTAATGACTTTCATTTATGATTTTCCATTTTGGAATAATTTTAAGTATTCGAAAATGCAAATAAGTAACAAGAAAAATTTAGCTTCACATGTATAAGAAAAAGAGAGAGATACATTGTTTAACAAAACCTATATACTATGTATATCTCTTATGCTTTAACAGCTATAAAAAAGATGGCCAAAATGAAGAGAATTTTAGAGGCTTTTCTCAGAAAATACGCATTTCATTTGTCATGAAAATGTCTTACAACATATTTTTTAATCGAAATAATTGTGGTTATCTTTGAAAAGATGAAAAAGTGTTGAAAAGCATTGTCAGCAATGGGGAGTTGAGACTGGGAGAATTCCTTAAACATTTTTTCTGACGTATTGTTGGAAGATGCTAAACCGAAATAACCAATTTTTATAATTTATATCAACTTTTCCTTTTTGAGTACGCTGTTCACAGTCACATAGATACAGACACACACATACATTAGGATTAGGATAACTGCGACCAGTATTAGATCTATTGTACCTATTGCCCCTAGTGGGGCATCCCTGGGAGGAGGGATGAGGCGAGAGGAGACAGCGGGCGGCCGTCTCAAGGAGTCATGGCAGTGCAGACGGCACAAAGCCCCAACATTTTGCTTAGATGGAGACGTCGCCCGGTAGGCTAGCACAACGGACATTCCTGCTTCTGTGGTTCGGAGACAGTCCCAGCTGCTGGTTCCGGGACCGGCAGCCGACCTACTGGAGGTGGAAGTTGTGCACTAAGCATATCATCCTGCCATGCACTGCCGAGACACTCACCGACACCTCTATCCTGAAAGAAACCACCAGAACACAGATGATGTGAAAAGGTAATGGAGATGAAATGTAGGGACAGGAAATTCGGGGGATGTAATTAACCAACCCAGCATTCGCCTAGCGACCCGGGAAAACCACCGTCAGGTAGATCGGCCACGGGAATTGAACCCGGGCTTCCATAGACGAAACCGCCTGAGCCATCCCGCTCGGTCACACACATACATACTCAAGACACATGAAGCTTTTACAAAAGTACCATGTCGTATTAAAGGGACCTCTCAGAGATTATTTGCAGTAAAATATCAGCATAGCAGAGTGGATTCCGCAAAGGTCGATCCTGTACAGATAACCTATTTGTCCTTAATCAAATAACTGAGGGACAAAAGGAAAAGAATTTGGAAACACATATCGCATTCATAGACCTAGGAAAGGCCTTTGATAGAATTAATAGATCAAAACTGTGGCAAATATTAGAAAGTAAGGTTACCCACCACGTATTATTAATGCAATAAAAGGCATATACAACTATAAGAATTGATACTGGGGATAGGTTAACAGAACAAATTTCTACCGATTCTGGACTAAGACAAGGGTGTAGCTTATCACCTATTCTTTTTAGTATATATATGGACGATATTCTAAATGAATGGAAGATTTTAGTAGACCCAGGAATAAAAATAAAAGAAAATATTTATATTAATACCCTGCTGTTTGCGGATGACCAAATATTGATTCATCGGAATGAAAATCAACAGCAAAAATCAATGAATATTCTAAATAATATAGTACAAAAGTATAATTTTAAAATATCAGAAGAAAAAATTATGGACTTTAAAGAAAATTATAATGTAATATCAAAAATTGTTTTAGGAAATAAGATTTTAGAACAAATGTCAAGTTTTAAATATTTAGGATGTAACATAAGTCTTAGAAACAATGCTGATATAGAAGAAAAAGTAAACAAATTCCGAGCAATATATCGGACAATCCAAAGCACTTTTAAAAGCAGACTGAGAAAGCATACAAAAGTGAAAATGTATAAGGTAATGGCTATTCCAACTTAACTATATGGAAGCGAAGCTTAGATGCCAGCACAAAAGGATTTAAATAAAATACAGACTGCAGAAATGAAATTTTTAAGAAGTGTCAAACGTTGCACAATATTGGACAAAATAAGAAATGAGGATATCACAAAGGAATTAGAAATCGAACCAATCCATGACAAAATATCAGAACGAAGGCAACAATGGCATGAATATACATTAAGAATGAAGGGTGGAAGATATCCAAATGCAGTATTAAACTATAATCCAAAAGGAAGAAGAGACAGAGGACGACCCAGGAAACGCTGGAGAGATCTATGAAGCCGGAACGGGCGATATGCCCAAACCATGGAGTGAAGATGAAGAAGAAATATCAGCATTGAATTTCAAAATAAAATAAATAATTGCTCTGCTCATTATTAACAAGCAGTAGTAGAGGTATTAAGATTTTGTAAGATAGTGGGGTAGAGAGTCATGTGAATTTAATGCATTTACCTTTAACAGTTTATCATTTTTATGATAAGGTAACAAAATTATCTTTCACTTTAGTGATCTTCTTCTTCACGTTTCAAGAAAAGTCTACCAATTTGTTAAATCAATCTTGGCCCTAATTTAGTTTTTGTTAATTGAAATAAGTAATTGAAGGAGTAGCGATATATTTTTCCACTCTGCTTTGGTTTTTACTAACGCACATGTTTAAACTACATCGGAATTTTGACCACCATTCATCTATCAACGGCAAATAAATTAGTAATAAAACTCTCAGAAGCTATTCAGTTAATTTTATTTAACATGCTTGAGAACAGTTTTATAGTTCCAGTCTAATATGAACTTCATGCCTTGTGGATGTGATAAGTGATATCTGACGTGCATGTTCCCTTAACATCTAATGCTAACAGTACTTAGGATACACAAATATTGTCACGTAATCCGAAAACGAACCTACTCATTATCCTTAATATACTGACGCAATCCTTTTGTAAGGGTACGTACAATCGAATGCAGCTAAAGTGCCCATTAGGAAATAATTATAATAAGGCAACTCAAGGTTTAATTTTTACTATTATTTTAGGATTATGTTGTACAGCTCTACTATTATATGAATATTATGAAGCATCTTTCACTGTTGCCGACTCAGTTTTCGGATCAACCTTTTTTGTAGCCTATAGTGTTTTTCATTCTTTAATGTTGGCAAAAAAACCTTATCCTACAGTTCTGGTGAGCTAATTTCTTATTGTTTTGAAGACAAGCACTCTACTTCACGCACAGATAAAGGTCACTATAGGTTTTCGGTAAAAGGGAAGGAGCAGAAAACGTTTTATCCGAGAGGCTGAAACACAAGATTTGCAACGAGTTCTACATCACTCCCTTGAGTAGTACGTTTCGTAATTGGTTTGATGTGAAAAGTTCTGCACTCAAATATTTACTCACGGACGCAGGTTGTTTCAGGCTCAGGAGCAAGGGAAAGGGGCAGAATAAGACAAACATTAATGAGTGTTAGATTCTGTTAAGAGCAAGGAGTTACTATTTCCTTGCCAGCATGAAACACTGCGTAACTTTGCGTAATTCCATGAATTCAACTGTTCAACTGTGTTACTTCAACTTTGAAGAAAAGATTCGGAACAGGAAACTATTACTGTGCTAATCTAGTGATAAATTGTTGTGTTTCGCCTCAGAAGATAAAGGCGAATAAAGCAACGTTTTCGGCTTTTCTCCAAGTAAGCTTCATACCAGGAGAAAACACAATTAATATTCGCTTTTCCTTTTGGTGTGCTATGTATCAATGTATCTTTAATGATTTCTGCACTGGCTGAAGGCCACGCAATGGCTCAGTGCTTAGACCGCTTGGCTCTCACCAAGGCGGGCCGGGTTCGATCCCAGGCGACCGCAAAGTGAGATTTGTGGTGGACAACATGGAGCTGGGGCGGGTTTTCTCCGGGACCTCCGGTTTTCCCCCCATCTAATTCCACCGGTGCTCCACCTTCATCTCATGTATCATCAGTGTCACCGCCTGCGGTGCCGTATGTAGTAAAAGCGGGCGTTAAACACTACACACCTCTACACATTGCATTGGCTGAAGTAACACGTTCATTGTGAAATCTCAAACAACTTTCCATAATAAAAAAATGCGAACGGTACAAAATTTAAGCCTACTGTTAAACAAAGGCAAATCTATTATACTCTTAGTAGCACAATAATACTAAAATTATAAAAAAATAATTTGCAGACTTAGTTAATACTTGAGCAGCACTATTCATATGCACACAAGAAATAATCGTACATCTGGTATACTAAATAAGAATTTATTATTATTATTATTATTATTATTATTATTATTATTATTATTATTATTATTATTATTATTATTATTATTATTATTATTATTATTATTATTATTATTATTATTATTATTATTATTATTATTATTATTATTATTATTATTATTATTATTATTATTATTATTATTATTATTATTATTATTATTATTATTATTATTATTATTATTATTATTATTATTATTATTATTATTATTATTATTATTATTATTATTATTATTATTATTATTATTATTATTATTATTATTATTATTATTTATATTTATTTATTTTTCGCAAAATGTGCAATTAAAAGTATTTTGTACATAGTAAGTGTTCAGATTCACTGCGTTAACAGATATTCAGTTTTAGATTTCAGGCTGTGACTTATGACAATTAAGAGTCTTTGGATCCGCAGCGCTCTTGAAAGGGCTCTTCCAAACCTATGCCGATGGTCAGATCTATAAACTCTTGTTTAGCGGATCGCTAAGTCCACAGGACTGTCAATTACTTGTTTACCGATAGGCAGAGACCTAATTGATTTTTGGGAATACTAAGTCTTACCAATTTTACCTGGCCTAATGTATTAGTACTTGAGACTCTCCTAATCATGTCCACCTGTCCTACCTCTCTTACCCTTCTAGGAATAGTGTAATACGTCATCCTTATTTATAATTAATTTTAATTAGATTGACACTTGAGCCAACCGCTCACTGCATTCCCGGCCGGGTGGTTTTGTCTCGTGTTGCTGTTGTATTTTTATATACCTGGTGGCGCTGTTCGCAGGAGCAGAGATTTGCTGAGACGTAGGTTTTACACTGAAGTCAGTCGGAGTAAGTGGGCTACCGGTTCGGTAAGTTGTGAATGGCGGACATCTGCCATGTTATAATTTATTTCCCGTAAAACGTGCATTTAGTTATGGTCTGGGGCCTGTGCTTGTAAGATCAGAACTGTTGGTAATTTAATGTCTACGGTATAAAACTCCATGTTGAGGAAGGAATAAAAGAGGTCTATATATAATTGGTGTGTATGTAATGACGAAGTAAAATAAAGTAATACTTAAAACAGATCCACCAATATTTTTGGTTGGGCATTTCAGAAAGGGGCAGACGTTCACTCGTGTTAGGTGTTGCCGTATATGTTCCTTCCTACATTTACTCCATCCGTTTTTCGTTGTCTTCCTGTCATCCAATTTAATATGTTAACAATCTTGTACCTTTCCCTCTGACGCGGATCTGCACAAAAGTTGGTGGAAACGTGCTAGGCCCATAACCCAGAGGTCCGTAGATCGAAACCACGCTCTGCTACCAACTTTTGCGCCGATCCTCGTCAAAGGGAAAGGTACAAGATTTTAAACATATTAAATTGGATGACATTAAGATAACGAGGAACCGATGGAGTAAATGTAGGAAGGTACGTATAGGGCAAAACCTAACACGAGGTGAACGTGTGCCACTTTCTGAAATGCCTAACCAAAAATATTGATGGATCTGTTTTAAATATTATATGTCCGCCACTCATAACTTACCGAACCGGTGGCCCACTTACGTCGACTTACTTCAGTGTAAAACCTAGAGCAAAGCTCTGCATCTGCGGACACGCGCTGCCAGGTATATAAAAAAACAACAGCAACACGAGCAAAACCACCCGGCCGGTAATGCAGTGAGCGGTTGCCTCATGTGAGAACTATTTCTACTATTTCTACAGGAGTAATACGAATAACATGTATTATATGCAATATATAAATACCCCAATTATAATTTTGAATTTAACAACTACATTATTTCAAAAACTTAGAAATTAAATTTGTGTTCCCTTACGTCTAATGCCAAGAAGATATGCATGCTCTAGGATCATGTGTGTGAGAGAAAGCGAGAGAGAGAGAGAGAGACAGAGAGAGACAGAGAGGATGTGAAAAGAGTGGAGGTAACCTGGTGGCAACACTGAGCACGCAAATGCATCCTATTCGCGATAATCCATAGATCTTCCCACTTGAAAAACATTTTAAGGGATACACCGCCTATTTTCAAGGTAAGGATAAGTACATCTCTGCCGGAACCATTTTCCTAGCGAGTGTAGTTCCCTCGCGTAATGAAGAGAGCCCATAAATGGGTTACCGTATGTTGTAATGACCATATATTTCGCCAAAACATTACATCACTCTTGCGTCGTATATGTTTGGATTAAGGTCGCGTGAAAAACCAAACTGCTAATATCTCTTCAGAAAAAACAAGAGGACTGGCGAAGACAATGTCTTGTTGACGCCCAGCAGCCGCTATGGATGTGTGACCTAACTCAAGTTGTTTAGAATGTTGAATGCTACATCCACATCACGTATACAAAAACATGTTCCAAATATACTTTTAGGTGATTAATTATTTTGAAACTCTGTTTAATGGGTCATAGTTCGTAATGAAACCATGTAGGAAATAATTGGAATCTTACAAGTAAAACACGATAAATCTTGATCTTCAAAATGATCTTCAAAATTTTCGGTTAATGAACGTCTGATTTGGATTAACGACTATTTGCTTTCACCAAAACAGCAGTTGATGTAAGTACACCATTTTGTTTGTAATATTTCAGTTCTTTACCACCAGGAATAAAATTGTACTAAGCTTCTAGATAACTGGTTATCTCGAAGAGAACGAAAAGAGCACTCATTTTGATAACATTGTCAATTTGAGTCGCAGTTACGCGTAAAAATATACTTAGGGCTCTTTTTTCGGTAACGAAAGCTCCCATTGTATCTCATTACTGATAAACATATAAAATGGAAGCAAGCAAAATCCTTTCAGAATTATTATCTATTATCTTATTCCTCGTAATATGATTTGAATAGAGATCAAACCTTATTGATAACTGCACTGACCCACGTTTACCACTGTCATGGATGTTTAAAGGTAACGGATATCACTTCTGGGAGATTTATCCGTGAAAATGAGGGCCGAACATTTAACAACAAAGGAACAGAAGAGCTCTCGCTTTATTTTAGGACAATAGCGAGCATGGACAAATGATTTATGATGCGTATGTGAATCATATCATAGCCTTATTGAATCTCTATTATCAATGTGTTAAAGCCAATGATCACTGCGGCATTTCATAACATGAATGTGTGCGTTTGCGATCGCAGTGTGAAATAAATATGAGCAGTAGTTTTATTTCAAGCGCCGTCTAGTAGTTGATGCTTTACTGTTTAATACGTTGAACATTGTACATCTGTGATTAAACATCAGGTTATTTATAGAATGTTTTGAGTTTCTAGAATAGTAAATCAAATAGTAAGAGAAACCAAATTATATTGGACTATCACGACAAGACGAAATAAGTTATTCATACTTGGTATGTATCACCGAGCAGGATGTCTCAGGCGGCTTCGTGGCCCGTTTTTTTTTTTTTTTTTTTTTGTAATATACTTCCTCCAACGTTAAGTCATATTGGACGGTGAATGCATTTGGTGATATGATGCTCACATGAGTACAGGGTCCATGGAGCTTACAGTTACCCGATATTCGACTCGAAGGATAAGGGAAAACCCCGGAAAAAACTTATCCAGGTAACTCACCATGACCGAGATTTGAACTCGGGACCTCTTGAACGTGAGGCAGACGCGCTACCATCTACGCTACCCAGGCGGACAATGTTGGTCCGGCTTCAATTTACGTGGTCGATCTACCTGACCCATGGTTTTCCCGGGTAGCTAGGTGAATACCCCGAATTTCCTGTCCCAACATTTCATCTCCATTCTCCGTAGGGGAGGGGATCCGTCCCCTTCAGCTACAACACGGCGCTGGGGCGGGTTTTTCCCCGGCATCTCCGGTTTCCCCGTAATCTCATTCCACCGGTGCTCTATCTTCATCTCATGTACCATCAGTGTCATTGCCTGCGGTGCCGTATGTAGTAAAAGCGGGCGTTAAACACTACACATTTCCCCTTTCAGCTGCCGTGGTGCGGGCGCTGCGGACCCTTAGCACTCGTGGTACCTCTGACGTTACTAGAGGAACCTCGGGCCGAACATTCGAGCACCTCCCTGATCGGGAGTTGTTAGGATTGGGTTGGATTCGAGGGGGCAGTGGTTCCCGATACTCCTGGAAGATCGGGTACGTACGTCAACGGGGTTGAGGGAAGCCATTATTATTCCCGCGTACTAGCCAGCATAGCTAGTAGAAGGTGTGCTAGATCACCAGAAGGCCCCACCGAGGTCATATCGGTAGCCTTCCCATTTTGCTGTTGGCGCGCGTAAGTGGCGTATCCACTTCCATCCCGTCTTGAGTCCACAGGACCAGATGGGGGACTTGTTAGTCTCTAGGTCTTGCCTATGGAAAGAGCCTCGGAGGCGCCGGGCGCCCTTTCGGAACAGCTCGGTAACTCCCTGGACGAAGGTGGCCTGGGTCCTTGGTCCTATGGGTCCAGGACTAAGGGCAGTATATCCTCTGGCATGAATTGAATTTCATCTCCATTATCATTTCATGCCATCTCTCATTTAATGAGAGGTGCATGGTGCATGGCGTGGTGCATGATATGCTTTGAGGAAAACGCTTTCGCCTCCGGCTTGACGGACTTTGGTCTCCCAGCCGGCGTACTGGGCCGGCAGGCAGGATGTCGGTTGTGCAAGCCTGTCTGGAGTGTCGTGCTCTGAGGCGGTGGCCTCCGATCTCCGAACCGGACTCGTGACTGTTTCGGGGCCATGGCAGAGGGGATGACGATTGTCCTAAGCTCAACGTCGAGAAGTTCCTATCAGGTCAAGTGTAGGGATCCTCTGTACTGTATTGACTTCTTGGGGTCGGCCGCCCTCTGTCGCCTCTCACCTCATCCTTCCTCCCGGGAATGCCCCACTTGGGGCTTGCCTAGTCGACGTGCCAAATCCCTTCCGAATAATCCACTACTAAGTGCTATCAGTACTGGCATGTTTTAATGAATTGTGCAGTTTTGTTTTCAGCTTTCGAGTTACGTAATTTTAATAAGAAATAATTATTAATGCGTCTTGCGAGTTTTTTTTTTTTTTTTGTTTTTTAATTTACCACCTCCATCGTCATATTGGACGATGAATGGAATGAGTGAAGTGATGCCCAAATTAACCCAGGGTACATAGAGCTTAAAGTTACCCGACAATTCGTCTTTCAAATAAGGGAAAACCGCGGCAAAACCCTTATCCAAGTAACTCACCCCGACCGATATTTGAACTCGCGATCTCTTGAACGTGAGGCAGACATGCTACCACCACGCTACCGAGGTGGGAGTCTTGCGAGGTAAGTTTATGTTTATTAGTGAGTGAAAAATTTAATTTCCGAGGTGTTAGCGTCGACGACTTAAATTTGAAGAGCATGATAAACATCAAATCTCGTAGTACCATACATAATTAATCCGATACCTAAGAAAAAATGGATTTGAATTGCGAATTATAAAAATATTAAAAATTGTTTTATAAAAGATTTAGAATCAAAGTTTTTACTAGGTGTAAGATGATATTGGAGGCTGTAAATGTAAATGCCATTTGTAAATTTTAATGTAAATTTAAATATAACTTTCATGTCTTATTTTAAATGTCGTATGTTAAGTACTGTTTTGCAGATAACTAAAACAAATTGAGCATCGGACTAAACCATCTATGAAGTAATGGATAGCCATTAGAGTACTGAGCCGACCGCTCGCTACTTTGCTGGCCGGGATCTGCAGGAGCGTGTTGCCATGTTCCCTTTTTAGGCGCTTGTGGGTGCTGAGATGCTGGAGCTCAGATTTGTTCATAAGTAGCTAAGTACCCTGAAGTGAGATCGACGTACGCGTCCGGCGTCAACTCTCGTGTTTCTATACGACATAAGGTACAGTATTTTCAAAAGACATTTAAAAAGCAGAGGAACAGCCTCGGCTGCTGATGTTTCTGTTACTGCTGCCATATTGGTTGTATTGCCACGCCAAAAATAAAACAATCTTGTAGATCATCAGAATGCTGCAGAAATGTAAATCAGATGTTGCAACCTTCTGCAATTTATTGCGTTCCCGAACTCTTCACCTTCTATTTCAATAGTTCTTATTGCATTAACTATCTCTCGGTTTTTGTTCTGTTTCCTCTCCTTTGTTCGCATTCACGATATTGAAGTAGATTTCTGCAGAGATCTCTAAGCGTTGTTGAAAATCTAATTAAAGAAATGGTGCTTTCCTATTGATTCTTGGACAAAAGCAGCTGAAGCAGCGCATTGTAATGAAGCACTAATATGCTGTTTCCAATTCTTGCCTTTGTTTCCATTCTATGATGCAACTTTTTACGTTTGATGCAAATTTAAATTTAGTTAGAGGATCAGATAAATTCATAGAGCTCTGATGTGCTCAACTCGCATACTTTCGCCATCACTTTCCCGCGATCTATTCTCATAAAAGGTTATTCTTCTGTTTTCTTCTTATACATCTAGATAAACTTTCATTACATATGTGTACACTTCGTGGTTGGAATAAGAAAGACGCAATAGGCTAAAGATATAGTAAAATGTTTAAGAAGCAGATGACCATTTGCTTGGATACTCCGTTCTCTTGGTGACCATGAGATAATATGCTTGTTGAAAAAAAAGAAAGAAAGAAAAAAAGAACATAATTCTACTTTTAAAAATGCTGCCAGTAAACGAACATTTCAGGAATGGTTAACTCAATAAAACAAGTAGTTATTATTTAACTGTTTACACTGCTCATCTGGAGTGAACGCCTGATGAGATGACCCAGAGAGTACCCAGGTTGGGTAATCAGCCGGATACCGGGCATGACAGTGAGGCGGTAGATGTCAGAATGACGAAGAAATGAATGAAACGAAAGGTTATAATAGAGCAATTGGTGAAATGAAGGCGGGAGAAACTGAGATCCCGAAGAAAACCTCTTGACGTGTTGTAATAAAATATCTATTATCTATAAACGGTGTACCTTATTACGGTTTTTATTTTTCTTGCAAGGAATTATTCTTATGATTTACCATATAAACAAAAGTCATTCAGAATTTACAAGATTTGAAAGACTACTCCATGAAAATTTAAGATATACATTTAATCTCTTGTAAATGTTATGCTGCCGTGGGCAGATTTAATGGAATATCTTCGTATCTCACGTTCAGGAAGTGCTGAATTTTAATACGAAATTTGGTAGTAATCAATATTTTGTTTTCGAATGTATTTACCACGTTTAGTAAGTACCAGGTTTGTATTACACCCTAAAGTTCGATATCAAAATTTCACCGGTCTAATGAAATAATTGAGTGTTAAAGTTTGCCGTTTACTTGCAACTTCACCTTCACATATAATATAAACATTATAATATTTATTTTAAATTTGTTCTTATTTTTAAATCCTCAACAACACAAGAAAAATATATAAACATTTGCTTGGGGATAAATACAAACAGTGACTTTACCGGAAACATCCAAAGCAGAACCGGGAAGGAAGGCACTGTAAGTGTGAATTTATTGTCCCTCTTGTTCCCACTGCTTTCACCAAACAGGTAAGCACAGCCAGGTAAGCCTTTGATTGTGTTTATAGTCGCGTGCAGGCTTATCACTGCAGTGGTGGTTCACATGTGGTAAAGCACAGTGTTGATATGTCTTACTAATATTGGACATATTACGAACTTCAATGTGCCTCAAGCTGGAGTCTAAACCTTCAAAGCAACACACATTTGGCAATTCAGGAAAACATGATTTGGATTTGTACACATATTTTCCAAGATGCACTTTTTTGCAAACAAATTACTGGTCATGTTTGGTTCCACATGGTACAGCATATTAACACTCAACAAGAGCCTGTTATCCAGAGCGTTTAACGTTCATCTAGTTTGCTACCGGACATTGAATCACTAATATTTAAAATAAAACCAGCAAGCATACCAATGGTATAAATTAAGGGAGTAGCATTAAGACTACGTCACTATTTAACAATATACAATGTTGACATTCCAATGAACTTTTTAAACAGATTGTGACGATTATTTTTAGGAATACAATGTAGAAAGTGTTTAAATGTCTTTAGCAGTATAAGGGAAATATTCATCACTGCATAACAACCATCGTATAAGAAAACAAAGGTAACATGATAATTCTTTAGAACTGCTTTTGTCAGGTTAATGTTTGGCTAAGGGCTGTGACGTAAGCGATTTCTCTCTCAATGCCAATGTGAGCAATTTTACACTGTTACTACATCCTTCGTTCATATTCTCTAGTGTCATTTACCTTCTTCGTGCTTTCCTGGCCAAACCTTGCATCCAAAAGTATGTATTTGATTACCTTGAAAAGTCGAATGACCGCCACTGCGGCACACGTCACCTGTTTGTTAACGTGCCGGATAGAAGAAACAAGGAAGGGTTGGTTGTAGGGGTAAAGCATTTCACACTTCCGGTGCTCATCTTGCAGGAACTGATCTAAAGCAAAGCATACTTAGAAAAGGTCCGCGAGCGCGGAAATCAAAATTGAAAGGTTCGTAAATGCCAAATTTGGTATATAAGCTCAGCATACACCAAGGATGTGACTCAAAGACTTTTAAGAAAATTTACTCATCCATACTACGCTTTCCATGGAACATTTTTCGAAAATACTGATATTTTCAACAACAGCTCTAAGGGTTTTGATTAAAACACCATAGCTTTATGATATTTTCATGAGAAATGTAATTTATGTTGTGGCAACCCGCCAGGTAAATTTAGTGTACAGCGTTTTGTCTGCGTTACCAAGGCCGCGTCCACGGAAGGGTGACAGTATTGCTCAGGTAGGCAATGGTTGCCTAGAGGGTTGAACTATTCGGCTTGAACCCTCTGTTGCCGTCACTCGGCCACTTTTAGGTGGGTCTTGAGTCGGACACATCTCTCTTGGAAGGAATGAACTAGTTTTTGTATAATGTGTATATAGTGGTGCAAGTGTGTAAGGAGAAGCTCAGAATAAATGTATAGTACTGACGACTGTAACATAAGTACAGTGCTGTGTTTTATTAAATAAGTACCGTGTGAAATTCTGTTTTCTTTGTTTCTGTAATGTATAAGCTCTCACTAGCCAAGCATCGCCCGTCTTAAGTCTGGCTAAAGGTGGGTTCTGAGAGCATCCCATCCCCTTACCATGACAAAGTGCACGGAGTGACGGCAACAGAGGGTCGTCATACCGGTTCAAGCCAAATAGTTCAACCCCTCTAGGCAACCATTGCCTACCTGAGCAATGCTGTCACCCTTCCGTAGACGCAGCCTTGGTAACGCAGACAAAATGCTGTACACTAAATTTACCTTGCGGGTTGCCACAATATTTTCAACTTTCTGAAAATTCCCTCAGAAATTCTCTTCACTCTTAAAATTCTTTTAACAACTGGTATGCCCTAAGAGTGCACGCAATTACAAAATTGTTATTAAAACACAGAATATATTTCTAATAATTTTTGTGTGGAGTGCACCATTTAGGAGATATTCTTTGTTAACTGTTTGAATTTTACAGCACCTACTTGTAATTTTATTACATGGGAAATTATTATATTTGTATCTTTTAGCTATGGCAAAGTACGGAATTTCAAAGCCATTCATATGGAATAGTTTCGAAAGCTATGACGATCGCTTAAAGCCTACTGGATGCTCTTATTCTCCTTGTACCTACATAGAAGAAAAGCAAAAATGAGGTAACGTTTATCTTGACTGACATAAAGGAGATGGAGGAATAAGTGTTTGTAAGAATAGTTTATATACGATTGGAGGAAATCATTGGAATGCAACGCTTTCGATTTTTGAGCTCTTAATTTTTAGATTCAAATGTCTTCGGAAGTTGTATCGATATTAGTGGGAAATACAATAGTTCCTTATCGGTCGGATGGGTTAAGTGCTGCCCTGTGATCACAAGAACGCGGGTTCAAACTTGGCCCTAACAATGACTTTTAATTGCGCCTAAAGCTGTAGGCATACGTGCAAAATAAATCCAGTGGGACGAAATTCCGGCATACCGGCGGAACTAATGTGATCCTATACATTTCCATCGTCATTGACACGCAAATATAATAATTGAAGTAAAGAATATAATTATTTTTACTCTGGAGGTAGATGTTGAATCAAGTAAGAATGAATGTGTAATTGTTTAACTCCCGCTTTTGCTACAGGTGGTGCCATTGATGGCACATGAAATGATGGAGCACCGGTGGAATGAGATGGTGGCGAAACAGGAGATCCCGGAGCAAACCCGCCCCAGCGCCGTGTTGTCCATCATAAATCTCGCAATGCGTTTGCCTGGGATCGAACCCGGGTTTTCTTGGTGAGAGGCTAGCGGTCTAACCTCGCGGCCACGGCGCGGCCATAATAATGAAGTAAGAAGCTTGGGCAAGAATATTTTTATTAGGAATATTTTTTCATGAAGTACAATATATTCCAGTCCTGCGCCGTAGCGTAGCGGGCTAAGGCAGCATGACTTGATCTCTGGCCACGGAAAGCAGCCCGAGTTCGATCCCACCCATGTGGTGGAGATTTTAGGTCCCGGGTGTAGGACCGGTGTCCACTCAGCATCGTGAGGAAAGTGTGGAGCTTACGCTAGGTAAGCGGCACCAACATTCCGGCTGGGGGATGTTGAGATGCTGAGCACATTTCCTCCCCGTATCGGTTGGATGATCGCCCATCTCTGCCGTGCGTAAGTGGGCGTGAGGCCGGCAGTCGGGTTGGTAGGCCTTGGCTCTCTTAGGGCTGTCGTGTCAGTGGTTAACTTTTTAACAATATATTCCATGTGATTATAGTGCCTGAAATTGCTGGCTTTGGAAGCCAGAATCTGCGCCTGAAGTTTAATAACACAATCAACTTTTTTGAACAAGAAGTTCCTATGGCATGAGAGGAACGCCCTCTGGTGCAGATTTCAACTACACGTCATTTAGGATACAAAGTGGACATCTTTCACCATGTAACATTGCTTGTACAAAATCTGACCAAGATATATTTAGCACAAAAGCTTTATTAAGCCTCTTACAAAGATAGCTTATTAAACAGGTCTTTAGCATTACTTTTATCAATTAACCCAGGCCGATGTAAATGTTGAATCTATTTGGAAATGTTTTCCATTCTGAAGAAAATCCATTGATGTAACATGAAGCAGCGAACCATGAAAAGGCTGACAGTTTAAAGAACGATCAAAGAGCTGAGAGCTGTTCGTACAAATCCGGCCTGTCACAAACTGCAAACAAGACATTTCAATTAAAGGGCTCAAGCCATAGAAAGCCACCTCTACAAAGCAGTGAAAACCAGTTAATGTCATGTTGCGGTAAAGTTCGTTGTTCCGAATTTGTCCCGTTCCAAGCGTGAATGAAATTTAATTAAACTATTAGGACAAATGCCTTAGTTTACTTTGTAATAGCTACACTTGCATGTCGCTTTGCATACACTGGCGCAAATACCACATTACGTTCTTCCTCATCATCTTCTCTGCAATTATATACCCTAAGAATCTTACCAAACCTTTCTTTAGCATTCCAGATTATTTCTTTGCTATGTATGTAAACCGGGTGCAATGGCTCAGCCCTATTTGGGAGGCTCGGGTTGCTTTCCGTGTGGAGCTATCTGACCCGTGTTTTTTTTCTGAGTTGTACTCGGTCACTAGGCTAATGATAGGTGGTTAATTGCATTACTAATGAAATGGAGGGACAGGAAATTCCGGGAATATAATTAACCTACCCAGCATTCGCCTGGCGACTCAGGAAAGCCCGCGGGAAAGCACATGGGTCAAGTAGGCCAGCCACGGGAACCAAACCTGGGCCTCTCGAATGCTGGCCACAGACGAAACCGTCTGTGCTATCCCGCTCGGTTCCAGTCGAGATTTACTTGAAAGTCCGCTTGACGCACCCATGAAAGACATAACTAACGATTTCGTTACATAATTGATTCTTCGGTTTTAGGTTATACTGTTCAAATACACAATAAAATTTTTCTAAAACTGCTATTCTTTGATTTCAAGGTTTATCAAAACGTGTTTTTTTCGGTAATAGCTCGTTATTTTTAATTTTTTGATGGAATGTAATATTCCCATTAGTTGCTTTAGATAAACATGGAGTAAGTATAAGGTTTACTACAATTTTACGAGGTATAAAACACATAATGTCGCATAATTACCTAAAACACGTATTTACGTTTATAACTTCACTTCACGTACAATTTGGCGAGGTAAATAAGATATATTGTTCACTCACTAAACGAAAAAAAAAAAATAAAAACTGTTTAATTCACAAGAAATAGACATTTCAAATTAGTTTTCAGGAACATTGTCCATAAACTTCAAAAATGACGTTCTCTGCCCATTCAACTCGTATATGTGGTAGGAGTACTGACTACTTTATACCTGTTTGTACAGAAAATGTTAAATGATTTTAAATTCATTAGGATAAAATTCTATTTAAAGTTGTTAAGAATCTTAGGCCTTTAATTTTTGCGCAAACAACGCCGTTTCAGTTGATGTGGAAAGCACCGTCATTTTACAGTAAGGGTTCTTATAAAAACCACTCTTGTACATTTAAGTTAATTGATGGAGAGTAATCGTTCCTTCACATTAGCTGTGTATAGGCTAAGGTTTTGGATAGATATAGTTAAACGGTGCATCTCGAATATGATAGCCCCTAGTGGTTTTGAGTAAATTGGAGAATTTAATGTCATGTTGGTCACAGTAGCTCAATGGGTAAGAGCAACTGGATGGAAACCAGGAGATACCTGGTTCAAATCCCAGCCATCGCATGAAATTTTTCAGTTTGACTCTAGCTATTCAAAATTCTGGTACAGCTGCAGGACGAGATTTTGACATCAAGTTTACTTTAATTGTTATGTTCTTGTTCCATATCAATCTTGTTCCTTCAATAAGAAGCATCCAAGATAAGAGTTGTTCAATTACCAGAGTGGTTTACCTGTAGCATATATGGTAGCGTGCCTACCTCACGTTCAAGAAGTCTGAGTTCGAATCTCGATCAGAGTAATTTATCTGGGTATCCGGGATTTTTCCTTATCCTGAAAACTCTAAGCTTTATGGACGCTGGGCTCATTTGAGCTTCCTTTTACCCATTTCCATTTATCGCCCTATATGACAGCGTTAGAGGACGCAAAAAACAAATGCCAGACTATTTAAGCAATCATTGCCGCTATATTATGGATAGTTGAGGGATGCTTGGAAGCACATCAAAATTTGGAACTCTACCATTGGAGGCATATTTCTTTAGCCGTGACGTCCTTGTACATTTCTTAAAGTATCTAGTTTCCATATATTTGCTGACCGTGGAAACGGCTCAATATGATACTTCCTATGACATTAGCTTCATGTGCAAGTGACACAGTGCTGAAATTCTGAAATTACATTCTGTTTGTCATGCGTCAGCCAGAATGTTGTAATATCAATAATAATGCTTCAGTTTGGTCGATGATTACGAAGCTTTTGCCGTTGGTTTGCCTTCTTTGGCAAACGTACGGCATGTTGGGAGAGACCGTACTTAAGGGCTGCAAGTAATTGTAGCCAGTGTCTACTTCTTTTGGTCATTCTTAAAGGCACTCTTGATCTAAAAACCAGGGTCGTCAAGCTGCCTACCAGCGGAAGCCTTTGTAGACGCATACCACCATGTCGCACACCTCCAAAGGTAAGCCCTGCATGGAGATTCTTATAATATAATATTTTAATTATTGTTAAACCTTACCCAACATCTCTGCAAGAGACTGGTGTATCTTATATTCCATTATTTATAGTTAGATCCTAGTAAATTTTCATATAAGGGAACTATCCCATCTTGCTTTCT
The DNA here is from genome assembly GCA_030765055.1 of Mantis religiosa. Taxonomy (NCBI): domain Eukaryota; kingdom Metazoa; phylum Arthropoda; class Insecta; order Mantodea; family Mantidae; genus Mantis; species Mantis religiosa. The sequence continues at coordinate 178,166,157 of CM060949.1, read as the reverse complement.
CATCCCATCACTTCCGCAATTACAAAGTAGTTTGTAACAATATGAAATATGCTGTTTTATTAGACGTATCTCCTCGTTTTGGGCTAAATATCGTTTTCGGATCACATACTGTATCCTACAAGCTTCAGAGCGTCCAACAATTAGAAGCCAATATTATTTATGTCTCAACAGCTTTTAGTGAAATATTAAGAATACGAAATGTTGCTAAGCAGCACGTGAATGTTTGACAAAGCAAATCATTTCTACCATAATGGTTATGTAAATAACCACTGGTTACTGGAATGAAGAGAATCTCTTTTTACCATATAAGCAATCATTACACAATGAACGGAATAAATGGTCCAGAATTAGTTTTATGAACGTGATAGCGGAAACGCAGTTATTGTGGATTAAAGAAGCTATTGAGTACGATTGGATCGTTCCTCACCAATGAAACTGAAAGTGAAATAGCATTTTTAGAAACTGGTTTCATATGTGTGTTTGTTTCTGTGAGTGTATCTGTAACTAGCATAAATACAATAGATGAAACCTCAGTTAAGCACCAAATTTGGTATTCAAGTTCATCATCTTCTAAGGAAGTGACACGAAGATCTTTCAGAAAACTCCTCCAGCACAAACTACACTTTACATGACAAGCTTTGACCTTCTCAAAAATAATGCTAACACTTTTGATTAGTATATATATATATATATATATATATATATATATATATATATATCAATGTCCAACAAAAGATTATGTACTCGTAATTTTTTGGGGGGATAGTAAATCTCTCACTGCGGAAAATATGCAGATCTAGTTAAGCCACATACTTTATGTCAAATACTTGTTTTTGCTCAGATTACCGTTTAAGGGCAATTTGTTGGAGTATATAGGAGAGTGGGTAGCTTTAAGAATCATTTGTACAAAAATGAGTAGCGAAAGTTTTGTAAATGTACGCATAAGACTTTTCCTATGGTTGCTCGTTATTGTAAAACATCAATCAAAGGGATTCGTGAAAATACTGCAAAAACAGATGATTATATCAAACTTAATTTGACGGCTGCGCAGATAAGTACGCAAAAGGTAATTTATAGGTTCAAGCGACAGCTATTATTATTTGTGAATAATAAATGACGAAGCTTTAGCACTCATATTACCATGTATATACAACTCAGTTGAAATTATATTACTTCCTTATCAATAACGCACATTCACATGCGTCAATCTCTATAAAGACTTGTAAAAACGTCGCTGAACTCTCAAGTTCGGATGATTTAAGCCTGAATTGAGTCAATCGTTAGGGTATTATACAATTAAAATCAGAGACATATTTATATGTCACGCAGCCAGTACAGTTCTCTAGTTCCGCATTTAAGTTTCACTTTCACAATGTGTACAAATTCTTTGCTGTAACCTTTAACCTTTAACAATCGAGCTCGCCTTCATCTGATCTCTTGGGAACCACTTCACGTCCGATCTCATTCCTTCTTTAGCTATACGCTTTATATAATTCAAAGCGGATCTTTCATGGCGCCAGCATCTTCTGCAGCAAGAATATTACCACCTCTGGGAAATATAGTAAAATAAATATACCACAGGGTTCCGTAGAACCCTTAAATTCTACTTCGTAAAGTTTCTCTAAAAAGAGGATATTCAAACTTCAGCCTTTGGCATAAGTATAGCAACGCCAAATATTCAATGCTGTATATTACAACGGTTGTTCCCGTAAGCTGGATACCAATAATAATTCAAGTAATTATGCCTAAACATAAACATAGTTGTAGTTAAACTAAATCTGCATGCATACATGACGTCATCTCCCCCGGGGCATTAAACTCGACGTGCCCGTAGATTATAAAATTACAAAATCTCTCTTCCGTTAAAAAAAAAAAAAACAATACACTTAAATTTTGAAAAAAAAAAAAAAAAAACTGCAGCTGCTATGTATATATGAAACATTTATGGAAAGTAAAATGTTATAATGGAGTCCGCAGCTTTAGAAAATCTAAAATATTTTTGAATGTTAAAGTTTGCCATGAAATGCACTCCTCAAAAGTCACACAACCCGTGCCCTAAGCTGTAGCCACCATTTTAAAATATCTATGAAACTCAAATAGTGACATTGAAGAGGCATTACTGAAGTATGATGGTTCAATAACAGGCGCGAAACAGGAGCTTGCATTATTGAACCTGTAACTTGAGTTGGAGTACTTGTATTACTTGTAATAGTACTGCCAGAAGTAGATTCTTCTTCAAATTGTTCTATCAAAGGTTCAATGAATTGATAAATTAGAATTTTGTCTAGTACGGCGCTTAGGCATCCTGCACAAAGTTAACTGCTGATATGTATCTCAAAAATGTATAAAAACAACTTAACACACAACTAGTCAAAGAATGTAAGCACTTGAAGGCTAGTAAATACTAAGATAGTCAGTATTACGAGTATAAGCAGACGACCATTGTCACAAAAATAAGTAAAATATAGTGGCACTTGGTATGCTCCTTAGGCATGTCATGCAGAAATTAATAAAGGGGTTTAAAATATTAAAAATCTCTCAGAAAAAATGAAGCCAGACTCATCGAAACAACATCCTAAATTAGTGACAGGGAAATAAGCCGTATCTGCTAAGGCTAACCACACGTATCCCAAAGAAAATCACAGCATTTGTGAAAACGACACAAACGTTATAATACGAAACTATTTCTTGCAACTTAATAACTATTCTTATGTGAATACACGTGATAACCAGACATCGGTTCGCATACATCTTAGTAGTCAGTGTATGCACACAGGTACTATACAAGGCCAAGCACAACATCAACAAACGTCTGTGTCAACAAGTATACCGATGCGCTGTGTGTACGGATACAAAATGTAACTTACGTTACAACATGCCATCCTGCTCATTGCTTTCGATGCGGTAATCACAGTGAACAACCATGTACATTCGTAAATTGTCGAATGGGAACTTTCTGCGCCTCCTTGCTGAAACAATATAAACATATTGGGAGAAAGTTCATTCAAAGTCACAGGACGTTAATCGTGCACATGAGTAGTACAAATCATTTTCATGTGTTTGTCCGAGACTTAGCACTGAAAATCCAGTATTTTTAGTAGAATACTGGACAATTTATTTATTTTTTGCTCTATGTCAGGGAAAAACAAATCTGAATAACAATAACAATTACTTGCCATCCATTTGACGCCATATCTAATCTCGTTTTAAGATATTGCTTCAGTATAGAATAAAGACACGTTCAACTCAAGGCATAAGTAGGCGAGTTAGGATAAAAAAGCACCAGTTAATTAGATAAATTTAATGGAGGGCAACAATACTCTAAATGAAATGAATTGGCAGTTTGAAGTTGAAGAACTAAATTGTATCCGAAAGTCATAATTGGAAATGGTAACTAATGAATTACAGCTGCTAACTTCTGATGTATTTGGATATTACAGTTTAAAAATAACTGTCTAATAATACTGCAAAGTGTATGTTGCTGTTATTTGCAAAATATTAAGCTTAAGTTACTGAGAAATTTATATGACCTATGTACTGGTAACGGCCGATAATAGATCACAAAAAGCACCCTTACATCTGTAACAATCAACGGGAAGGACGCAATATACATCCTCTTATTAATTAAATACCGCCCAGGAGTATTACTTTCACTATGCCTGCACACACACTGCCAACTTTAAAACTACTAATTCATATCTGAAGTATGACCATACCGTCCATACTAAAATTCTAAGAATTTCAATCCTTGCTTAGTAACAGCTTGAATTTGATTTTACAGGATCTAACTTTCATGCTAATGCATTTATGATCGACTATATTCATAATCTAATTAGCTAACAAGGGAGCTGTGACTGTACTCACGCCACTATGCATCTAAAAATGTAGGTTACAATGCGTGCTGTATATAAACCATAAACGCCAAAAATCTGCTGCGGACTGCAACGCCCAAAATTGAAGCCTGGAAAGTGCCACATGTGGCCACTTTTAAGTAGCTACTGGACATCCCTCGTCAGCTCTTTGCCTACTTTGAATACGGCACTCCTTACGTATGCTGCACGTAAGGGGTAAACAATCCCTACCGTACAATCCTGTGTTATTATGCTAATATGTTCGTGCATATTCTGGACTCATTTTCGGGTACTTCCAGCTATACTCCGCATCCGATTTTTGGCACACAGGCCCCACATAGAGCAGAGATGACGTCATCAAACTCTTAGGCGAATGCAGGTATGAGCTTAGTGGTAGCTCCGTTATAAGCTACACTATAGAACTCGTTAGAGGTTTTATTCCCAAAACTTACATTATTTAATGATTGGAACTAACATTTGTTATATTATTATGTAATGACATTACCACACGAATTTATTGCAATTATTTATCTATAATTTCTATATAATATTATAAATGAAATAAGGCTCGCGCTCTCCCAAGTTTTCCACATCATCGAAAGGAGTAAAAAGCTTCAACCAGAGAGAAGATCCGCCATTTGGAAAATCCCAGTTGAAATGAGACAGCATAAAAGAAAAGCCGAAAGAAATCGACAGTTTATTTCCGGTGACCACACCAAGACGATTTCACTTCAGAAAGTTAGAATCCGCTCTGCCACCGTACATCACAGCTTGTCTTCTCAATACCTAGAGCGCTTTAAAGGAAGAAGATCAAAATCTCAGCAGTGAACACTTTTTGCTTCAGTAAAGGACCGTTCTTAGACACATTGTATAGGAAATAAAACCAATTCTTTCAGAATCACAGCCCACATATAATCATTTGGTTGGTGTAGATATGTTATGTGCCCGTAAATCTAGATCAGATCGGATTGTTTCTTTTGTTTCTATTCTCACCTCCAGATTAGGAAACTTTGCTATTATATGCTAGAAAGCAACCGTAACTTTTCAGTCACTATCTGCATGATTATACATACATTATGCTTCACTTTCGTTTTACTAAAGCAGAGCTTTCTTGATCAAAATAATTTTGAGACGATTGTATTCATAGAGTAATAGTTCTGAATCCTATATAATAATCTTCAAAAAGGCAGATGGCATTAGCAAAATCTCGGTGCAGTTTAGTTCCATGCTTCTTAGTCAATCTGAACATGTTTTTTAACTGTTTAACTTAGATACTCTGTAGTTATAAATTGACTTCGTTGCAGAGAAATGTTCAGGTTTCTGATTGTAGAGACCTGATAGGGAGAATACACTAGGGTAGTGTTATGTAATACATTATCCTTCCTATAAAATGTTTCCTGCTATGGTGTGCCAGACCCCCATGTGCTTGCGAACATTTCTCTTCCACTTCATACAATTCTCTGCCTGGTAATTGTTAGTTACCACCTTCAATAAAAGTGGCGAGGTTTTATTAGTCTCTTAAATATTTAATATACGTTCATTGTTTGAATTTGTATTCCTTATTTGTACAGTAATTTGAAATATAAAGTGTATATATGAGCTGCAACAAGGATATCTACTATAATGACGAAGTTTATGTTAGCTTTGAATTTATGTGTCACATCCAGAAAACTTCATGAAGTAAGAGATAATAGTACTTCAATTACACTTAATAAGCATATTTTAACTCTTATCACCTAAAAATTAGGTATTTATTTCAAAAATAAAATTTTAACTTTAGTTACCTAAAGGGGAAAAACACAACACTTCGGTGCAACGCATTTCAATCTTTAGGTAAATATGATTTTATGGTTAAAACGATTGTATGTATTTGACAGGTGAAGTAATTTAGACAACGATTATGTTGAGTAAAACTTAAAGAAACTCGGCACTTTGAAATTCCCTGCTCTAGAATAACACAACAAAAATTGTCTGAATAATGAAGAAATCAATTATTAAATAGTTCTCATCTATGTATTTTATGGGTCAGAAGGGACGTGGGGATTTCCGGAAATGAACGGGCAGATGAGCTTGCAAAGAGAGCTGCGACTTTAGATCTTCCAGAGACATACACTCTATGCCCTATTTCTTATGTGAAGCAAACATTAAAGGAGATTATCATCAACGACTGGAATGAATACTGGTTAAAAAGTGATGTGGTGTTTTGACTAAGGATTTACATTTCTCAACAGTTTCTGACAGACATAAATGTAAATTCGTTAATCCCATGTCCTCACTCAATTCTTAACTGGATATGACAAATTATCAGTTTCCTTATTTCGATTCAACATCAAATACACATCTGTTTGATTGCCCATTTTTCTGTTTTGGAAGATACGAACTTGAATTATTGCTTCAATCATTAGGTTACACTTTTTCAAAGCCACTTACACATATTTTGATGAATTACAAAACTTATTAATATTTCATGGCTTTCTTTAACAAAATATTTCTGAAGCTAAATGATTTATCTTTATGTTTACCGTTTGTCAGCTGGATATTAATTTTTATTATCTTTTTGTAAATTGTATTATATTCAAAAATTTGTAAACTATATCCCTAATATACCTTTGGGTCAAATAGGAATAAAAAATTCTATAATAAATAAAAAAATAAATAATGAAGCTCGATACGTCCTCATTCGTATACGAACACAAAGTTTCCAGTGCTGCTCTTGAACTCTCATTGGTTTCAAAATTAATGTGAATATATTATTCTCTTCTAAAGTTTTTCTAGAACCGTTTCAAGTACGGTTTCTGGCAGAAACAATTTGGATTGAAGACATATAATCATTGAGGGACACTATCATTGTGCCTGGATAGCACATTCCAGTTAAGTGTGGTGCTTAAAAGGACACTTTTGTAGCATTGTAAACAATGAACAGGTTGCTCACTATGTACTCCGTGTTCAGTTTGTTGTACTCCTGTCTTGTGGATGTTTAAATTTCAGTACCATTCTGGAAGTACAAAAGTAAAATATTACGAAAAAATGACGATAATATTGCACGAATGAAAATAATTGTAAGTCTAAGACCTGAAGCTTTCCTGACGACAAATCTACTCCGAATATGATGTTGAAGCCTCGATCACCAGAGCTAAGAAAGGGAAACCTGTAATACAGCAAGCGTCAGATAAGCCTGCCGCTACAGCGTGCATCCAGTTTACCGGCAATCTATCCGGCAGAATCAGCAGAATTCTCACCAAATACAACATCAGGACCATCCACAAGCAACCTCCGAAGATAAAACATCTGTTGAGACCAGTGAATCACAAACTGGACTTTCAAGTTCCGGAAGTGTACCGCATTCCCTGTGAATGTGGGACACCGTATATAGGGCAAACCGGAAGGACCATCGCTACTAGAATAATCGAACATGAACGGAGCATTGGTTTAATGCAACCTGAGAAGTCTGGCCTCGCAGAGCATTGTTTTGATAACGAACATAGAGCCAATTTTCGGGAGATGACCATCTTGGCAATATGCAACAGTTACTGGGAGCGGAGAATTAAGGAGGCTTTGGTGATTTCCTCTGAAAAGAGCAAGCTTAATCGTGATTCTGGATTTCAGTTCAACTCTTCTTGGAAACCGGCCTTAAAAATGTAAATTCGTCGATGTAAGTAGCAAAGATCAATTCAGCCTGCTAAAAAAGTTAAGTAGTTACGTTTCTTTGACACAATTTTCTATAATCACTCCATCTCCTGACTTGGCATTTAATTTACTAAAACAGTCTTTTGTTCAGTAATGCAAATTTTGATAGTGATTTGTCTTTGTTTATGTTGGTGTTATATCCAGTGTTTCATTTGTAGTTATAACATTTTATAAATATCCTGATGATGGGAGCGATGCACATTCCCGAAACGTTGATATGTAATCGTCTTTTCACGTGGCTTGTTGCCCGAGAAGAAAGTGAGCAATGTTTCACCAATGAAATTGAACAATGAGTTTGTACCATAACTATGTAAAGCACAATAGAAAATATATAAATTAACAGGTACAAAATGTATATAAAGGATTGCAAATGTTAAATGTCCATATGTATAGTTTATAGAATTACACATTTTGTTCAGAGATACATTCAGAAAACGAACGTTTTCGCTTGGCTTGACGTTTGTACACATACTCGGGAACATCCCTTATGACAGTCCAGCAGTAATCTGCTGAATTAGTAGGGCTCCACTTTCGTCATACCTTTTCTCAAGTGTGGGAATATCTTTATGAAATCACTCCCCATGTTCATCCCTTACTGCACCACAATCTTTGAGGAAGTAGTTCACATGACTATGTAAGAAATGAATTTTTAGTGACATTTTGCAACCAAGTTTTTCGTAAGATGACATGTTATATACAACCTCTTTGTAATTTATTGCTCGGTTGTTCCCTAAGAACTGTGAACAGACGGTCTTAAAACGTTCCCTTGCATGCTTCTCATCACCTTGTATGATTGCATCAAAAGTACGGTCTCGAAGAAAGCTCTCGAATTTGTGGGCCTACAAAGATGCCCTTTGGCATCACTTAAGTAAGAGAATTTTTACCGTAGGTACTTACATCCGTCACCGTTTTTGTTCACTCTATTAAAAAAGTTTTTGATGAAACTGAACAAACTGGAAAAAAATGGGCGAAAATTACTACATGCATCAATAAAGTCACTGAAATAGAAGAGGATTGAGACAAAAATATCTCTAATATTGGTATCAACATATTTATATCCAAAATATTGCACAAAAGTAAGACCAGGAAGAATGGTATAATCTATTGTTATTATGACTGACAAACCAGTATAATACTTGATTTTAAACTAACATAAAAATCCGTATGTAATTATCTCACCATAATAAAAAGTGTAATTGAAAACCAGAGCTAATTTTGAATTATATTTGCAATATTTACGATCAGAACATTAGAATTGTTAGGAATTGGCCATTTTCATTCGATTTATATTTTCATTGTTGCTGTGTCCGTTGTTGTCTATTAGCATTAATTTTGAGGCACTAGTTTTGTAATGCACACATGTATTTCTCAGTTCGGCAGTGCGTTTTTCTTGTGAGGCAACTTTAAGATTTATGGATCCCGGGTTCATTTGAGTATTTCAGTCATTTGTTCATTCATCACCAATACAACTTACCAAGTTAAAAGACAATCTAAACACAAACCAATTTTCATTTTTACAGAGACATTAAGATAATAAAACTAAACCTAAATTTTATATTACTTTCCAGAGGAAATAAGTTTTTCAAAGTGATCAGTTTTATGTCGTTCTCATTATATTACGCTGCTCTTAAACTATTTTAAGTTAGTTACTGTAATATGTTTATATCTTGAGTGTTACGATGCTCCGTAAGCTAGTATGGCTTCTGTAGTTAGTTATTATTATGGAAGAAGAATTTTTAGTTAATTATCACAAGAGAGTCCGCAGCTGGAAGAATTGATTAATGAGAAACTTATGCAGCGGAAGATACACTGGGGCCAGCAGACAACATGTAAACCTAACAAGAATATATAGTACAAGAATTACTTTTTTAAACAAGTTACTTATAAAATATAGTTACAGGCACATGGTTTCTGAAGACTGATACGTCATTTCATAACACTTATTTGTTTACATTTATGACCTACCAATTTGGTTTATGTTAGAAGTTTACGGTTTGTGTATCATTGGAATTTTCGTTGGTGGTTGCATCAACATTACATTTATAGCTTTGTACCTCACCTTCTCTTCCATATAGAGAACTGGTATTTTGACTTATATTATGTGCACGGATTCCAGGGTAAGATTGGGTATGTCGTAATTGCCGAAACTAAATTTATAATTACGTTAATGATATATCTACTACTACCCTCAATGTGTTTGTCCGTTGCATTTAGCCATTTTGCTAGGACTTTCTACAGTGTCCTAGTCTACGCGAGTCTATGAACTATAATTGCAAGAATTGTAAGTGCAGTGAGGAAATTAAATTGTAAATTGCTCTGATAGTTTTTATTTATAATCTGTTATTTAAATTGTTATGGTGCTAAGATCTTTTTAGCCAATATATTAATCGATCAGCGCATGTGCGCTCTACAGTTCATTGATGATAGACATTATTTACATATGTGATAAAATGAATAACAATGAAATGAGGAAAGACCCATTGGGCCCCATAAGTAAGTACATTATTGTTTTAAGTATTACAGAAGATCTTGTTCTGAGAGCTGATCCAGTGGTAGAAAACTCTTGATGCAGGTTGTAAAGCTGGATTTTCTGCCAAGGGAATAGTGAATGGCTCCTGAGACGTGTTTTAGGTTGCTGTAGAACCTTTCGGTTTGTGAAGAAATTGACTGTTGAATGGTGCTGATTCCAGTTTCTCTATGTAGTTGGCTATTTCTGACAAACCATGGTGCATTTGTTGAGATTCGTAATACTTTGTTTTGAAATGTCCGGATACGTTTGATTTCGGAAGGACTGGTCCCTCCCCAGACTGGGCAGGCATATAGTAGGAGTGGACTTAATAAAGTCATGTAGAGTAGTGTGCAGTTTTTAATTTGAGTGAAGGTCATTTGTTGAGAAGAGGGTACAGCTTAGCCAGTCTTGTTCGAGCTAGTTTGAGTTTGTTACTTATGTGTTGTTTCCATGTGAGTCGTCGATCCATGAGGACACTGAAGTATTTAACTGTTTTCAGTCTCAGTTTTCCAGGGTATAGGTTTCACTGCGACTGTTACTGGTGGAGGATAGTCCGGTCCTCATAGTGTAAAGATCATTGCTTCACATTTTTTCTGGTTGAGCGAAATACACCAGTTATCGAGTCAGGCTATAATTAAATTTAAGGCCTCTTGAAGGTGATTTCTGGCGGTATGGATATTGTGATGTTTTGCGAATATTGCTGTATCGTCCTCATACATAGCAATTTGAGCTGTAGGCGTTGCAGGAATATCAGAGGTATACAAGTTGAATAGAACTGGTCTCAGAATAGATCCTTGAGGAACGCCTGCTGTTATAGATTTGGTAGAAGAGTGGCTACTACCTACGAAAGAAGGTCCTAACATTTACACCTGAAGTTGAAGGTTTAATGATAACTTCTATAAGCGAAAATTACTTACAGGTTCAGCTGGTTGTGAAATATTGCACTTTAAATACCACTGAATAACACTATTAAAAACTTTGCACACCCCTGTAATCAAATTCTGGTGCTAAGAATTAATTTCAGTTATTGTCTCTTGAGATAACAGTTATCTACATTTAGAGGCTATTTCAAATGATAAACTTTATCATCTGCAATGTTGTGAAGTTTGCTAAATAATCATAGTTTGTAGAAGTTGTTGATGTTTGGGGTGATGTTGAGGTTCAGCTTCCCTGCAAAACCGTTGTCTCCTAACCATAAATTTGTCTACTTAAGCGATGAAGAAGTTTTCCATGTAACGTGAAAGGATTGTTGCTATGTTAGGTGAAATGTCTTAGTGCAGGTTTCACATAAATAGTTTATGTTCTGAGTTATTTCTACATTTACTTTTGTCAAGAGTTTCAAAAATATGCTCCTTCTGCCTTTACGAATTCTCTGTCCATGTTACGAAACTCCTTTCAAAAGAAGCGTGTTTCACATGATAATCCGAAAAGAAGTCTATAGTTCATTTTATTTATAATGTAAGTATCTTAAACATAGGTATGCCACTTTAGTTTAAATGTTAGAGTCATTGAGAAAAATCAAATTTTCAATAAATTTTCCGTATAAAAGATAATGCCTTATTCCGCTTATGCCCAGCGGTATTTATCGGACGTTGCATATTTGGATTATGTTATTCACATATATGGATGCACATGGAATTATTACTAAAAATATTTATTCAGGGGCCTTAAGACAGGTACTTGTTGTGCAATCTCGATATCACAGCTTTGGGTCAGAGTATAATACTTTCTCTTACGTACTATAAGCAGTCATAGAGAAAGTAAAACTTACAATTTTTATTCGGTGCATTTGTAATTTATCGAAATTTTCCATTGAAATATTTACACTATTGTTAACGAAAGTTAAAAAACACAAACGTTGAGAATGTATGGAAGACTAAAATATAAGAATATGGAAGAATCATGGAAAATAAACATTTTGTTTCTTAAAGACAGTCAGTTTCAAGGAACATAACAATGCCGCCGTTGGGTGGAATTTCATCACGCAGCTCTTTGCACACACACGATATGAGAACGTCGTTTTTAAACACATTTAAAACCCATCGGTCTAAATCATAATTGAACCCACGACCTCGAAATAAGTAGTGCAGTATCTAACCAGCTGGGCCACCTAATTGCCATGAGGTATAAACTTTCTAGAAAGGCAAACATACAGATAGTTTATTATGAACATATTTTATTCTACAGCTCTCTAAATATTGAAAACATTAGTATCTGTACTGTCAGTACAGAAGTATAAAACATGACAACGGATCTCTACTTCAAAGCAAAAATTACCACTATTTCGTTTTTCTGTAAATCAATGCTGAACAGTCGCTATTGGTTTTGAGTTTAGATTCTCTCTGCAGTGGAAACAGGATTTGCTCCCTCCAGCTCTTCCCCCTTCCAACATTGAGCTAACAGCTGAGATACTTCCATTAAGCTCCCACAAGTTTAAAATCCATAATGGTTTCCGGTAGCGCTTATGAATTTGTCAGTAGCTGTAATGATAAAAAGTGTATCGATCTGTAACAGATTTTTATCTGTAATAAAATACTTAAAAAGGGATGTTTCGCTTGAAATATGCATTTCATCCCCAGTTGGCAATGCAACCTGGATGAGTGACAGTTTGATAGATATAGGACACATTTTAACAAACGTTAACGTCATTCAGTTATATGTGAATAAATTAAAACATTGTAGCAGCCACACAAGAAAGAAGAAATCTACTAAAGACCAAAACATAACCAAATAAAGGTGTCATATGCTACATTATATGAATTTGTCTACTCATTCTTAAAAACGCTATTATTAAAAAGTTTATTTTTATGACCTTGACGTTAATCCAGACAAGCCTTCCGATAAATACTGTTATTAAATATTTTATTGCAGATAATTTAGATATAAATGAAAAATCAGTGAAATTAAGTTATAGTGTTATCAGCCATAAGCAGGTCTCTGTATGATGGTTTTGAAATTCCGTGTTGTATCGCCAGGGTATAAAAATACCGATTTCCTTATTTAAGAAAAGTATTTCAGCTTTCAAACTAATGATATGAATTATTTTAAAAAGTATTTGAAGCACTTTGTGTAGTTCAACGAGTTGTACATTCTTTGTGTACTAAGATTTTGTTTATATTTATTACTTATACAAATGAAATCCAGAATAAAGAAAACGTCAGAGGATATTCTCAAGAAAGTCAATATGTATATTAAACTTTTCACGAAAATATTAAAATACGTCATTTTAATGAAAGCCATGAGAAATATTTCTTTATACAATAAAAATTATCGACTACAGTTAGCTGAAGCGAAAGTGAAAATTAACAATCTAAAGAAATTTGTCTAATTTCACTGGAAATCTATAGAAATCTCTCGCCGTCAACACAAATGGAATTTGGTAGGAGTGTTTATCAAATAATATGCCTTATAAGGAATTAGAAATACCTTCAGTAACACATGAAAATATCAGTTACATTTAATGACATTTGATTCTTAAGGGGTAGCATAGCCATCTTTATAAACTTAAAAAGTCAACTAACTCGCAATAAAACTGCCTCAGTCGCAATTCGGATTTAAAAATTGGATTTGTAAGTATTCATAAAATTAATGCTAAAAGTAAAGAAAATACAGGCCGTAAACAATGCACTAAATAATTTGAAACTAAAGATTTTATATGTATTTTAAAAATAAATTAACATTTTACTTGAAATGTATATTTTGTGACATCAAAGCCTGCCAATGTTGCCATAAAAACAACATAAGAAAAGTCCACCGCAATTAGTTGGATAAATACCAAACTTGTTATTTAAACACAGTTCTGTTTTTCAGAATGCAGAATGAAGATTTTTACAAAATTATGCTAAGTAAAATTTATTACATGGACAAAAATTTGGTAGCTTTGTTTTCTGTTGAAATGAATATAAAAATCCTGAATAAAATGTTGATAAGTTTGAGAAATGGAAAGATAAATCAAAGGCATGTGTTATATTGTTTTAGTAGTGATTCTCGGTTGTTCTTATCATATGCAGCACCACAGATGGTGCACACTAATGATACATGCAGTGACATATTAGAGAAAAGAAATCTGGGAGGGAAACGTCCCAGGCATACATTTAGGGTAATCACGCTGCATTTGTAACTTTGTGGTCCAGACAACCTAGCAACAGCTTTGGTCAGAGAGGACGGTTTTGGCAAAATTTGAACCGAGACCTCCTGATAGCGAGCCTCACATATTACCGTGGAGCCAGTTCGCTGTGACTGAATTTTCTGTTAACAGTTTCATTATTCTCATTAAATTTTTCAGGAACTGGGAATGTGTAATATATATATGGATGCAAGTTATAAAGTAGCAGTAATATAGATATAGTTTGTGTTTATGTTAGAGGTTTGTTCAGTTTGTACAATAATTTCTATATTTTTCTCTGCTACAGAGGAAGATCTTTCATTTGTATTTAAAACGACGTATCAGTAATGCTGCTGGGTGGCGGTAATAGGGGAATAAAGGTCTTAGCTGTATTAAATGAACATTTGTTGTTGAAATATATCACTTAAAAAGGAACTATTGCGGTGGAAACAGCTGAAGAGCAAAGAGCAGTAACTTTTGTTTTGGTTGTTGGAGAAAGAAGCGTCGCACTATTTCATGTTAGCTTTTAAAACCATACAGACATCAAATGATGTCAGTGTTGCAAGTAATACTAAAGATGAGACTAGAGATAGAAAGGGAAAACGAGATCATTTGAGTTTTAAAAGGTAACGAAGTAAAACCAGCCGACAGAGGTTATCAGGTGATTTTTTTTAAAAGAACGCGAATTCACTAGAACATCCGCAAATACGTGATAAGATATCTATACATATTACTGTATTTAAATTTATAATGAACATTAACATACGTGAACTAATACAATATATGGGCTAATCGAAAACGTAAACTCAAAGTAACAACTGTTTAGCAATAGTTACATCAGAAATCACCAGTAATCATTAGTAACAGCAATCATTAATCCAGTATCATCATATGACTGAACCCTCAATATCTGCAGTAGCAGCATATATAACAGTGCTGTGTTTAGTATCCGTTTATTATACAAACAATTTTATTTTCTTCAGATATAAGAATACCTATTTCTGAGACAAAAATGAGTAGGAATTATTTTTCTAATGCTCAATCGATACCAATACTCAAACAAACTGTGGGACTACAGCTGCTTATTTTTGTATCATGTGCTGATCGATGTATCTCGTGGAGAGGTTTGAATCCAAGTTTTCCCTCTCAGGTTTTGATATTACTAAGGAATGATTTCGAAGGATAAGGCAGCTTAAGCTCTCAGGAAGGAAAAGAAAAAAGCAGAGACAAGAGAGGTAGGGGAGCTCCACATAGTCTTTCCTCGTTTGTTCATGACGCAGTAAGGAGAATATTTATTCATTCCCCTTACAAGGAAGTCACTACCTTCCAGAAGGTATATTATCTTAATGCAAACCTAGACGTAAAAACGATATGGACACGTATATTACAGAAGCTTACAGACAGCGAAGTAGTTACTATTTTTATTGGGACTTCTTAGGGAATATTTTTAGTTATGGGTTTGGAGGGCGCCAGGCAGAGAGCTACTGCATCTATAAAGAGTGGAAACTGCAACTTGATCCCCGGTGTATTGCAGGTATGGACTAGCCGCATGTTACATCTATTAGAGGATGTGGAGGATATTGAAGCTGTTTCTCTATCGGAGCAATGGTGCAATTGTTAGTTTCATATGTTAGAAGTTCCTTTTTTTATTAAACTTCAGGGTATCAAGTCACTGACAACACAAAATCAAGTGCTTTAGATATTGTCGCGAACACATTATTTACGACACTGCGCCGCAAAGAGAAAACGGACGGATAGTGTATCACGGAGATAAACAGCTTGCCTAAGCAGATAAACATAGCGCGGAGATAAAAGGCATGCCAAACAAATAAAGAGATAAGTGGAACATTCCAGTGAAATCTTGATTGTCTTACAGAACATTCTATTTCTTGTTTGTTACAGAATATTCCGGAAATATCTACGAATATGAGTAGAGGTATTTAAGGAAGAGGCGACTCGCCAAGGGACAGTTGTAAAGACAGTCGTATACAGGAACTGTAACAAGAGTTGTTGTAAACAGTGGAAGTTGAGTAAGGTCTTTGTTGTGGTCAACGACCTTGGTAGACTGTATTTGTGTGTTACGTAATTCTGTTGGTGGGCAGAGTGTATTTCTACGGAAATAAAGAATATTTTGAATTTCTGCAACTTGGAATTTAAATTCTACGAACCCACAAAGCAACAATATACATTATGATTCGTAAAATAAATGCTGAAACTCAGAATATCTCAACTTTTTCAGGAAATTAAAGGAATAAGTATAACATCATTTATCAACTTGCAGGGACATGAAACAATACCTACAGTTCTTACTGTAAGTAAATGTCATCTTACTAATGCAGTTCAGTAAATACAACTATTTTTCAGTATCATTTTGCACAAAGTCTATTTTAAAGCCTTTATATATTGAAGCAATGGTCCACTTTTATTATTATGTGTTTCAAATGGGAGGGTGTTTGTCCTTGAGCGCTACCGGGTGAGCAACCAATCCGAGTCGTGCGGTGTTGTCGTATTGCGTTCCCGCTAATCGGTGTTTGAGGAGCACCAACCTAATCAATCTTTATAAAATACTATTCACGCTAAAACAAAAATTCAGATTTTGCCGAAACTGATCCATGAGGAAGGTAGAGAGTAATGTATCTAATATAACCATGCAAATCCCATAATTTTAGCTCAAATAGTTTTTCTAATTCAAATAAATAAACCACTATTGCGTGTATTATAACAATAAATCGCGACATAAGCCCTGTATGAATATCATTATTGGTTGACATGTATATGTGTACGTATATTTGTAATTACACAGAACTGAAACGTAAATGTTTGACATGATGTGATAAAATAATTATTTTGATTAAGCCAATTTCAACGAGAGGAAGCAATAAATTTCCTGCTGCCCTGGCAGCACGTGTCTGGTCACATTATAACTTTGTTTATGAATGGTTCGTAATCTCTATTTACTCCAGAGAGTTCAAAGTGGTTGGTGTGTATATATGTACATATTATGCTTTTAATTACTCAGAACTGAAATTTAAACTACTGACATGACGGATAAAAGAATTACTATGAATAAGTCAACGTGTTAAATTCGAGAAAAAGCAAATACTTCATTTTCTGTTAGCCTGTGGAATGCTGTATGCTTATGTTTATGGATAAGAAGTGTTTATTTACTCTGGAGAGTTCAGATCAATATCATTCTGTTGTTCTTTACACAACAGTAGAGTAAGAGTTAAATAATGCAATGGCTACTTGAGGTGAATTTAGTGGCGAGTCAATAAGGCAGGTATTGCGAAGTTCGGTTTGAATTATTATTTTTAAGGTGTACACCTTCTTGAAACGTTTTTCGGAAACAGAAACTAAAAATGAGTTATTGCAAAGAGTACTTCTGTTTAAAAACACGTAAAATGTGTGTCAGCTGGATCAACTTGCAGTTGAAACGGGACACGAGGTAATATGCCTCCCACCTTACATACCACTGCCAATATAATCCAATTAAGTTGGTTCAAATAAAAAGGGGTCAAATAAAGGGCTCAAATAAAAAGGGGGATTGCAAACAGAAATAATACTTTTAAACTGACGGACGTTAAACGACTTGTTCACGAAGAAATTGACAGGAAAACAGGAAACAGGACTGGGAAAACAGCGTGAGGCACGCAGAAAACCTTCAAGAAGACGATTTTAAGAAAGAGCACGTGACGAGATTTTGGAACCTATAATCTTAAATTTGCAAGACAGACGATGAAGACAGTGACAATGACGAATTGTCTCTTAACGGAAGTAACATTGACCGCGATACGGATGAGCCACTGGCAGTTCCATTGGATTAGAAAAACAGGTAATTCATAAACTATAATTATAGTTATGGTCTTTCAAAATATACATAATTTGCGAAAATGCTTTTTTCAATCTTGATTTTGGCAACTGCATCATTGTTAAAGTTTGTAAAATATAATTTGCTTACCCTTACGTCTCCGCCAAGCAGACCTGCACGTTGTATGATTGTGCGAGAAAGAGGGAAACATAAAAGGAGTGGGGTAAGAAGCTGGCAACGCTGAGTGTGATACGGCATCTGATTAGCTGGACTCCAGAACTCTTCCCATTTGAAACACACAATAGAGGGTTCGTAGCTATATTGGAAAATCACATTTTGTAGCACATAGGATAGGATAGAGTATATAGACATATAGAGGGGATTCGACACCGATCATGTAAAATATTTTACCTTTACCCCCAAGTATATATATATATATATATATATATATATATATATATATATATATATATATATACTATACATACTATGCATACATATATAACTATATGTAAAGATAGTGATGTTTCAACATTTATTTGTATTTATTTCCAGTTCTGTATTGCAGTTTCCAAATGAGGGAAGATGAACTTATATTGTCACAAAGAGGTGCGCGCGCGCACATGTACATTCACGCATGCACAACCACACCATAAAGCTACAAAATATTAAAGTGCATTTGGTAATTGAGAAAAGTGGTGTTGCACGATTGGGCAAAAAGACTGATTGAATGTTTCAAATAAGAAACGAAAAGGGGTGAAGGTCTCCTCACACTTGTACCAAAATGCCAAGTGCTTGTGCAATGAGGGTACATTAGTGTAGAACTTAGATTTCAAGTATTAACCACCATATAATATATTAAGACAATGAAAGAATTACCCTTATCACTAATTTTATTCAAAACATTAATCTGGTAAACATGTCAGATGAGACGTATTTCGTATAAGGATCTTACAGTCAATGATTGTGCTGTTTGAGTATCTGACGTCTGCTCCCGAAAGCATCACAGGACCTAGATGGTGATAACTGTGCTCTGTCAGACTGTCTTTGGGCTCATTCAGTATGTTCCAGTTATACATGGGCTGAAAGTAACGTAACGTTTGCATTGAAACATGAGTGACATCTGTCGAGGAAAATAGTACTACTAATTATTCGTTTTACTAATTTTAACCAAGATTATTTGCATTTATTGTTACACATTAATCTCTTTTCTAGCAGATTACTTTCAAAATGTGCCCTTGAGTATAATTAATAACTATAGATGTTCTCTTATTCATATTCATGGTGTATATGATGATAGTTTCCTTCTCCTATGTAATGCTCATTTTAAGATTTCATATAGCTTAGTCTACCTGTACACTGGATATACCTGCAGGAATAAATAAGCATGTGTTAATGTAATATAAACCAACCGCAGCAGTTAAAGTGTTGACACATTTAGCGAAACTTCTTTTTAGATTGTAGCAAATAAAAAAGTCTATAGTGATGTCGTTCATGCTGACACATAGCTACAGCTGATTGTTTATGCTAACCATTAATGTAATGTAATTGCGGACATGAAAACATATAACTTAATTGTTACTGGTAACGCTTTATGTGCTGTAACTAATACAGTAATAACCATTACTAAAAATAACTGTCATTACTTACTTCCAATTGCAAGTATATAATATTGGAAGAGAAATAACATTATGGTAATGGTTGCTTTGATACCTCTTTTACTCGAACCAAAATTTTGAAAGTCCATTCTGTACACCCGTTTATACATTAGTCATCGATTTAATTAGCGAATTGATTTCAAAATAATTGTATTTCACTGTTTCCGATAGTCTTTAACTTGTGCGATCACATAGACCTCTATATATTCACCCAAGCATTATTTTATCGTATATAAATATTTTGAGATCCACGAGGAAACGTTAAAAATATCTAAAACTGGAAGTTCCTTTGAGTATGTAAATTTACGTTAAATGCAAAACGTTTTCGGTCCTTAATGATTATTTAAAAAAGTTAAGGATGAAAGATGGGGAAAAGTAATTAATCAATAAAGATCTCATCATAAATAAAAATTTGATGACTCTAAATTTACAATTATGTACTAGGATGATTATTTGTACACGTCATGGTTTCACGGACGGGATTTGTATTAGGCTATAATACGTAGTAATGATGATGACAATGACGAGGATAATGGATGATGATCAAAATTAATAATAATAATAATAATAATAATAATAATAATAATAATAATAATAATAATAATAATAATAATAATAATCATAATCATAATCATAATCATAATCATAATCATAATCATAATAATAATAATAATAATAATAATAATAATAATAATAATAATAATAATAATAATAATAATAATAATAATAATAATAATAATAATAATAATAATAATAATAATAATAATAATAATAATAATAATAATAATAATAATAATAATAATAATAATAATAATAATAATAATAATAATAATAATAATAATAATAATAATAATAATAATAATAATAATAATAATAATAATAATAATAATAATAATAATAATAATAATAATAATAATAATAATAATAATAATAACAATAACAATAACAATAATAACAATAATAACAATAATAATAACAATAATAATAATAATAATAATAATAATAATAATAATAATAATAATAATAATAATAATAATAATAATAATAATAATAATAATAATAATAATAATAATAATAATAATAATAATAATAATAATAATAATAATAATAATAATAATAATAATAATAATAATAATAATAATAATAATAATAATAATAATATAATAATAATAATAATAATAATAATAATAATAATAATAATAATAATAATAATAATAATAATAATAATAATAATAATAATAATAATAATAATAATAATAATAATAAATTGTTTGGGGCGAACCATTTTATATTACGTGTGAAGGACCGCTTAATTTTCCTCAGCGACCTCTTTGTCTAGCTTGAGATTCTTTTATGTGCTGTGAATCTACTTAAGACCACTACCCCACCCCAAACCTCAACACCGAGTTTGAACTCACGACCACACGAAGTAGAGGCTAGCATTTCACCTAGATCACGGACGACGCCAAAAAATGGAGCCGGAGTTTATATTAACATTATCCAATTTGAAGGCTGCAATCTCTCATTCAGGCCTCTGGGAGTAATTATAGGCTATAACTATATTTGTACATGTAATTATATATTTGATATAAATATGTGCAATTATATTATCTAATTATGAGAAATAATAGGTAATATTATGCCTTGGTTCCAATTATTAATGAATTAATGTTTATATGTAGTGAAAAACAATGACAATTGTTATTGTTTTTGTTCTTGTTCTTGTTGTTGTTATTATTATTATTATTATTATTATTATTATCATTATTATTATTATTATTATTATTATTATTATTATTATTATTATTATTATTATTATTATTATTATTATTATTATTATTATTATTATTATTATTATTATTATTATTATTATTATTATTATTATTATTATTATTATTATTATTATTATTATTATTATTATTATTATTATTATTATTATTATTATTATTATTATTATTATTATTATTATTATTATTATTATTATTATTATTATTATTATTATTATTATTATTATTATTATTATTATTATTATTATTATTATTATTATTATTATTATTATTATTATTATTATTTTATTATTAATTTATTTATTTACTTATTTACTTATTATTATATTATTAGGGTTATAAGCAAAGGGTCATTTTTCGTTGTAACGACTAAGAAGAAGCTTGTAAATCATTTTCACGTGAACGCTAGAGACGACAGATCTAAGGGAACACGATTTCTAGTGTTAGAGTAAAAAGTTACAAAAATGTTTGATTTAATATTGTAAAGAAAAAGGACGCCTCTTAAGTTATTTATCAACCTATGTTACATCTCAATTTATTAATTTCCATCCAGAATTATAATTTGGAATATTTAAGAAGATGCTGAACATTCCTTTGGGTTCATTTGGCAAATTAGTTCCTGAAGACTCTCGTAAGAGACCAAGCCTGAGAAATATCTTCTTCATGGATCGGCTTATGCAGCATCGGGAACTCCATAAAACCACATCATAAATTAATATATCATCCCATGAAGATATCCTTCATAATCTGTAACTTATTTGCCTGTCACCTGTGGACTTTCTTTAATTCGTTCAAGTTAGGAAGTGGCTGCATCAGTAGTAGTAATAGTATCAAACAGTGATGTAGAAGATAGGTGCCAGCAACAATAGTTTCCTGACAGATTGCAGTTCGCCAGGTCTCCCTCTGCGTTGTTTACCCTAATACCTATATTACATTCTGCCCCATCAGTCACCAAGATTACAGATCGTTCAGAACTATTGATGCCCCATCGTTATAAAGATAATGATTCCACCCATAGCCACACTTCTAAGAAATCTGCACTTTCTATCCTGCGTTTTATTAATGTAAAAGTTGCCATTAAAATAACTTTTATAATGAAGTTGGTAGTTATAATTTCTCCACAAGTTCTTAGAAATATTAGGCTGTCTCGTAAATAATGCCCTTATTTTGATATTTGTGTTTTGGAGAAAATTTATTGGTTTTCTTTGGTTTGGCATGCTATCTACAGAATGTCATGGCTAGTGTTGCGTACATTGCGATCATACATCAGTCTTCAGTTAATAAACAGTCACTAAATGGAGATAACAAAGTTTGAATTTACAGTACTTCTAAAATATAACTGGAAACACGATTATAAAAGCCGTTGCCGTAGCTCGAAGAATGTGTGTGGTTTAGTGGAAGGAGAAGGTGAGCATGTGGCATAATGGTGGTTCCAACGTCTTAACAATGGAGACAAAACACTTAAAGAGTTATCAAGTTCTGGAAGACATAAAGTATGGAATATTGAGGATACACGCCAATTTTTGTGAGAACTTCCGCAAGAAAATACCCGTAGGCTTTCAGAAGAACTTGGTGGATCAAAACATACCATACATTTCCATATCAAGGTACTTGGAAAATCATGCAGAAACTGTAGATCTGCACCTCATGAACTTCCACCGAGGTCATATCGGTAGCCTTCCCACTTTGGAGTTGGCACGCGTAAGTGGCGTAACCACTTCCATCCCGTCTTGAGTCCACAGGACCAGATGAGGGGGCTTGTTAGTCTCTAGGTCTTGCCCTATGGAAAACCCCACGAAGGCGCCGGGCGCCCTTTCGGGACAGCTCGGTAACTCCCTGGTTGAAGGAGGCCAGAGTCTTTGGACCTATGGGTCCTGGACTAATTGGAGCAGACTCCCGAGTTCGAATCTCGGTCAGGATGAGTTACCTGGATAAGGTTTTTTCCGGGTTTTTCCCTTATCCTCTAAAGCTCCATGGACCCCGAATTCATTTGAGCATCATTTCACCAATTTCATTCATTCATCTTCCGATATAACTTAACGTTGGATGACGCAAATTACACACACACAAAAAAGAAAAAACTTCACATCAAAAACCCAGACATAAGCCTAATGGGATAACAAACCTCGCTGTACAATGGCTCAACACCATAGAATCTAGTGGTCCATACTTTGAAAATTAGTTAATGGCTTTTCAGAACACACTTCAAATAATTGTTTTTCTTAAAAAACGACATTACTTATGAGAAAATATCTATAACATCTGATACATCTTTTTATATTGTCACTCAGTGGAATCACGATGTTCATATGTTGGTCAGAACTTCTTCTTGTGTGTTATTATACATTTCAGACCTATTCAGGTCGTTTAAAATTAAACATTTAACAGTTTCTGCAAACAAATGTATAAATGAGGATAACCAATATCTATGATAAATTACATATTTAGTAAATGATATTTACGCAATATAGAGTATTCGAATCAAATTTGTACCTTTGCGGAGTTAGTAGACGCAAGTTGGAGACACAACGTCTACCCACATCTTATAGGCGACAATGTGACGTAACCGTTGGAATGCACTGCAACTTTATTGTAACCTTGCCAAAAATTTGGGGTTCCTCAGAGCCATGGGTGAGATAATTATTATTGTCTTTGAGTTAAATTTATGACAATGCGAGATGACCCCACCTTTCGCTAAAACATATGGTACGCTAGGTTAAATTTACATTGAGGAAAATAGCGGCGGCGTCCAGCTGGAAGTCACCAAGAGAATTATGTGATACAGGTGTTCATATACGAGCACAGGGGTGTACAGTCCTACAAGCTACCTTTAATAAATATGAGACATGTAAAATAAACATAATTATATATTTACCCATCCGTAGCTATTTCAGTATACCAAGACTTATACAGGGTCAAATTTAAGTAACTGCTCATCGCATTTAACATGAAAAATCAGTGTTCTTGGGTAATGTCCTCTAGTTGATTGTTACATGTAAATTTTATAAGAATGTTTTCAGGATTGGATTTTTGGAGGGAATTTGGCACCTCGACCAGACTTGTCTTTTGTACCTATGCCCCAAATGAGGCATCCCTGGGAGGGAGAATGAGATGAGGGGAAGCAAAGAGCGGTCAAGGAGTCGCTATAGTACAGAGGGCGGGGTCCTTACACTTAGCCAGATATGAACTCCCAGGCGGTCCAGAATGATCGTCATCACACCTAACGTGGCACCGAAATTGTCACGAGGCAGGTTCGGAAACCTGAGGCCGCCCCACCGGACCCCAGATCAAGGAAGTCTCCAGGCAAGCTTACACAACCGGTATCCCGCCAACCGCGTTCCTGAGTCGGACTACCAGGGCGGCTCGGAGATCGGAGTCCATAGCGCCGGAGGAGAAAATACTCATTCCACCTTGCACCGCTGAGACTCCGGCTGACACTCGTACCCTCAAAGAAACCAGCAGATGGCAGTTGATATGAAATGTTAATGCAGGTGAAATGGAAGGACAATAAATTCGAGGGATGTGGTTAACCTACCCAGCATTCGCTTAGCGATCCTGGAAACCCCAGAAAATACCATGGGTCAGGTAGGTCGGACATGTGAATCGAACCCGGACATCCTGAATGCGCATTTGAGCCATCCCGCTCGAATATTTTAAGGAAATAAAGAAGAGAATATAATTCAAACCACAAGCATATTTGTTGTTTATGTTATACCAAATAACAATGCTACATAGCCTAAAAGAAACAGAGGAAATATTGCATTCCAACCAAAATTTCATTAATACGATTTTACTTAATTGATGCAAATTAATCATTTCTTCACACTAGCCGTCTATAGGCTAAGATCTTTGATAGAGTCAACATGAAGCATTCAATGCCATGGCCCGGATTTGAACCACGGATCTCCCGGTTTCCGTTCAGTCGATCTAACCCATTGAGCTACCATGGCCAACGTGCCGTCCTGACATTAAATTCTCCAGTTGACTCATATATTACCCCGGTAGACCACTAGGGGCTCTCGCATCCGAGATACACCATTTGTGGCGACTTACTATCTATCGTAAGTACTTGAGTCCCAAGCTTCATCATTTAACTCGTATTATTTTTGTTAATTGATGAAAATTAATCATTTATTCACACTAGCCGTGTATAGGCTAAAATATTTGATAGAGTCAACATGAAAAATTCAATGCTAGGAGATCCATGGTTCAAATCCCGGCCATGGTATTGAATTTTTCATGTTGACTCTATCTATCGTTAATACGATTTGAAGGGAAATAACGTTATTTAGACAAAGTATTTTTGAAAACAGCTTCCGTACGCGTGCGTGTGTATTGTGTTTGTGGGTCGGATTGTGAGGAAAAATAACTCAAAGACAAAGCTCGATGTTTAAGTTTAATAATGTTCAGCATTTTTTGAGGATGCGACATAATGATTTTCAAAACAAAAAAAAAAAAAAAATATATATATATATATATATATATATATCCTTTAGACAGAGAAATTTTAAAAGATTTTGAGTTTCTTAAAACTGCCTCCAACAATTTTGACTAAAATATAGGATATTAAAAGCAGATAATGAGGTTTAGAAAGTATAGTTTATTTACTTATATTTAAAAATGGAAACCTTCCCTCTGAATTTTCTCTTTGCTAAGATAGACGATACAAACATAAACAATGAAGCATTCTAATTAAAATGCTTACCAGTAGTAGTGGTAATTCCATAATATAATGAGAAATAATAAAAATATCAAGGACAACGAAGTGCAAAAGGAAATAATGACAAATAAATAATACCAACCTTAAAGACATGAAGAACATATTTACATAAGGTAAGCATAAAATTGAGCAATAGCTGTTATTTTTAATAGGGCTGATAATTATTTATAAAGATAATGTAATTGATGATTTAAAATATTTAAACAGTTTGTTTATAACGATCATAAGAATTGATTTTATCATCAGAGGGAGTTGACATTGATTGTAAAATAAAAATAAAATGTTTTAATATTGTACTCCGATTGACTTAGTGACTAATACAATTCTTATTTGAAATTAACAGAGAGAGATAGATAGATAGATAGAGAGAGAGAGAGAGAGAGAGAGAGAGAGAGAGAGAGAGAGAGAGAGAGAGAGAGAGAGAGAGAGAGAGAGAGAGAGAGAGAGAGAGAGAGAGAGAGAGAGAGAGAGAGAGAGAGAGAGAGAGAGAGAGAGAGAGAGAGAGAGAGAGAGAGAGAGAGAGAGAGAGAGAGAGAGAGAGAGAGAGAGAGAGAGAGAGAGAGAGAGAGAGAGAGAGAGAGAATTTTAGAGAGAAGATAACTTCTCCAGTTAAATCTCTACGTTCATGTAATTATAACCTACTTACTGTATTCAATCCAAAACTCAATGTCGAAATGTACAGTTTGTACCTCCCATTATAGAATGTGTTAACGAAATTATTGACGTGTGTGAAAGTGATAAAAGATGATGTTGAGTTAGACAAATAACTGTTTATCCTTTCCATATGTCACAACCAAGCTTAATATAAGACGTCAGAGTAGCATGTTTTTTCTGGGGAATAAGGAATTAGGTAACTAAGAATTGAGGAAATTATATTAAGTATCTGAGACAATCAGAATTCCACCGAAATCAGTCGACAGAAGCTCCACTAACTCAAGCGTCCGGTGGCTAGAGCTCAAGGATGTTCAGGAAAAGGACTTTTGGAATTTAGCAAGTCGCTTATTGAAATTCTGCTTCTCAAGCCAATAAGAAATGTAGACTTAACAACACGGGATCTATGGTGAACTAGGGATGAAGTAGGCCGGACTTATGTTTATAAAAAAGCGTGTACTTTTAAAATTCGTGTCTTAATACGCTTACAGTTTATAGAAGTGTTTTGCGTGAGCGATTATAGCCAGATCGTAGTACCTTGATATGAGGCTGGATTATACATACTTGGTGGTCACCTAAAGGGAAATTTCCGCATAACATTTTAGTAACTTCCGCTTCCGATGGTTAATACAGGGACAGTTATTTATAATTGTAGAGTTATTGACGCGTAAGATATTGGAAGATATAATACTTCAGTAGTTGGAAGTTTCTCATGATAAGGTTCAATTATATTGAATTTGTTACAATTATATTATGGTAACAAATAAATTCATTGTGATAAAATACTTACTTGGCTTGTTTACGTCTTTGTATATCTTATTTCATGCATCTTTGCAACACTACATTAAGGGGATTTTGAACTAAACACTGAAGTTTAACAGCTACTCTGGCCCGAGGCCAGGAAAAAGCGTGCATCTTATGGGCTATAACGTTTGAATCGTGAGCAAGGAAACCTTGTCGTTGACTTGCCTCATTTCATTATTATACAGTCACAGGAAACTTTGAGGTAAACATTTCTACCTGTTGCTATTTATACAGCAAAACTATTCTTTTCTCGCCCCTTTTTGTTTCGATCTACAGTGTCTCCCCAATATTGAAGCTTCCACACGATCTTCACTTGTTGGACTCTTGACACTATTGACGCTTTTAATATCGTTTTGTATTCAAAGGTAAGATCTATACGGGTGTCCAAACTACAATTTAAAGAAATAGAAGAACGGATTATTCTTATCTCATATGGTCTTACAGCCCAAAGATGAGCAAAAGTCAAGACCTATCATTTGTTTGCAGTATATATTTTGAATATGGTGCGTGTCATTGAAACCTAATACCGCATAGCAATTGTTGGGGCCATATAACGTAATATATTCAATATTCAACAATGTCAGATTACCCTTCGCTCTGTAATCTTCTCGGAAACAGGCAAAGGATAAGTGAGGCTACCGTAGAATAATTAACACTATTTTCTGAAGTTATTTTTGGTGTTTTGTTATTTTTGAAAGAATATATCCCGGAAAAAGCGGCTAGCTCACATTAAAATATATTCATCTCCTCTGTAAATTATATGATGATTTCATTTTTTTTTTTTTTTTACTATCACTACCATTCCATTAATGTAACATATTGAGTTCAAATTTCGATAGTTTTATACATTTCTTCTCAAACACACTTTCAAGACTTCCTAAATATAATCTAAATATTTAAATAAAGCATATTTGCGTCCATCGATGCACTTATGAAGGGCATAACAACTTAAGAAAGTTCGATAAAGATGAAATTTTATCCTTAGCCGCCTTTTAAAAATGCAAAGCAACCCTTTTTTGTTTTTTAAATAACCATTCCTTGCCAAAAGTATCTTAGTTGCTTTGACTTTTAGAATTTCTCTTCAAATTCCATACATTGAAGTATAGCGAACAAGCGCTTTTGAATCCAGATTTATACTTGTTTAACCACAGCAGAAAAAATATTGCTGAAATAAATGTAGAGATCTACAGAATATATAAACAATGTTTTCGCTTTCCATAGGACGAGGTCCAACCGCTAACAATGAACAAAAGATTTAGACATGCTAATTGAAAGATTCGGTACTTAAAAGAAGACATGATAGATGGATGTAAAAGGCGTAACTTTATACAAAAATAGAGGAAAGCTCTGGACAGTAATATAATATTTTGGTATCAGTGGAACTGAATTTTTTTACAGTATTTTTGTATTGTTTTTGAGAGACAATTCTGTGTACCAAGGGAATATTTCTAAATAAAGAGATAAATAAAAAAATCGGTGCATCAACAGTGAGGGTTTGAGAATCATAGAAACTTATTTTCCTAAAATAATGTGTGCATTTATTAGAATGTCACTTTTCTCGTAAAAATAAATCCAATATCAAGTTATTGTCCGTTATTTTCATAAAGAGATAAAGTCCGTATAATCTTAAATAATTTATTTTTATTTGTTAACGACGCTGTCAGTTGTCAGGATCTTATCTGTGACATCGGTACCTCAATTTCGTTCCATAGGAGATATTTTATATGTTCGAAATTCTAATAATTTTTGGCTGTCTTTTTGTTTGGTTTGTTTGGTACAACTTGAATAATGTCTAGGTCACTTTCTGCGTGATAAGTTCAAAATGGATAACAGATCAAATCTGTTTTCTTAATACTATAACGGTACTGTAACTGTAGAGTCAGGATGAGTTAAAGAAAGGAAAATGTTTTAGAACATCATCCTTTATTTCATTGATATGCTATCTAATTTTTAAAATTATATGTGTGTTACTCAAGTTAAGTTTAAAGTGCTTAAGCTTCTCATATACCTATATTCAAGACATAAATTTGCATACACGTATCTAAAATGTGAAACTGATATTTGTTTAATCACTTGTAATCCATAAAAATGCAGATGTTTTAGATTAATGTATGTTTTCATAAACCTTCTGTTAATAATTAATAAGTCCAAAATTAGAAAACTGCCGTATCACATTTTTAAAATTTACAATGACTGACTGCGAGGTCCCAACTATATCTTGAAGTACAAGAGATAAGTAAGCAGCCGCATATGACAACTAACACAAAGAGCAAGGGACTGAGATCAGGAACATATCTTGTGAGTTTCAGAGTTAAAAAAGAATTAGCCTTGTCACAAATCTTAGAGGAGGAGCAGTTGGCTTACAGGAAACACGAGGAAATCTGTCTTTGATATGGTTTTGGAGTTCCTTTCTCAGAGGATGACAAAGCCTATCTGAGCATGGTTTAACACTAGCTTTTGCAAGTTGCAGAGTGAGCTGGAACTTAGTATTGGACATTCCAATCCAAATATGCATACTAGTAGATGTTCACTAAGCAATGAGCATAAAATTACACTCGGGGAATCCTCTTACATCAGTTCACGAAGAAATAAAACAGAAGATGGTATGGAATTAAATACAGATTTCATTTCAAGATGGAAATGGATAGAGCACAGTGGCTGCAAGATTGACAGGTGATATAATGTTGTAATTGGCTTAGATTTTCAGGCAAACTAAAATAATAAGAATTTATTACTTTCGAAATCCGAAATTTCCACTTTTAGTGGGTATAAAGCAAATGAAATCGATAAGTATGAGTACACTGAGTACAAAAGAGCCAAAGGTTAAATAAATGCTTACACAAACAGTTCCCACACACATTTTCTTGTACGTTCAAGGTATAAAGTAACGTAATCCATGATGTATTAGCCCAAAGTGGGCCTGAGACTGTCAACCCGACTGCCGGCCTCACGCCCACATACGCAAGGCAAAGGTCAGTGATCATCCAACTGATAAGCAGAGGAGATGTCAGCATCTTGGGTGCCCAGCTTCCTACACCAGGTTTCGCTACCTAGCGTAGCTCCTCAATTTCCTCACGATGCTCAGTGGGCAGCGGTGCTATACTCATGACTTAAAATACGGGATCTATCCCGGGCGCTTTCCTGGTGCAGGTAACCAAATCACAACACTCTAACCCACTATGCCACATCGCAGGACGTTCAAGGTATAAGAGAAACCAAATTAATTGTATGATAACAATTATATTCTTCTACAGCATAAATTGGGCGTTTCAGAGCCTGAAAACTACCCAATGGAAATTTAACCAGGAAACTGTACCAGATGTTCTGCTCGTTTTTAAAATACTAATTATATGACATACCACTTTCTTATTATGTTTCTACAATTGCCTATTTGCTTATTTTTCTCCTTGTTAACATACCTGACTCAAAGCTAGTTTTGATATATTATTTTGCGTTTATATGGTTTCATATAGCAATAAAACTGGGACTATTTAGTGTTTTAGGGTTTACGATTTACCTACATTTTGTGTACTACAGATATAAGACTCTGGAAGTAATTATTTTAATATTAGCTCATGTTTAGTTAATTTGCAGGCTTTATTGTTTTCCAATTCCGCTGATATATTAGCAAAATAGGATGTAAAATTAAACAGAAAGAAACAAAATGCTTGTTTATATGAATCAATTAAATTGATTATAAAACATTAATAATGATTACAAATCTGGACTAACTGGTAAAAATTGGCAATCGAAATATAAAAATCCTTCCAGAAAGTCCTCCTATAATTACACAATTGCCACGTTAATCTACTGTTGCCATGATGAGGATTACTACAGGACATGGTTGTCTTCGAAAACATCCCCATAGAATTGGCATACTAGCTTCTCCAAATTGTGTATTGTGCTCTCAAAGTATAGAAATGTATAGAAAACATCTACAAAACTGTGCAGCAAGATATAACTACTAAGTATTGGGAAGGCAGAAGTAGAATAACTTAATTATTGGCTCCAGAGCTTAAGTAACATACACTAATACTGTTTTCTAATTTCCCCATAAGGAAACTTGGAATTTATCTAAAATAATTTAGACTTATTTCACGGCAAGCGCAACAATATCGTACATGACTCATAATAATAAACCAACGCAGAGGTGTAAAAAGTATCAATAGAACTTATTTTAAGTGATAAAAGATTTTATCTAGAGCATAGAACCCAGGAGTGCAAACTTAATGTACATAAATATTCCGCTATACCAAATCAACCTTCACATGAAACATTGTGCAAAGACTATTTTATCAAAAATGTTTGAATAACTTTCATTAAATTAACTTATATTAAAATATTTTCATGACAAATGAAATCTATACCTTAAATTAGGTTTGTGTTCTGAAGGTGCTGAAGTCGTGTTCCTTATGAGTGACTTCCGCATAAGTGCTAAACATTAAAGAAACACAAAATATCCTGCCGAAAAATGTCATTCTAAAAAGGCACACAATTTATGCCAAATAACTATTTTTGTGGAACTATCGATTTCCTAATTACTTCTTGTTAAAGGTTTGAGTTTTCAAATACAGCTTTCTAAATGAGGAGTCGTTATTTCTTCCTGCGCCCTCCTAGTCATGCAAATAGAGTGGAATTTAAAGTTATCACGCAGCGACTAGATCCTAAGATATACAACTATGACTATTCTAGCTGTAAAGAAATATGTAATATGAGAATGTTTACTAATTTTATTTTGATAAACACGAAGGCAGAAAGTAATCGTTTGCAGGAATAATGTTTATAAGAGCGACTAGAGAAAGTAACATATGTTTTCCTTACCTGAAAATATTTCAATCGAAAGAAAGATTCTTATATTCAAGTCAAGGGGGCTTATGTTATGTTGGATGTAAGAGTCGCAACATTATACGTACCAACTTTCTGGTACTTGCTTGTGAAATGTGTTGTTGCCTGATGAACTTCATGCACTTCATGGCAAGTCAAGCTTAGTTATTTTAATCGACAGGTTCACCGCGTCAATAACTAATCAAAGGCAACTACTAATTAATGTCAGGATAGAAGGGAAGAAAATGTCGGCAAGTGGTTGGATTTGCGAATAAGCTCTACGGTTAGACAATTTTGATTAAATTCATAATAAACAGCCATGTGGATATCAGATAATTTGATTGAGGATGGTTTACTGTGCCTGTGTCATTTATATAAAGGTAAGGATACTTTGGCTACCTCATGTTCAGAATTTCTTAAACGTAATTTAGAAAAACCTGCTTTAAAAACGAAGTGATATTTTTGTTTGGAAGTTAAATGTGCTGAAATTCAATGGCACTAACAAAATTGTTAAATATATCGCGAATACGATTTGTTTTCTCACTGTCGATTCATACAGTTTTCACTATTATATAATACTGGCGTTCAATCTTCCCTGAGATTTCACTGAGCTCACATTGTCACTTCACTAATGAGAATTAGTTCCAGTGTTTAAAGTCATTCACATTGTTTCACATACACGACTGACGCAGCCTCTTCTTCCAATAGGTTCACTCGCTGGTGTGCCCGACATAAGAAGTCTTTAATCCCTACGGTAACAGTAATCACTGTACGTCACCACAAATTTGAAAAAGTGCGCTTTTCCTCTTAACAAAACACGCTCGGCGACTGACTCACGCACATGCTCACTTTCGCTCACTAGCCAGACTGCTCATACTTGGGCGAATATTGGTTTACATAGCCGTTGGAAATTTCCAAAACGTTTTCAGGACCTTTACTAATACACAATTTTGGTGTTACATTTAATGAATTAATCAACGTCTTCTTTGTAAGCAAAGACGAACTTCTGGAAGGTTCTTGTTATCTGGCGGTAGCGCTTGTCTGGTTTGTTCTGAGCAAGCACGCGGCTTATCTTTTTGGAGATCCAACGTCCGGTGCCGACCTCCCAATAACCTAGAACTGTGGCTAATAGTTGCTACATCACAATATATTTTCCGCAGTTTATCATATATTTGATAGGCAGAAAATGTTCACCAATCAGAAGGAATTATTGCTGCAAAAATATCCCACCAGACACTTTCCAACTTGTTACCTAATATTTACATCGAGGTCCAAGGAAGCGGTTAGTCAACTTAACGTTCAGCCGCTGTCATTCAGCCGGTTAGTCGGACCTGTGTACTACATTGAAACAGAGGAATGAGAAGTACCCAGCATGAACCGAATACAGCTTTATCAACTTCTGATTAAGTTTACACGAGTAAAATTCAGCTCCAAATAGCATTTTCTTAACATTTTGTCCCCAGTTTCTGTGTAAAATACGTTTCTACAGAGTTAGCGCGAGATATTGTGGAAATATAAATCAAAATTACGCAGAGAATTATCTGTATTTTTGTGGACCACATTTAAGAAACGTTTAATGTGAGGGCTTATGCCCAACTCCATACGTAGGGTATTCTTTTTATTTTACCGCAAAAAATGTTGTAAAGTTATCACGCTAAGTAAAATAATTAAACATTTTCCACATAAAAAGCTATCTGTAGCTCAATAACCTCTTGGAACACGCGCATACGCATTCGCATGTCTGCACACGCACATAAATGACCTCGCGGTTTTCTTTTATCAATAACTTCCACAGGAGTTAGAGAAAGTATTGCAGTCTACCCAAAATGCTATACCAAGAGAGAAAGTATTGCAGTCTACCCAAAATGCTATACCAAGATTTCACCGTAAGCACACACCTTATGGTCCTCTGAATTCATATCTTTGAAGTCTGGTTCTTTGCAACACGACGATATTCAAGATAATCCATCACCACAAACCACTATATAAATGGAAGGATTTTTTAAAATGTTGATGTTCTCCAAAATGCCTCTAACTACTTTGATAAAAAGCATATTTTTATATACTGCCTTGATAAATGAAATGTTTAGGTTGAATTTCTGACCTTCTGTTGATTAAGAATTGACATAACAGGTAAACAAAAATGTAGATATCATTAAAATATATAACTGACATCAAATACACTTTTCTGTAGGTTTACTCTTTTTGAAATATGTATTTTATTAACTTCAGGTTTCAGTTTCTGAAATGGCAAGTTGTTGTTTGTTCTTTGTTCTTTCTGGTCATAAAAACAGCAAAATTTAAAAGCTATCGCCTAGTGATCAGCTCATAGAACTTTGGCAACGTAAGCCATCTATATTCTCTTACTCCAGTTTACGTAAAAAGAAATATTCAATGAAAAAATTTAAACAAGAGTTTATCTGAATCACCATGAGGCAGATAGAGGAATAAGCTTTTGCAAAATCACCCGAGTATCATACAAATGCAAGATCATACAAATGCAGGGAGTTTCGGAAAGTGAAATGTTTCCCCTTCTTCAGATAAATAACACAGAAAGTAAAACTGCATATCTTCAAATAACAAAAATGATAACAGCTTTGTAACTGTCTAAATTATAACATTTCTTTTTTATTTGTAATTACAGATTCTGTTTCATGTGCGACTAAGCTCCTCTATACAACAGCCCAGTTGTTTTTTATTTCTTCTTTTAACTGAAGTAATTCATTACATCTCGTATCTGTGTACAGAGGGAAGTTGTTGAGAGATTTAGCTGACGCACTGAACAGGAAAAACAAACCAGAGTGCGTGACCTGCAACCTAACATTGTCATGTCCACCAGAGAACAGCAAACTGCAATTATTTCTGGTACTGTCTCTAGCATCGCTTCACTCTCAGGTCCGGGATACCAAATTGAAGGCGCGCTTATCAGCAAAAACCACTGTACAAAATACGTAAACACAAGACTGCAGTGGAGTAGGGAGAAGCAGAATTTGTGATAATTATTTTAAAATACTTCAGGAATATTAAAAAGGAGGACGCAATGCTGAACTATCCGTAGTGACATCATATGGCTGATCATTAGGAAAAAGGGGACATATGACATCTGCTGTAAGGATTATTTTCATTATGTTAAAAAATATTTTAATTTTAATTTGCAAGTAAAGAAAAGAGCGGTAGTAGTGCGACTACCTCATATTCCAGAGATGCCAATTTGGAATCCTCGTCAGGGTGAGCTATGTGGACGAGGTTTTATGGCCCCGATCCTGGGAGATGAATGTCAAAAAATTCTAACCTCAATACACCCTGGGCATCATCCATAGACTTCATTCACTTATTAAACATAAGTCCGATATAACTTATGTTGGGGACAATAATTTGAAAAACTAATGAAAGCATTGTATTCTGCCCAAATATTGGTTGTGATATTTCCCGAAATATATGTTATAATGTATCCCTGCCAAAACATCTACTTCCATGTATGGTGTTTGTTCGTCTATCTGTGTAAGCGAGTCCTAAAACAGTGCAGCTAAAACATTAAAAATCTTAACTAAAATGCAAATTGATTTTATAACATTTTTATTTGCTAAAAATTGTCTATTTTTATTATTACATATTTATAATATGTTCAATGCAATAAACTAAATATCCTGAATTTTCTACGAAGAACCTTTGAAGTATTCTTTATTCTGCATGCTTTTGCATAACTCGTAAACCGTACCACAATGTCGATTTCATTCGTACCAAATTCCTTGTTAAAGTTAACTATTTCAGAGATATTCTATGTTATTACTTTGTATTTTCTAACAGTGCGAAGTCATTCCGTTTGTTACTTTTTCTATTACAAGTAGTAAATAATCCTAACCCAACAAAGCTTTCGATGTCAAGATTTCATTGGAAACATTCGTTTTGTGGGCCGCGAAGACAAATGCATACCTTAGTCAAAGTCCGTGAGGATGTGTTTCTGAACAATATCATTAAACTGACTTGGTCAAACGTGTCACGAAGAATTTAAAGAAAAATTTGCTCACCTCAGAATACTACATGGAAAGTATTTCGAAATACATCGAGAATTTTAATTTTTTTAAATCTCTAGTGATTTTGTATAAGATCATATTTTAAAGATATATTCATCTCAAATTAATTAAGGGATTTACTTCAATTCTTCTTTAATTGTCAACTATATTCTATTTCAGAAAATGTTCAGTTTTTAAGTTTTCTATTTGCAGGGACATGACTGAGGGTTCTTAAAGTAATTTTGGAGCATTAACTGGTGAGGTTGGATGTCAGATTCCCAGATAAAACTTCGATACGCCACTGCTACCAGAGGGTTGTGATTAGGTCCTTGTCCGTTCCTATAGCTTCAAGTCAGTTGGTTCCGAGCTGGCTGGAAGTGCAGTGGTGAAGAGAACAGCGACTTGTTTGATCTTATTCGTGATTGTCATAAATTCTGCGCATTCCTAACCCAACGTCACCATTGCGTAACATTTTTGCGACATTAGTTTTCCGTTTTACAGGTAGTATGGCATCTAGCCAGTTATTTGTCTAACCTAGTAACCCCGGATGCAGTTGTCATCAAAGCGGTGAGCTTTTTTACGGTATTCGTTATTGTTAGAAATTCTGCATATGCATTACCATACCAGTTGCCTATTTTCTAATATTATCGTTCTCATTGAAAAGCCACATATTTTAATAGGCTGAATAGTCACAATTTTATACTTCCTGTTTTACATACTAAACCTTTTAATTTTTAGGTAGCATGGCATTTAACAGGTGGTCTATGAAACCTAGTGATCCTGGGTTTAGTGTTTGGGCGAGATGGCCATATTTTTCACTCTCATGAATATTAGCCCGTTGAATGCTTATGTTATCTACTGTGGATTCCCTGGGAATTCTGAGCTAACAAGATTGGAGTACATCAGACGCTTGCCAAAGAGCTTGTAGAGCCTCATCTTTAGCGCCGACTTCTGAACACCCTTTTGCCGCGTGAGTTGCGACTGTACATCAGTAGATTACTCCAGATGCCAGTTGCATATGAAGTCAGAGAAGGCTCACGCAAGCAAGCAAGGTGCAAGAAATGTCCACCAGGCTCTGACAGAGAAACAAAGGAGATCTGCAACATTCCGATTTGTGTAGCCTGTAAAATTCCTGTATGCCGTGATTGCGTAGAATAGTGGCTTGCCAATTTGTATTTGTGCAATATTTTGTCAAATCAAATGTGTTTTTCTAAACTTTCATTGTTTCTCTATAATGTGATGTTACAATTGGTTCACTTGTTTATATAAAATTAGACATCATATGGATTATGTAACATGTATAGCAAATTTTTATTTGGTTTGCACATGTTCCCAAATTTGCAAGTTCTGTTTAACTGTAATTTATTTTCTGTGTTAAAAGTTGTTCAGTGGCATCATTAAAGGTTAATATTGAAATGTCAGCTGAGATTTTCCATTTTCCCTTCATGGAAATTACTGGGTATCTATAAACCAACCTCACCAGTTGCGTTACAAAAATATCACCTCATCAGTTAGGGGTTAGGAACCAATGTATATGAGTTGCCCAACTGCAGATGTTTAACGGTTACGATGATTGTTTGTTCTCATGATTATTCGTATTACACGGGACATTTAGGAAGATACTTGACAGTAGAGGCGCTGGTATCTGTTTGCACTGCACGGCTGGCTATCAGAGAAGAGGAGAGTTAACAGCATGTTACAAAAATATAAACATTATTGAAGGACCAAAGAGCAAAACAAAACTGAGTTGTTTAATTGTGATGTGAAGTTTCCGATTCCTGCATATCCATTTCACTTGCTGTATCTGTAGAGCTTCCATCTGTGGTGATGTCTTCTAAAGGATCAGTGTTATGTCTATAGAAAGCGTAATTTTGATGCACGAATTTTCTTCAGTGTTGTCGTTTGAACATTATCTTTTTAACGTCATAGAACACACATTTCCTGCAAATTCTTTTATCCTTGCTATTCCATATCAGTTCAATGGGGTTTAAATCGCAGTGATGAGGCAGCAATCTATATCCCGGCGTTCCCTAAAACGTGCCGCATATTCTTACATTTTTTGAAGCTAAATCCAAGTTTCTTTAATAGTGCCCAGAAAGTTTTCTATCACCGAAATTAATTTTCTCATTTACTGCATAAAATAACTTTTTCACTGTTGGGATTTCTTTACGCACTCCACAATCCTCTAAAAGTTCTGCGAACGACGTACTTATCAACATCATCAGTTTGGAACTTCTTTTTTTTCAATTATGTTGTTTTCCTGGAGTGTAGCTCGTGATTTGAAACACCAGCTTTAACACAATTTTTTACGATCCTTTTTACTGTCACCTCACTTTTCCCTAGTTACGTAGCGGTTTTAGCCACTGTCCTTTGCAAAGAAAGAATTAAACGTTTTGCTTTCCCTCCGTGCAGAACTGGAAGTCATTCTGAATAATCCTTCTGCTTTGGGAGTTTACAACCTTTCGAACTGACCCTTTTTTAAGTTTCCATGTTTGAAAACTATTATTAGAGACACCTACTTTGTGATATGGCACTACACGGTACTGCGGTACTCATGCGTCACACTATAGCTAACAACTAGATTAACAACTTAATACGAAGCCTGTAGCCATCACAGCAGGCGTAGTTCCTACTACCGCCACACATAAACAAAGCTCAAGCTATTTCTCCCGAGTAATATATGAACGATATGTACTTTTTAAATTGACAAATACAGAAAAGACCATTCTGAGGCTGTTTCTAGACTTAGATAATTACGGTGATGTATAATTGCGAAGTAGAGTAATATTTTCTGAGCATTTTTTGTCTCTCTATTCTTCTCTTATTTGTGAGCGTTAAAACATATATCTTGCTATTCATACATATATAGTAATCACATTCACCACAATTTATTATATAAGGTACAACGGAATATCTCTTAGAATATAAATATATTTCAATGTAATATGGCTTAAATAAAATAAACAATAGAAAGTATTATATCTTTAAATGAGACTAAACAAGTGTATTGAGAGTATTAAATGGTCAACTCCGGTGGAAATGACAAAGCTTGCTATCAATGTTACAGTTAAACCCAAACGCTACTCTAATAAAATTGTTCACTTTGATGTGAGCCAAACAAAAATCCACGTTGCTTCATGTTATTTTACATCAGACGTATGTACTCGTGTGTGCAGTCACGGTACAAAGGAAAGCGTGTCACTCTGTGAACTACATCCAGTCAAAGTGCAGAAAGCAGCATTTGAATAAACCAGTGTACTGATTTAATTAGATTTACTATGAAACGCATACAGGAGTCATCAGTCGAATGTTCACAATACGTACTTAATGAAACTTCCCGGTTTTGCAATAGAGCTTAATTGATTTTAGGACCAATTTCTGGCTAGTTTGGTATGTCTAGCAGGTTGCTTCGCACACTGGTTTGTGTAGTAGAACTATATTGTAGCTCACTGATGTGATATTACATACACAGTGTTTTTAAATATATACGGCAATACATAATTATTAAAAGGGAGACCTCTTTTTCTTACACACCTCATTTTGTACGGCTTACTAAGAACCAATTGTCTCTTAGGTAGTACCAAAAATATGTATTGTCATGTGTAAAGCTGTACATTACACAAATTAATGTAATGGCTACAGAACTTAACATAGACAGACAGTACCTAGTTATATCTGAACCGTTACAAAATTAATGTATACAAGCAACTAGTTACTGAATAAAGGCTACTAAATTAACGAACACTAACCGGCTATCTCGTTAAAAATAACTGAAACAACCGAGGCGGTGATATTTACTGTTTGTGCATTGATGTTGCTGTCAGATATTAGTTACAACTAATTAGTTTAGAAGCTTTAGTATATCATTTGGTGATAAAAATTGCCTGCTATTTATCAGCTTTTCTGTTCGCACAAACACATATCTAACTTACTTACTAGAGAACTTAGGTCTGTTGAAACTGAAGCCCTGTTGCTACATTCATGTGCAAGCGTTAAAGCCAAATGATCCCGCTAAACGCGTGAATTATTGTAACTGGTTTTTCAAATCCATTGAAAGGGGTTTCATTGGCCCACAACTTTTGTTTTCCACTGATGAATATTTGTTTCATTTAACTGGTCGTTTGAGCTGTAGAAAAAACTATGCTACTGGACAAAACGCCTCATTCTGATCAGAAAATTGGAGCATGCTGTGCGATAAGTAATAGAAGAATAAATGAAAGAATAAATGCACAGCTATATCAGAGGTGAATTCTGGTGCCATTTTTCAATTGTTTAACAGAAGAGAACTCGTATGGTTCGTTCCAGCTAGATTCTGCAACAGCACATGCCATGCCGAATTATTACATACAGTAAGAGAGGTGTTTGATGACAGATAATGAGTGTTGATTTGTGGTTCTCTAATTCTCCTGACTTAACGAGTTGTGACTTTTATTTGTGGTGTTCTTGAGAAAAAGTGTATTGTTCCAAACCTTATACTCTACAGGAACTTAAGGAAAACATGCAAGAAAACACAGGAATACCTGCTGCTGAGTTTCGCCTAAGCGAGAATATTTAAACGAGATTATGCTGCCTTTTTGAGAGCAGAAGGTCAACAGTTCCAGCATCTATTAGAAGGTAAAA
Source organism: Mantis religiosa (assembly GCA_030765055.1). Taxonomy (NCBI): domain Eukaryota; kingdom Metazoa; phylum Arthropoda; class Insecta; order Mantodea; family Mantidae; genus Mantis; species Mantis religiosa. Next base: position 178,125,120 of record CM060949.1, on the reverse strand, counting down.
ATTCTAGTCCGCCTTTGCCGGCGTAAGGTCCCCGGCAACTGCGGCCGTCTCGCACGGTAGAGAGAGGCGTGAATGTGTTCGATTATAATTTAAATATCCAGTACTTAATGTTAAGATTTCAGAATGCTGTGGTCGAGCGAGATGACTCCGTGTAAACGCGTGAGACTCATTCGGGAGGTTCCATGTTCCATTCCTGATGGTCGACCACTCTGAACCTGTTTTTCTTTGGTCCCAAGGCGCATGCTGGAGTGGTTTCTTCTATCAAGGTTCTCCTCTGCCACACTTCCTCTCATTTCTCTCACACTGTACTGTTAAAGGACAACTCAGGAAGGTAGATGCTGCAGAGGCATTGGAACTACTCGGCTTTACCAGGGGGAGGCCAACTGAGGCTCCACTACGGATTGAAGCTTTTTCTGGTTCACACTGAGGGGAGTCTCTAAGGCACCCTCCGGCCGTTTGGATAGCTCAAGGCAGCTAATGTTAGGGAAATCTGCGCGACTCTGTCGCTCCCACTGTCCGTCCCAGCAACCCCCTATTTCTCTCAGGGGTTATGAACATCAGATCCAGTTGCGATGCTAAGTGCTCTGTTCTTTAAGAAAAGAGCGTTCTCTCCCTCACCTGTACCTCTGGAAATGTAGAAGCAACTAAAAATGCATGTTGTGTTGACACAACTGGAGGAACTTTTTTTTAAGATCGCATCAAATCACAAAGTAAGTGTATGCATGACATAGTTTATATGAAAAAGATGCTCCATTTTGTAACCGTCAACGCGCTACAAAAGTTATAGGAATTACTCACATCTCTATGAGAGAAGCTCCTCTTCTTTGTATCCTCATGTTGTCAAAAAACTTCAGTAACAAGGAATTACAATCAGAGAATTCTTAATTGCACTTAAAAAACTCACCGCTACACAACAAGCGCCATTACGATATGCCGAGATACCTGTAATCCCTTCTGCAAACTCCAATACCTAATCGTTAGACAATGAAATATGTTAGTATACAAAATACTGACGGAAAAAGCGGAAGCAACTAAATTACACTATAATAGCCTTGCTAAAATTTGTTTACCGTATGAATAACCGTTAACGAGAAAATTAAAAATGTCTGGCACTGCTTGTACTCTAATTTTATAAGTATAGGAATAATGCTGCATCAGAACAGTTTCTGCAAATGTGAGAGACTAGTAACTGAAAATTAAATTTGGGTCACCTTCTTTAAATGCATAGACGTGTACGTTTCACATCATCACACTTCAAAGCACTACCATACTGATGATATCAGTGATGAATCGTACCATGGATTGTCAATATTTATCATCACTTCCAGGATTTATTAGCTTGTTTCTTATTATATTCAGGAACTGAGTAATCTTACTTTTGTAAATCTATGAAGAAAAAATTCTGTAGTATATAAAATATTTGGTGTAAAATCACTGCACATGCACAAACGATTTCATTTCAGTTTAAAGTTTTTCTAGTAAGGTCCTGTTATTTGTTCAACCAGGGATGCTGTATACTACAAGCAATTAGAGATGGCCCCAACATATACTAAAATGAAATGTGTAGTGTTTAACGCCCGCTTTTACTACATACGGCACCGCAGGGGATGACACTGATGATGCATGAGATGAAGATGGAGCACCGGTGGCATGAGATGGCGGGGGAAACCGGAGTTCCCGGTGTAAACCTGCCCCAGCGCCGTGTTGTCCACCAACACGGCGCTGGGGCGGTCGCCTGGGATCGAACCCGGGCCGCCTTGGTTAGAGCCAAGTGGTCTAACCCCTGAGCCACGGCGCGGCCTCCGACATATACTGAACTGTAGGTTAGATGGTCTGCTCTTCGATTGCTGCAGGGGATTCTATTGTAACGTATCAGAAACTTAACAAAAGTGTTTAAGTAACATCCGTCTTGCTAATTTTCACAAGCTGTAGAGGACGTAGGTGCATTTGTGGTGACATCTTTAAGGGGTATTTCTAACAAACTCGTACGCACAATGGTCGATTTCACAGATAGAGCGGACTTTGATTCCCTGTAGTTCATTGAATTCATGGAAACAAATCCTTCTATAATAACTAATGCACTGCTTTATACTGCGACCGTCCCACGGTAACTAGTGAAGAACCACAAGTAGTAGTGGTATGCTACACTACCGAGGTATGTAGTATGTATGCACAGGTATGCCACCCAATATACAATAACGTCATGAGCAGTCCAGTGAACCTATGCTTACTACATACCCTGCGTCTAATACACATGAGCAGCTCGCTGTTTCACTGTATGCTATTAATTTGAAACAACCTGTACGAACAACACCAATGAAATAGTTTCAGAAACCTGCGCTTGAATACGAGATCAGCGGAGGTCAAAACGTTGTATGTTACCTAAGCAATCGAGCATGCAGTATCACATTGCACACTAATTATCTGTTGAAAGGAGCTTGTGTACTACCCGGGACATTTAGGTAGATACTTGGCCTTGGAGGCGTTGTGACGCTATAGACCTAGGAAAACATCAGTTATTTAATTCTAAGTGAAAATCCTGATTCATGCACATCCATTTCACTTGCTGTATCTGTAGTTTATGTGGCGAGGTCGTTTAAAGGATGGATATCAGCTGTTGTCTGTAGAACTGCCGTTATCATCTCTGGAATCCATTAAGCCGACTAAGGTATATGCTTTTTCTTCCTCTTCATCACTACTATCCAAACCCACTGATTACTATTCTTTCTGTTTCTTCTTCTATCACGGCCTCTCGATACCGTTATTATTATTATTAGTCTATGGATTTAAATTCTGAAGAAGGAATTTTTCCTCTACAGTGTTGTCATTTATACATTGTCTGGTTAGTCCTCTAAGTGCATATAAAGTCATAGATTACACTATTTTCTGCTAATTTTGCTTCATTATATTCCATATCAGTTCAATGGTCTTTAAATCGCAGTGATAGACAAGTAATCTATATCTTGGCGTTCCGTTAATAACATTTTGTAAAACTAAATCCCACTTCCTTTAATATTCGCCAAAATGTTTTCTATCCACCATCGAAATTCATTTTCTCATTTACTGCTTAGAATAACTTCTTCACTGTCGTAATATCTTTACGTACTTCATAATAATGTAAAAAAGTTCTGCGAATGATAAACTTATTTGAAACTTCCTTATGGGATTGGAGTAGTAACTCGTGTATCTGAAATACTAGTCTTTTCAAATCCTTTAAGGATTCTTGTTACTGGAGCTTCACTTTCTGCTACTGCCTTAGCCGTTCTAGCACTGTCCGTTGCAAAGGAAGTTGTAGACCGCCTTATCTTTCCTCCGCGAAGAACTGGAACACATTCCGAACATCCCTTGTGCTTTGGGTGTTTACAACTTTTCGAGGTGACTTTTATTGAAGTTTCCATGTTGGAAAATTATTATTATTAGTGACGCATACTTTGTGATATGACACTATACTATGCTTCGGTTCGCATGCGTACACCACAGTTAACTGGATTAACAACTTAATAGGCAGTCTATAGCCAGCCATCACAACACGTTAGTTCCTACTACCGCCCCATATAAGCACAGCTTAAGCCATTTGTCCCGAGTAATAACCATGTTATCAGTAGTGATGCTATAGTGCTTAAACAACAATGATGGTCAAACAACAGCTCCCCATTTCACTTCTACACCCCTACAAATTTCAGCTGAATACTTTATCATTTATTATCAGGGCTTTCTTAAAAATAATATATGGCCATACATGTTAAAGTGATCTTATGTTTTGATTAAAGCTTTATGGGTGATTAGCCGTGTCAGATTTACTACTGTGAAAATGTTAAGTTCCAGATGATCTTACTTTTATCGTAAATTGCTGCACTCAACCTTCAGCCCGTTTCGCAAATATTCATTACCGTGAAATGCAGCTTCACTTAAAACACTATTATATAAGGAAGTTTTCTATCAAATTAAAATAAAATAGGGATGTATATGAACAATAGAACGCTATTTTCTAAACATTATCCGAAACAGAGTGGCAGTTGCACTGGTTGTCTGGAATATCGAAAGTAGGCCTAACATCGATCAGATCTCGAGGTATTGTTTCCCGTTTCGACCATGCGCACATCAATTCCAGTAATAGGCAGCGAGCAACTTCTTAACTTAGAGTAGGCTACCCTCATGACAGCCGAAGAAGCGCACTTAAGGAAGCCAAGTGCTCGTCTCTTGTGCGGGACTTTTGTATGCGTAATTACAACGGCAACTTAAATTATGTGACCTAGTTTAAACAGAATTCAATAAACAGCTCAAGTTAAAGGTGCTCGTTTTAAGTCCCGAGAAAAGGTCTCCATCACAGCACTTAAAGAAACATTTTCGAATTCCGTGAAATGACTAGCATAAACTGCGAAAAATTACTATTATTCCTTGATTGTGTGTGAAATTGCACTTATTTACAAAAAAACGAATTGTTTAATGAGCAACATGAAGACACATTTACAAAACTACAATTATTTTCTAAAAACAAGAACATACTAACAATATGTAAACACATATTTTAATGTTCTTTTGTTAAATACTTTAATAACTATATTCATCTTAAATTTTTTAAAGCGAGTTTACTTGTATACCATGAAATTGACATTTGAGAAGGCTAGTTTCAAAGATGGACAAGAGCAATTGACATTATTTTTCACTAGAGAGGTATTTGTGTTTTACTATCACAGCTACATTATGTTAACCTGAAAGTTTTTGTGGGACATGTTTGCAGCTCTAATAGCACAATAATTAAGGTTTCCACTTAAAATGTCGTTTGAATATACCATAAAAACAGTGTAAAATACGCATTTGAAACTAAAACTCGGTTATGTCCATTTTTGAAGCAAACATAGATGCAAGTGTCCGACTTTTTAAACAAAGAATTCCCAGTTTAAGGAAATGAGTTATGATTGAATGCAATGAATATTAGAACTTTATTGCAGTTATTATAATACCTTTACTTACAGCATTACAAAATTAGTCCTGCGCCGTGGCGTAGCGGGCTAAGGCAGCATGCCTTGGTCCCTGTCCACGGAAAGAGGCCCGGGTTCGATCCCACCCATGTGGTGGGGATTTTAGGTCCCGGGTATAGGATCGGTGCCCACTCAGCATCGTGAGGAAAGCTTAGGCTAGGTAAGCGGCCCTGGTCACGGAAACCAACATTCCGGCTGGGGGATGCTGAGATGCTGACCACATCTCCTTCCCCGTATCGGTTGGATGATCGTCCACCTCTGCCGTGCGTAAGTGGGCGTGAGGCCGGCAGTCAGGTTGGTAGGCCTTAGCATGGCTGTCGTGCCATGCGTTATTATTTATTATTATTACAAGATAAAACATATATTTCTTGTTAATGTTGATATATACCATATATTTTCCATTCTTATTACTGTATTTCTGTGCAAATAATGTCTGCTTCAGTGCAAGGGTTTTCAAAGCAGTCATATGCCACAGTATTTTCTGTGTCATTTTCACTACAACTTTGAATGATATCAGAATACCACCTTCCACACACTTCCAAAATGCTTGGCTAGCAACTTTCCTACATTCACAAGTTTCAGTTGGTTCACTTTGACACCTACTTTCCAATGCATTTTGCTCCACATTAAGCTTAAAAATTGTACAGAAACTGTTATATTGCAGTAAAGTATGCGAAAAAAAGCTTAAAACACCACCATCAAGTGAAAATGTAACCATAAACTGGAGGCCATGACAGTTTTCAATGATTTCCAGCGATTTGATTGGTTCAAATGGCCATGTCTATTTTTGATACTAACTGAGCATGGAGGTGTCCGGTTATGAAACTAACTACATACCTCAACTCTGAAAAATACGTATAAAGGTCCATTTCAGGAACAAATGTACTGCAGATTTAAAAAGAGAAGGCCAAATAGGAAATATAATCGATTCTTAACTCAATTTCGATAAAAATGGCGAATGTCCGTCTTTCATACTAGACACCTAATTTAAGCTTAAATATCGTTCAAAATGAATAATGTGTTAAATATGCACTGTAAACTCATAATTTACGAAATATTTCAAATGCATATAACCACGGCACGTTCAAGATGAAAAGTAAGCATAATCATAAACTATGTTAAAAACTAGAAGATATGTTTTGAAATGGAATCGTCCATGATGAATTACGTAACCAGAAATGGAATGATAGGTAAACGTAGAGACTTTCTTTCAAGTTTATGTCTGCATAAGATAAAGAAACTAGCGCTGCGGACCCTTAGCACTCGTGGTACCTCTGACGTTACTAGAGGAACCTCGGGCCGAACTGCCGAGCCCCTCCCGATGGGGAGTTGCTCGGATTGAGTTTGACTCGAGGGGGCAGTGTGTTCCCGACACCCATGGAGAATTGGGTACCTCCGGCAAAGCTACGGCCGCCCGGAGGGGTTAGAGCGTTGCATCATAAGTCCCGGGGACTAGAATGCAGAACTAGTAGAAGGTGTGCTAGATCACCAGGCGGCTCCACCGAGGTTTATCAGGGTTGACGCGAGTAAGTGGCGTATCCACTTCCATCCCGTCTTGTCGTTGTTGTCAACGGGGGGGGGGGGGGGCTTTTTAAGAAATCAGGTATTGCCCTATGGAAAGAGCCCCGGAGCTATCCATCGCTCCCGGGTTGAAGGAGGTCAGGTTCCTAGGACCTACGGGTCTTCAACTAATAGGATAGAACCTCTGCACTTAACTCAGATAAAGAACCTACCAATTCGACGAGGCATTTCTCCATATGATCCTTCTACCATCTCAATAGAGGTTTTACGACTCTGTTAACTCGCTGACTGTCTTTTTGTGTATGATCGTGGGCCAGGAATCATTAAGACAGTAAACACAAAATTCTTGTATACTGTATTTTGTAACTGATTTGTTCATTTTGATTAATCTAGTTAGTCTCTATTGTAACGTGTATTATCGTAGGCCATTATCACTTCATATTTTCTTCGATGTTTAAGATAATACTGAAACGTGCAGAGAGATCGCTGTGTACAGTCTGCGGAAATAAATTTTATGACGTATGGCAGAAGGTGCATTAGAACTGATAACATAAGCGAAAACTAAAGTAAGCGTTTGTAGAGTAAGTAACAGTAAGCATTCGTAATAAAAATAAACTGAACTGGGAAGAACACGGCGACGGAATAGCAGATTTTAGATTAACAAAGCAAGATAAAATTACCAACCCAAAGAAGAAAGCCTTAGGTACACCTTGTAAGAAGTGGTCTAATAATAGAAACCGAACAGGTAACTTGTATATAACAATTTCCTGTAATAAATGAACAACCATGGTAATGTTCTTTCAAATATAACTTGAATATCTATTAAAATGCACAAAACAATGCTGGTATTAATCGTTTAGTTTTACATTAATTCAGTATTCTTATTGTGTAAAAGAAGCAGATAATTTTGCCTAAGTAATTTTAAAGTCATATATACCCTAAGTACTGGCGACAGTATTTGCAAAATCTTCTTTTGCTACTTGCATTTGAATACTTAATTTTATAAATGAAACTCGAACTGTTTCATAAGTATCATCAATGGTCTGTAATTTCGAATATCGTGAGGGCCTTAGAGAATTTTAGCTTTAAGATGTAAATGAGAAAGCAGTTGTAAAAATTATATATACAACAAGTACATTAGGTGTAACTAAAGTAATTTCCTCAAATGTGGAAGTTATGACATAACAGTATTTTAGCTAAATTGTTTTAAATTAAGATGCCAATTAATTAAATAAAAATAACAAAAATATACTTCAGTCTAGTCGATTAAGAATTTTTTGGCAAATATTTCAGACGAAATTAAAAAGACTAAGGTCTCAAAAAATCAGTTAACACATTTAGAATAAAGTACAGCGGAGATCTTGCAACATTTCTGTCGCTTTCTTTGAATGAAGGCTTCGTTATTGAAATCTGTGGCATTTAATTTTCTAATTAAGCCTATTTGTATTCCGTTCCTTGAATATTCATTAATCAAACTGTTGCATTGGTTTTGCTGCTCTGTCTTCGTCTGTCAGCTTTTGGAAGTCATCGTAATTCTACCATTAGCAACGTTGGCTTATTGGTTTTTGTCCATTAGGGCCTCGGGTCCGCAGACCCATTTAATTTCATTTACAGTTGCATTATTCATCACCTAGAATCGTCTGTATTTTGTCTTTCAGCGAAACCACTACGATGAAACTGCTTTATTGATCCAGTTCATTCCATTTCACTAGTTCAGCTGAACGGTTGTCGAGCGAGTGTAAAATTAGTTGCAGATTATCTGTAGGTTCTGGAGAATTCCGCACAGGCTTCTAAACCTTTGTTGCGAGTTCGTTCCATACGCTTCTGAGAATGATTTTCTAGTTACTTACAATAGTTCGTGTAGCGAGTATAGAATTAGTGACCTCGCACTACGCCGCGTGTCAAGCGAAACATAACCCTCCCCTTCTCCTTTGCTGTTCACAACACACACGCAGTAGAACAGTCCTGTACGCAATTACGAGACTAATAGGCTAATAGGCTGTCGTATTTTGTAGCATACAAAGATGTTGAAATAAACTTAGTTTGCCAATTGGAGGCTGTTATAAACAAAGCACACTAAACAACAACGATGTTTATATACTTAACTGAAATTTGAACAATACAATAACGCTCACTTTCATCTAGGGCAGCCAGCCAGGTGAAAAGATGATTAGATATCAACGTTTCGGGAGTGTGCATCTCTCCCATCATCAGGATATTTATAAAAAGTTATAAGCACAAATGAAATACTGGATATAACACAACTATAAACAAAGACAAAACACTATCAAAATTCGCATTACTGAACAAAAGACTATTTTCAGTAAATTAAATGCCAGGTCAGGATATGACGTGAGTATCGAAAATTGTGTCAAAGAAACGTAACTACTTAACTTGATTATCCAGCTTTATTGATCTTTGCTTCTTAATTCGATGGATTTCCATTTTAAGGCCGGTTTCCAAGAGGAGCTGAACTGAAATCCAGCATCACGATTAAGCGTGCTCCTTTCAGAGGAAATCGCCAAAACTTCCTTAATTCTCCTATCCCAGTAACTGTTGCATTTTACCAAGATGGTCTTCTACCGAAAATTGACTCTATAGTCGTTATCAAAACAATGCTCTGCCAGCCCAGACTTCAGGTTGCATTAAACCAATGCTCCGTTCGTATTCAATTATTCTAGTAGCGATAATCCTTCCGGTTTGCCCTATATACGGTGTCCCACATTCACAGGGAAAGCGGCACACTCCCGGAATTTGGAAATCCAGTTTGTGTTTCACTGGTCTCAACAGATGTTTAATCTTCGGAGGTTGCTTGTGGATGGTTCTGATGTATTTGACGAAAATTCTGCTGATTCTGCCGGATAGATTGCCGGTAAACGGGATGCAGGCTGTAGCGGTAGGCTCATCTGACGCTTGCTGTATTACAGGTTTCCCTTTCCTAGCTTTGGTGATCGAGGCTTCAACTTCATATTCGGAGTAGCCGTTTTGACGGAAAGTGAGTCTCAGGTGCTGTAATTCTTGTTTTAAGTGGCTGGGATCAGAGATAGACAAAGCTCTGTGGGCCAGTGTATTGAGAACTCCCAGTCGTTGAGACTTATGATGGAAACTATGAGCGTTCAGATAGAGAACGGTGTGTGTAGGTTTGGTGTGAGTAGTATTCGTCGCGAGGAAAGTTTCAGGTTTTAATATAACAACGGTTAACAATGTAGCAATTTTATTCAACACCGCTTGAAGAATGTTATAATCCTCACACACATGCAGCACAAGATGTTCCAAAATTTGACTGATAAACTTTACGGGATTATAGAGAGGTGTTTGAAAAACAATTAGAGATAAAAACACTTATGACCCTAAAGTGCCTGGTTTTTGAGCTTCTTCGCGATTTATATCACCTCAGTAGTATTTGCGGTACAGTCAAGAAATGTAATTGTGTGGCTCAGTAGTAAAGGAGAAGGAGAAGTAAACAGTAACACCGTATTTCAAATCCAAGCCCTGCCGATTGCTTGTTTCTTTCTGTATTTTTGCCTTTAAATTGTTGATTGGATGCACTGGTGCATTTGTTATTACCGCCCATATTAAATATAGTCAAACAAATAAACAAATTAATTTTGAAAAGGAATGTATCGTACAACATAAGATACTACAGTGTTACAGTAACAGAAAGGTATGTAATGTGAATCCTTCACGGAGATGCCTTCAAAAATGGCAGTACTACCGTGACCAGGGACTAATACACGTTGGCTTACAAACTGAAGGAACACGCTATTAGTCATATTCTTTTTTAAGCTTTCTTCGTTTAGATATATAGAAATAGCTAACAGTAGAAAAGCGTATTTCATCTTGAGATGTATGGAAATGAGTGACAGAAAGCACTCCCATTTGATAACCTTGATTTTCTGATCCATTTTCCTTTTGGGAAACAGTAGTGAGCCACAAAATATCACCTATACATTTACAGAAGGTCACTCGCAGTAGACTTTGACTATAGTGTGTAACTATAGAGTTTGACGGTATAGTCTGACTAGGGTATGATTCTGACAGTGCTATGTTTGATTTCTTATGTAAAATAATTTCATTTTCTTCTTGAGTTTAAAATGAGAAGTACGAATAGCAATAGTAATTCAAATTTCCACGTAAAGACAAGAACGAAAACGTTCAGCATGGTAACAAATTCCTATATACACATTGATTTTTCATGCAATGTTTAACCCTGCTGCTCAGATCGAACTAAATAGCACGGGATGTAGTCTTATTAATGTTCATAAAGAGCAGCCGCAAGTGCGCTATCCAACAAAGAATACCTAAAGCAACTTCCAGTGCAATAGCCCATTGCACGACATGACCACCGTAGAGAGGACTTGTTGCACTAAGCAAAACGCTTTCTTTCTGTGCATTATTCACAAATTAAAATGACTATTGCTTCATGTAATCATAACGCTTATGTACAAAACATATCCAAGAGTACGTAAAATGGAAATTTTTAATATCTCACAGAATTTTTATATGCTGGTACGTATGTTTTCAAATTAGATTGTCTAAGATTTTCATTCTGGTACCTAAGGCAGCAATTTTCTAAAGCTCCTGATGTTTGACTCCATTCATTCTCCGACAGGTTGTTAGTTGATAGAATATTTCCTTGTAGTGCAGTAGTAAATGTTCCTTTTCCATAATAGTGCTTGATTGCTTGCAAAGAATGCACATTGATGAACTGTATATATTTACTCTTTCAAGACTTGCAACTAAGAAATCATGACCAGCATTAAATGGAATATTACCATACTTATTTTCTTCGTGGACAATCAGGGATGTATTTTCTGTTTTTGAAGAGGATATTCATTTGCCGTCTGCATTTTAAGTTTAGACGATGATGTTGCAATGAACTTATGTTTTTATTAATTTGCAGTTTGACAGGAAATGATTAATTATAGTTCTTCATTGTTTATTTTTTGTGGCCTTTCTTACCGTAGTTTCTGCCTGATCATTTGCAGGTAATCCTCTCACATGTACTACAATCCACTACAACTAATTGCTTGCAAATATGTTTTATTTGTTCCACTTATACTCCGCCTTTAACTTCAGTGGTCATATCAGCGGCCGTTCTCCTTTGTAATGGTTGAAGAATAACTGTTTCCTAATAACAGTGATAAGCTTAAGTTGCCATGGTTTGCAGATATGCTACTCGAGAGGAATCCTCGATTGGGACCCTAGTCCAAAACCTTCAATAAAACTGAAATTTGAGAGCTAGAGGTAATTACTAATTTGGTATTTGTATACAAAGTTTTAGTAGCAATAAAGAGTGTAACAAAATCTCTTATTTCTAATATTTCCGATGGAAGGGGCACTTTGATCTTACCAACAGTTATGCTGTAAATAAAGAAGGCTATGTGAGCTTCTATAGAAAATTCGCGATGTTTTCCAAAAATGTGGCAGAACTTGAATTACTGCGTTGTTGTACTCTTTCGCCTAACCAACAATGAATTCCTTTAACACGTTTTATACGATAAATTTGTCGTTGTATTCGCACTACAAAAAATAACCAGATTTTGCTAGGCGGTTCAATGAATTATCAAGATCTGCAGTGCGACAAGCTGCGGTCTTCCACATCATATCCGGCAGGACGGTCGTTGGATGCTGCACGTGGATCAACAGTTTCATCTCTAAAGGTTTCAAGTTTTGCATGAATTTAAAGCAGAAGTTAGGGTTTCCTGACTTGTTATTGGAATGTCTTCACTTGCTAGTCACACGAGCAACTTTTCACTGAAATGGCTTCATCTACAGGAATACTTCCGATACTGGAATCATGCACGAACGGACGTTACTTAGTGAAAGGGTAGTAATAAGGTGTGCTTTTCTGTAGGAATAATTTTGTTTGTTTGTTTAATTTCTTCACAATACGCCTTAAATTCTTAGTGTGGAATCTATTTGATTCTTCGACTTAACAGATCTGATTACCTTTTGAGTACGTTCTCAAAGCAAGGGTCATACAAAAAGTACTTAGATATCTAAACCGTTAATACAGCGGCGGATTTTTTAATAATCTGGAATATTACATTCATATGCATCACTACACTCTACCACTGCTATTACATCACTACTTTTGCTTGTTTGCTATTACTTAATCCATATGTAAACTTTGAAGATATATTTACACTTACATTATCTAAAGAGCAGGATCAAGACTGAAGTTCAAGTACTAAACAAAAATTACAGTTGTATTGCAGTGTATCGTGAACCATTTTTGAACAAGATCACATCAGCCAAAAATTAGACTCGTAGCTGCCTTAAAATGTGATTTTCGTAACATGAAGAAATTTCAATGAGTATAATTACTAAAATCCACAGCTCTAAGTATTTTTACTTAGTCACTTAACAAATGCCAGAACCTGCATCTGTTAAATGGCGTTTCATACCTAAATTAAGTATTTTTCAGAACCCTCGTTTGCCTATATCAGATGTTAGCATGTGTTACTAGGTTTTTAAGTAATGCATATATAGTGCTGAGCATGTTGCTAACACATTCTGATATGTTACACTTACATGCACTACTCCAACCATCCTTGCGCAAATATTTATTCTTTGTAAATTTACTATCTGCTGAAACAATTTTAAAATAAATTTTCTTGTAGCTGCAAGGGGAATAGGGCTATTCACAGGGCTTAGGCGATAATTAGAACCTTTGAGAGTCGTCTCTATGTGATGACTTACATTTTCCACTCCTTTTGTTTGGCAGGATATAAAAAGCGATAACGACCATTTATTTCCACAGGAGTGTAAGTCTTTGAAAATTCAAATCAATAACTAATTATATATCTCGCCATAAAAATTGTTTGCCACAAATCGTATCCTTTAATGAGACTTGTATTTCTGTTTAGTAAGCTATTGACTATGTTCTAAAGCTAATGTCATGCTAAATTCATTAGAATGAATAAAACTTGAGACGTTGTTACTAAAAATCCAACATACCTATACGAGGGTGTTTGTAGCTTGGTTAAAAATGATAACTAGAGACCACACAGGGTTCTATACAATGCCAATTTACTGTAGCCTAATGGTTGGGTCTTAAGACAAGTCACTCCCAAAGTCTTGAAGAGACTTGGGGTGGAATGGTGGTGGATTAAAAAAATAACGGTACTTTTTAATTCGAAGGTTTTATACATTCGATTTTCAAAACATTTTATCTCGTTGATACACATGTTTCTGATGTATTTTACACTATCAGCAGTTTTGAATGTTTGGTTTATTGTCGACGGCTGAATTTCGAGTACTCGGCGAATTTTTACTTAATTTTCAATAAATTTTGCTTGTAAAATGGAATAAAATGTAACGTATTTACAGTGGCTTTCACTGAAACGATCATAAGTAAGACAAGCATTTACTAGTGTTAGAAATGTTTCAGAGAGCGTATAGAAGACGTTGAACACAACGCCCGCTCCGGGTATCTCGCACATCAATTACTGAATACAGTGTGGGAAAAGTAAGGAAAATGATTCTGGAAAAGTAGTCAAACCAGAATCATAAAGGATTGACTAAAATTAGGGCGAAACACTGGTAGAAATTGCATCATCTAATGCTCCCACTTACACCTCAATACTTGCTCGTGATATTTGTTTGGTCAGAAAACAAGACCATTATGTTTCATCAGTCACGATATTTGCTGGACATAGCTCCTTGTGACTTCTTTCTATTCCTGACTGTGAAGACAATAATAAAAGCGCATCGGTTTGCCTAGTTATGAGATGAGACAGAATCGCTGAAGCAACTGAACACTATACGAATAGCGAGTTCCGTAAGTGCTTCCAAGATTGGAAAAAGCGCCTGCACAGGTGTGTTATACCCAAGGGGGATTACTTTGAAGGAGACACATGTTGTTGATTAAATAAGGATTCTTTAAAAATAAAGAAAATTCACGTTATTTTTTATGACACCTAGATTTCATTTCTGATAAAAATATTTCAAAATATACCCGTAACACTTTTATCAAAATTGTTATAAGCATTTTTGAGAAATAAAAAAATATTTGAAGCAATTTAACAATTGAAGAATATTTTTTAGGGGAAATGTTCGCGAACATATTTGTCATACCTTTGGGAAAGGTGTAGAACAGAGTTGTGCTGAAATACCGACTATCTCTCTCTCACTCTCTATTTCTCTTTCCTTTAGACATATTTTTACCTAAATACTTTTTCTGAATTTAGAACATATCAAAATGTGTATGTGAATCAAATTATAGAAGTTTTGGTTAGAATGCAATACCTTTTCCCCTTACTATATACATGATGCAGACAGTAATAAAAAGGGATGGCTATTTCAGCTGCATGTTTTGTTGTTCTTGACAACGTTTGTCCCTTTCCATTTTTGCGGAACCGTAATGCAGGTACAGAAGCCCCAGTTGCAGCAGATCGCTGGGGACCGATAATGATTGGGCAAATCCGATAACTGTCTGCAGTGTTTATCATTCATCATGCTTTTGCCGATCGGCGATTATGAATAGAGGTGGAGGTTTGCATGACGTCATCACTGCGTCACTTATGGCAGTTACGCCCAGGTAAGGTTCAATCCGCAATACCAAGTGGCGCTCATCATGAAACAGATATCACTATTCTTTTTCCCCAATCACTTCGCTTCCATTTGTCATTGTTTAGTGGCATAGATAATACTCTTTAGAAAGTAACATTTGCAATATTCAGTAATGTGCATTTGCTAATACATAATGCTACTTTTTATGCAACTTAAAGGACTTATGCACTTATTTGGACTTGTCACATCTGGGAAAGGAAAATAAAGGGATAGAGAGAAGGAAGGTTTGAAAGCGCGTAAGGAATGCCAACAGGTAAGAAACAATTGTAGGATTCAAGAAATATATTTCGTTAGAAATACACAGAGGACTAAGATCTGAATGATGATTGGGTCAAAATATAACTGGCGGAAAATTCAGCAATCAGTTATTAATCTGCATTAAACTCGAGGCTTGACTGGTTATATGATATATATTGCACATTCTAAAATTTTACAATTTGCAACTTTTGGCTATATTTATTTGTCGTTACCTTGTTGCTACCTTAGCTTGCATGACACCCTGGTCTTTTGCTCTGTCAGGTAGCTCTTAACCTACATACCTCCTTGATTACTTAATTAGTCCCTTTCTTCCCCCTCCTCTTCCTTTCTTACATTTATTACATTTCTGGCCCATTTTTCTTTTACTTTCTGCAAGAACTCACCAATACTTCTTACCTTCTTTTCATCCCTGCCCGTTAACATTTTATAGCTACTACCCTCTTCTTTACTTTCTCCCATTTTTCATCCCAAACTTTTTTTCTCCATATTGCAACTTCATCGCATTCTGTTACATAGTGTTCTATGCTTTCTTTCCCCCCACACAATTCACAAATTCCCTTTTCCCTACCTCTTATCCCTCTAAGAAACATTATTCCTGTTCTCATCCAAGCTAACCCTTCTCTCTCTTGCCTATTGCAGTAATCTACATATACTTCTCGTCCCCAATTTCCTTTTATTTGCTTGTAAAATTGTAATGATTTCATATTTTCTAGACTTCCCCATATTTCCTGTCTTTCTATATCTTCTATTCTGCACTTTACTAATTTACCCACATCGCATGTATTCCTTTCCTCTAGTCTCCATATATATCCCATTCCTAGTTTTTCCATAATTCCTCCTATTTGAGTTCTCTAATCTTTTTTGCTGTCTAATGCATAATTTCATCATTTCCCCTTCTTCTTTAACCAAACACCTAAACCAAAATTTTGTTATTATTTCTATTATTATTCCATAAAATCATAAATTTGAGTTTGAGAATACCTATAACCAATTTATGAGTTTGCGAAATTGTGAGTATGTGTTGCTAGCGATCTTCAGGGATAAGGAAGGATGGGCAAACTGTTACTCTATCCTTAATCGCACAGAAGCTATGGGCATGTTCGATGCTACTGGCAGACAGTAAAAAGAAACAGAAAGAAGGAAATTGCTTTTAAGGGGGACGGCTCATTTAGAACAGATTTGATAATCTGGAGGAGGTGTAATCATCCGTAACAAAATATTACGATTAAACTTGCTTAACTACTTTTATTTTCACATTACAACGGACTGGATTTAAAAGGTAAACGGAGGCTCAAAGGGTGCCCACAAATGTGACAGAGCACCGTACGTAGGCTCACAGAGCCCTTTGTGCTTCCTGGGAGGGAGGGACGAGGGGAAAGAGCCGAAGGGTAATAACCGTGGAATAAACAACAGGTCCATCTGTCGTCCATCATCGCTAATGAGCTGTAGGAGTCGAGGTCAATTTCACTTGTCTTTCTTTCCCTGATGTTTACTAGGGCCAATCTTGCTTCTGTTGACTGTAGGTTGTATTGTGATTGTATGCCTTCTATGAAGTACGTCTTTAATCATTTCGTATAACACCGGTATACATTGTGTTATACATCATATGTTATAATATATATTGTTTCGCATACGTTTTGTTTTAATAAAACACAATGAAGATATATTATTGTAACCTCGTAATTTGCTTTCCAGCCTGCTGCGGTTTATATCCAGGCCCGGGGAGTTAGCTTAAGACTATGTGCTGCTCTTATTTCTGCACCCATACGCACAGGTTCAAAGAGGAAATGTTTATCAAGAAACAAAGGTTAACTTTCGGTCAATTTTCGCTTGAACAGAAATATTACCGAATTAGACTACACCCTGAAATTAAATATTTTAGCTACCCAACTGAGGTTATTGTACAAGAGTAAATTTTGCCCCGAAAACCAAGCATTCCGTATTCAGCCCCCATTTTTATGTATTCCGTCATAACAGAAATGTATTTATCTCGAATTTTAATATTATCTAGAATTTTTTTCGATCAGGAAAATTCATTAATTTGATTATTAAAATATATTTCTTTATACTTCCTTTCCTGGTTGACCAGTAAATTTCCTTTCCTCTTTCGGACTTTCTTACTTTCTTCCTTAATCTGTTTGTTTCTTTATTTACTCTGTGATTTACCATGATACACCCCGCTGTTTCCATTTAAAATGTAAAAGTTATTCAGCTATTTTTCTCACATTGTCACATCGTCAAGGTATGCGCAGTATAAACCATCATATTACATATAACGAAATACAGTAGTCTCTTCCTTGGTTCTTTTTCAAGGGTCGACAAAAGATATTTTGTTATTTACGGTTAGGTAAAAACAGAATCTCAGGATTTTGTTCTGAAGCCATTAGGATAAAACTAAACCATCTCAATTCTATTATACCTTACTTTATAGAATAAACATTAATTTAAGAATGCATTGTTTATATACAGTGTGCTTTTCTAACAAACTAAAAGTATTTTAATTCCTTCTCTGTAACGCTTATTTTTATTAAATAAGGTGTGGGGTATGAAATCCTTCTTAAAACTGCATCTCAGATAATTTTACTATTTTTCCTTGTTGTACTCAATTTAACACCAGACAGTAAAATGGGAACACGCAAGGATTCTGAGTATATAAATTAAATAAGAATGATGGAAGCGAGTAGCTCATTTGTTAATAATTTTAACATTCTTGCTTTTTATCCACTCAATACTATTAAATATTATAAAGAGAAAAGAAATTGGCGGAAAGAGTTTTGGGAATACAAATGGGATTGCATGTCAGGGGAGATAAACCTCATAAAAGTGCTGAAAGATAAAAGAAATAAAAAATCAGGAAAATGAATGTATTTGGTAAACGCAAAAGAAAATGAGTAGGAAAAGAGGAGAAGAAGAAATGGGGAGAAACTAATAACACAAAAAAGGTCACATCCATAACATCACAGGGCTTAACGAATGAGGCACTTCAGGGCATTTCATTTTTAATATATAAGGCACTACTGTTACTAATTGTTGTCCTTAAACTTTTTATTTCATTATTGTCAAGTCCACAAAGATCGGGACTGGCGATATGGAGAAGGGAGGTAGCGCACACGGCCATCCGCTGACGTCACAAAGCAGGTAGTACGCCACCTTGTAGTTCTGCCATCAAGCTTCGGAAGCACTCGCTTTCTGAAGAATCGCCTTCAAGATGTTTTTAAATCCATTCTGCCGTGACCCGCAGTTATTTAAGAGAGTGCTGACATCTGCCAGATGACCGATTGCCCAATCAGTGAGAGTCAGTCAGCCGAGCGAATTGTTCTGTGAGCTACGAAGAAGAGCGAGTTTGTGACAGAGGCAGAAAGAAAAATTAACGCTACGGGAACTTTATGGACTGGTTTGAACAGAATATAAGATAAATTAAATGTAGTTTATTGGTGGGCTAAAAGTTCTAGTGAAAACTAAAGTGAAATTAATACAACTTGGTGGTGTCATTTCGTTACATTGTTCATAATTTAGTTCTATTTATTTTATCAAAGGCATTTTCAGAATATATATGGTGCAAATATGTTTGCATTATCGCATTTATGTGTTTGATATAAACATACAGTCTTTGTTAGAAGCCATGTAGGATATCTGAAAATATAGTCTTTGTAATTTTATTGCATTTTCTTAAACCTAATGAATATAAATTTCGCATATTTTCAAAATGTTTTTCACGCTGTAATAAATCCAGGTGGTTGGCTGAGACGGTAAGATTCGTGGTTTACATTCGGAAGGTCATGGATTCCATTGCAATGGACAATCTTTCCCAGCTATGGCTTTGTTCGGGAATTTTCCCGGGTTTCTAGGAAAATGTTGGGAAAAATAAGTATTTATCCCGAATTTTCTTTCCCTAAATTTCACCTTACTTCTTATTTCACTTCACCTTCAAGCTGGTTGGCTATTTAGGGATTATAAGTACAGCGGAAATTGCAGTATGAGTTGCAGGGAATTTGCTTTCTTAAACCGATGTCTTCTGGGTCAGAGAGATGTCCGGCTACAAGCTCCTCACGGGATATATCAGCGCATAGGAAGGATGGATGATTAACTTTTTCAATCTGTAGCTGTTGGGACCCTGCCCTCTGCTGTCGTCTTTGTTTAGGTAGAAGCACCCTTAGTATCTTTCATCTCACCCCTCCCGTCATAGGGAAGAGGGGGCTCTTCTCTCCTAATCTTGGCATACTAAAGAAACACATGTATGCATTAGTCTTGTTTAATCTTTTTATTATACTATTATCATACGTATTTTATTCATCATATAATTACTTGTGGATATAAGTAATTTTGTTTTGTGATGCATCTTTTCAAACAGAGAGGGTAAGTTAAACCTGAAATATTATTCACCTTGTAAGTCACGCTGAGCAATAAAGATATAGTCCCACATAAAAGAAATAATAGTTATGGCGATTGGTGATTATATATTTATTTATTTAAGCAAAAATAATCGTGAAAAAAGTTGATTAAAGCTATTGTGCAAGAAACTCTCTATAGAATCTATTAGATTACTTGCAGTCAAATCACGGAAGAGCACACAAAATGTCAGCACTCTGTCCAGAATATTATTGAAAATTTTGGATCTGAACAGAGAAGCCCAATAAGCACGCTGTCAAAATCGCGCGAAACAGGCCAAGCTGTCGCTAGTTGCGCGAAATACAAAGCGGTGAAAAGGTTAAGCGTTTATCCTCTAAACACAACGTACACACATGGAACAGGTCTGGACTGGGACCGGCACCTCGATCGATCCTCGACGGTCGAGTGTCAAGCCTATGGAGGGAGTACTGATAAAGGAGTTCTGCGCCACAACATTCAACCAGCACTAAAATGCTGGAGAGTTTACGACTGTCTCTCAGCAAGATTAACACAGCAAGGCTCTCTTTTTTTCGTTTTGCAACAAAAGGTACCACGTGATATTCTCTACTCATTTTATATAAACTACACACATATAAGGACTTGTTCCTCTTATTGTTAATAAAAATAACACTGCATTACACAGTTCAATATTTACTTTTAGATGTAAATGATATAGCAGAACAAAGCAGTAGTGAGATCTTGGAAAAGTAGAGAGCAAATGATGCCTTTAAAATGCCAGTTATGTGTATGACCAAGTAATAGCATCTCACACGAGAAAAGGGTAATCTACCTGCAAATTTAAAATAATAACAAGGAATACCGTATATGTAGTTAATGCCACAAAATTATTGTATAAGTTGTGTTCTTAAACATTTGTGTTTTTGTCTCTGCTTTGTGGTTGATTACTACTTATAGAAGAACGATTCGTAGGCTACTCCCAAAAGATAAAAGGTATAAGTCAATTTTATTTGAAATAGAAAATATCTTACATATGCCCATTTCAGTAAAAAGTTACAGAAATTTTTGACAAAATACAAAAGATCGACAACTTTGCCTTCTAAATGTTAATTTTGGATGTCACATTCTTAAAATGCCTAACTTAAATACTACTTTGATATTCAGCCAAGGTATGAAACTTTTCCTAAAATATTTTTTTCTTTTCATTCAGATGTAGGCACACAAAAACACGTATTTCTACTGAAATAATGGCAACTTTTGGATAGAATTAATTACCCCCTATATATTCAGTATGTAATAAATAGAAAAAATAAAACTATAAAATGACAAAGCTTGAAGAGTTTTGTTGTTTCCCAACTTCAAAATCGGATTGAACAGTTATCATTTCGACCGCCTGTGTTTAAAACAACGACAATATTCGGTTGGATGAAACTTACACACCTTAATTACGTAGAAGATGAAGCTAGTTATAGTGAATCAATAAATATTATACAAGTTTAACTACTTGTAAGAAAAATCTTCACTTATCTTAAGGAAATGATGTTGATTTTGCTTATTAGTTGAATTAGTTGAAGTTGAAATCGATTTCACGAAGTCTTGTGCGCTTCGTCCGTCAAAGAAAACCACAGGCGAAAACAAATTCGTCGTTAAGGAAGTTAATATGTTATTATCTTTTTTAAGTATTACCAACATCTGAAAACGAAACAAACTTAAGAACAGAATAAACTGCTCGTATTTCAAAATTCATTACGCGATGTTTATTTTTCAAAATAAATATCTTTTACCAAACCATTAAATCTATCGAGATATTTAAATATTTTAATAATTTAACTTCAGGAATGATATTATGGTTAAATGACCAAAAGTTATCTGCTACGGCCGATTTATCAGTTTTTTATATTTAATGTTACGAAAATGTTCTTTCGTTCTGGTTTTCAAATTACGTTTCGTCCTAGCAATGTAAACCCGATGGATTTAATGGTTTGGGAAAACATATTTATTTAAAAAAATAAACATCGCGTAATGAATTTTGAAATACCCGCAGTTGATTCTGTTATAAAATTTGTTTCATTTTCAGATTTTGGTAATACTGAAAAAACAAAACAACGTAGTGTGACTTTGTGGGTTTGTAGAATTAAAAGTCCGAGTTGCAGATATTCCAAATGTTCCTTGTTTCCGTAGATATACATTGTCCAATTCTCACGTAACAACATTACGTCACATACAGTCTACCAAGGTCGATGACAATAACAAACAAATCTCGTTACAACACTCTACAGCTGTTTACTGCTTACCTCTCGCAACTGACTCTTGGCGAGTTTTTTTGTTGTAATTTTTACGTCCTCCAACGTTAAGTCATATCGGACGGTGAATGAATTGGGTGAAATGATGATCAAATGTATCCAAGATCCATGGAGCTTAGAGCTACGCGACATTCGTCTTTAAGGATAAGGGAAAACCCCGGATAAAACCTTATCCAGGTAACTCACCGTGACCGAGATTCGAACTCGGGACCTTTTGAATGTGAGGCTACCATCTACGCTACCGAGGCGGACTTCGGCAAGTCGTTGCTCCCTTAAATACCTCATTGATAAATTCGAGAGGTTTGTGAAACAAATAAGAAAACAACTTTTCTCTATCAATCAGGATATCACTAGAACCTTCCAAACGTGAAATCCTGTCCTTTATCTCAGCTATCTTTATTTGCCGGCTCTTTGTGTACACTAGCCGCGCTAACGTAGATAACGGCTTCGCGACAATAGTAACTTCCTTAACGACGAATTTGTTTTCTCCTGTGGTTTTCTTTGACTGACGACGCGAACAAGGGTTCGTGAAAGCGATTTCAACTTGAACTAATTCAACTAATACGAAAAATCAACATTGTTTTGTTAAGATAAGTGAAGGTTTTTGTTACAAGTATTTATATTTGTGTAATACTTACATACCTTATTGCAATTGCTAAGAACCAATCTGTGATTATCTTACTTTCTCTAGCAAGAATTACCCCTCTCAGTTTAACAGGCGAAGTTTCTTAAAAGCTTTGTCCCAGAGAAAAATAAAATTATTATTTTCATAGTGCTTTAAACTGTCAAAACTGCTGCTGCTACTACTTTAAAACTACCAGCTTCTCTGATACCTAACCTTTGTGTAGTTGAACAGTTTCAGGATACACACTGACTCATATAATTCTGTAATCTGTGATTTGATGTGCTTTATGTAAACATGTCCTTAAATCCTCTGTTAGTCGCGTAGGTATTTGTGAGATACGTGGCGTAAAGTATAAGTATCCTTCCAACAAATAAAGCTATGGACTTACCGTCACAGGACATAATCTAACATCTTAACTTCGAGTTTGCTTCACCAAAGTTTCAACTTGATGACTGTGTTAACGACTTTACAATAGAGACACACGTTAGTACATGTATCATGCTGTATCTGATGGAAACATCGCACCAACTCAGGTGACACATTGTCGTCGCTATGTAATGAACAGTGGTGTGTTGTAATAACTCACTTAAGTTGCATTATACCTTGTGCTGCACGTAACTAAGGATATGTACCATCATTTACTTCTGATCTTAATTTAAAAAGCAGGAATATAAAAATAGAAAGAGTGCAGGATTTACATAGACACGTTTGGGACGAAAACAATGGGGAGAACATTTGTGTAGCAGCATAATTCTTATTAGGTTGAAATAAATAAACCGTATAGTTTAAAGTCATAAACATGGAATAAAGGAAAAGCTTTAACACGCATGCGTATTAATGAAAACGTACGAAAAAGGGAATGTTGTTACAGATAAAGAAGAAGATTGATATTAAATCTCTGTGTGTCAATACAAACTGTGAACTGTCATGTACTGTTATTATTGTATAACACCTTCATTCAGTCATTGTAATTTACACCTAGGTCTATGTTACACATGCTTAAGTTTATTTTAAGTACTTCGTAAGTATAATGTAGCTTATAACCAATTTATATTCTATAATATTACATGTGTCCAGGATTCTAGAAGCAAGTTAAATTAATAAAACTTAATAAGCGGTTATGGCTTAAACACTATCAGATAAATCAATACTAACTGCGACACAAGGACCACGCGCTCAAAAAGTCCCTTAAATTTCATTTTCCGCTCGCAAGGGATATTGCTAACGTTTTGATAGTATTTAGCGGTGATGATAAGTGCAATTAAAATTTTATGCACGAAAGGAATTTTGGAAGTCAAAGTTCCTGGTCTAAGTTATGGAGCATCTAGAACAAACTTCAGCCGGGATTCGAACTCTGATACGTTACCGCGTCTAATGCCCGTAGAGATATTTTAATTCAGAAAATGTTTGGTTCCTTAATTATTACTCATTTTTTTCCTTGTTCCATTTATACCCCGCCTTTAACTGCTATGGTCATGTCGGCGGCAGTTCTCCTTTGGAACATACCGAATGTGTTAACTCATTATCTTTGGTTTTTAATCATAAGATCACGCACAAATTCACACTCTCATACTTCCAGACTCTGGGGAAGATGGGGAATTATCTTGGTCGGAGAAAAATCCCCAACCCCACCGCCGGGAATCGAACCTGGGACCCCTAGCACGGCAGGAAGGTGCTCTACCGACTGAGCTACGGGGCCAGCCATTTATTACTCTTGTTTCTAATACCAAATGTGCCTTTGTACAACGCAGTATAACTTCAATCTTCATATCAGCAATATTAACTTATAAATAATCGTGATACGTTAAATAACTGACTGTACTTATTTCTTTGTGTGCTTGTGCACTTTCCAGAGGAAGTTGTGGAATTATCCTAGTTAAGGTAAATATCCTTGTCCCAAACAGGAATGAAACTTCATCTTTTTGTTGATACAGCAACTACCACTCACTAAGAGGCAGTCACTGCACATTTATTATTCAGAATTTAATTGCTTGGCTGATAAAAATTCAGAAAATGACTGCTGCATAACAAGTGAGTATCTTGAACACCTTAATTTTAAAATTTAAACTATGCTATAATACTTTACACGGATAATGCGTTGTAATTGTAAGCCATAATCTTTTTAATTCCGTTTTTTATGATTTCAAGTGTATATGATACATATTTTATAGTTTTGGTATATGTGATGTGCCAAATGGGTTGTTTAAACCTTTTGGATACTAAATCTTTGCTATTAGTAAGCTAATCCTCCTTTTCTGTTTTAGTATCATAGTACACAATGTTTTAGCCATATTGAAAATAATAAACAATTAATACTTATATACTAAAATCAGTACAGAATATAATAAGCATCAGTTAGAAATTCCCCAGGGAATAGGAAGTCACTAGCAAGGAAGACTACAGGTAGAAGCGAAGCAATTATTATAAATTAAGGCAATTATTATATATTTTGAGAGCAATTAGGAAAAATTAACTAACAAGAAATTCACCAGCTCAGCGCTCTGCTAATTATCTAATTATAATTATAATTAGAGCTCAATGCGTTCAGAAGTCAGAGAATTCCATGAGAACGCGCACGTACTGGAAATTGCAAAGGGAATTTATCAGGTTACAGAGTTGTGATTCAGAGGCGAATACGAAGCTTAAGGTTTCGTAAATTATGAATCAGAACTTGAGTGGGGTAACCATGAAGTAGGAGGAATGTATGTTAATAACGGAGGATGTATTTCTATGCGTATTACATGTATTACATCGGTGTTTTTCTATTGTGATTGATTATCGGCAGTGCGTAGCACCCATGTACCATCCGTACCAAGACTATGCTCGTTTATGGTAGAAATAAAAATTGGACACACATTAAGCATGGCATTATATAAGCCAGCATTTTGTAAAGCACAAGCGTAATGTGATTCATGTGAAACTGTATTAAGTTGTCGCCCATAGATGAAAGTTTATACTCAAGCACTCTGAATGTTCAGACTTGCAAGTGCCGAAGAAAGCTTTTGTCACCTTCTGCGCTACTCAGGTGTTACAAGTGGGAGCAACATATTTCGGCTCCGCGGTAAATTATTAACGTAGCATCACTTGCACAGCTTCCGTGATTTCTATAGTGCCGCTATGTCGATAAGTTATTTACGGAACTTGCAAGCTCCGGTCTCAAAAAATAAGCATACCTATACATTCCTTGAAAAGTATATATTTAATACTTCTGCTTAAGAAACCATTTTATTGTATATACGTATTTTATTAATACCAGCTGACTTGGCTAACTAATGTTTCTTATATTTCATATTAGTTTTAAGCACTAACATAATAAAATTTTCCAACATTCTATACTGTTTGTAGTATATTCGTTTGCTGAATGTCAGCAAAAGCCTCTTATCGTGTCTTCTCTAGCAGTCCTGAGTATATCTCTGATTGGTGTGAGTTCAGGTCGTACTATCTCTCTCTCTCACTCTCTCTCTCTCTCACATACACACGCGAACATACACTAGCCTTTTAATCAACGAAGGCCATACCCTGTGAAAGGGGTGATGTATGGAAACATTTCCCCTGAGTGGCAGGAAGGGATGCTTCACAGCGATTGTCCACAACACCCTAGCTCTTATTTACTTTGTGTCAAAAGTATGGCAGGCAAGCAATAACGGTTCGGTTTCTGGCTCACGAGTGAAAAAGAGGAGTGCCTAGAATCGGGTAACGCAGACTATTTAAATTGAGATCGGCTGAGTCAGAGGCCTCGCAGGTACACAGCAAGAATTCTCGGTGCTCTTTTGGAGAGGGAATATGATGACCAATACGACACGAGGCACAGGGTATAATATTCTTGAGGTTGTCGCTTTCCATAAGACATAACATATGCCATCAAGTAGGTGAAGTTCCACTTATTTTTGTGAGAATAATACTTTATCTTTACCGAAAGTATAGAGACAAAAGGTGCTAAATTTGACAAAAAAATATAACATAGAACAAGAATAGATTTTATTGAGCCGATATGATAACATGCCCCTGAGTCGAGCTGTACTGCATGCTGCAGGCAAACTCTTGCGAGTACGAGTACTTTGTTGTGACAAAGTGGAATAGCCTGAGTTTACGGTAGGTACTGGTAGTAGCCATTGTTTAGTATTTCCTTATCAGCACTATCAACTTGTAAATGTGCTATTGCATCCACTCCTATCTAGCAGGAATTGTGCTGGTTCTTTCAAATGACACATTTGATATAATTTATTTGTAACTAAAATATACTAATGAGCAGTTTGTTGGGGAGAAATATCCACAAATTTTTAACGCCAACATACCATATCTAACCTTCCAAAAGTTAACTGAAGGTTTTATGATTAACAAGGCTCAATTGACCAATTGTTGTAATCTCTTGTATGTATGCCGTGATACTGATGATTACTACACTTATTACAAATATTGATCAATTTATTCTTCAAACTGAGTTGATTCGGATGATTAAACCATGATTCAATAGATTCGTTCTTCGTCTTCCAATAATAATCCTTTTAATGTTACTGATCAAGTATCGTAAGCTCTTGTATGTAAATATGTCGTGATATAACCATAAAACATTCGCCTAATGCGAATATTCATCAATTTATTCTTTAAACTGAGCTGATTTAGATACTGAAACCATGATTCAATACACTTGTTCACCGTGAGCTTTTTCAAGTAATTTATACTCTTAAAAATCCACTGTAATCATTTTAACAGAACAAAGATACGAAAACTATGCAGAAATGCTCTTGTAAACAATCGTTAGTAAACTTAAAGGACCAAAATCTGTATACAATAAAAGATGCGCCTGCAACACGCGGCAACTTCTTCGTCTTAACTGTACTGCGGGTTAGCATCTCAACTGTATCTCAGGCTCCTAGAGGATGTATCACTTAAAATAAGGTGTGAAACTGTGTTGTTATATTTAGTAGTTTGTTATGTTTAAGCTAAACCTGAACTTATTTCATACTACAATATCTTCTTCACAGCAACAAATACAACCGTATAAATATAGTAATAAGGTAATTTATCATCATTCAGGAATTAGACAGTACAAACTGAAGGAGGTTTGAAATATCCACATTTTAGCGCTTCCAGCGCTTCTGTGGGAATCCCTCTGTTTTCATGTCTCACTTCTTCTAACCATGAATTTGATAAATTACGTATCTTTATATCACTTTTTATTCATAATGAAAGGTTATTGAAATTCCATAATATTTCCATGGCTTACAAAAATTTGGAGATCTGACTTAATGACTTTTAAAAAAGAGAGGTATTGGAAAACGCAAATCAGATATTATGTATCTTTCAAATCGTTGGTGGCTAATAAAAATATTTGGCTTAAATTGTGCGTCAATGTGGGATATATTTTCCCGAGCTGTAAGCTTTTGTCTATCTCTTATGGATTACTAGCTACGTCAAATTAAATAAAAAATACAATTTGGTAATTATCGGGTCCTTGGTTGTTTACTTTCAGTAGTATATATTTATAGTGGTCAGAGAAAGAGTTCTGCATTGCTACCAAAAGTATCACGTTGATATTTTAGCGCAAAGACACACATAACGACTTTCCTTCAAAAAGAGCAAGCGGTGGTTTTAGGAACAGGTGTATGTGTATGTCAGCAGTATAACAAGGAAAAAGAAAAAGAAAAATTGGACCGTATCAGACTTTGTGTTTAAGTTCAGCATCTTCCACGATTTTTAAGATATTTATCCTGCCCAAAACTATCTCTTCCATTAAAAATGTTTCTTATATTTAGATTTTCTCAAAACTGACTCTAACGTTTTTGATTAACATATTGCATGATTAACATATTTTTATACACGTTCAGTTATCTAGGAGTAGCCTTTGAAGTCCACTTCATTCTCAGTTATTTTTGAAAAACTGTAAACCGTAAGGAACATAAAATCTTACTATACACGAAGTAATAGGTCACTTTAAAGCATACAATTTTTTTCAAATATATTTTTGTGGAGATAATCAGTCGTGAAATTTTACTTGCAATTTGTTTAAATGTTAAAATACATATTTATACTTAAATAAAGTTACTACTTCTTCTTCCCTTCCGCACATATTTTCATTTTTCACTATGTAAAGAGATCGAAACTTTTAAAGTTATAACATAGAGATCAACTCTTAAAATATGAGTACTGCTTAAGCAACTCTATTTCTCGTTCACGTACTCGTACAAGGAAATAAGCAATAATACACTTTATTCCATTGTTTATATCATTTGTCATGAAGCAGATAGAAGAATAAATATTTTAAGGTATAATTCTATATGAGTAGAGAAAGTCCCGTGACTGCAATGGATTACATTTTTAGTTATGTTTTTTATTCAGTGGACCTCACAATATTCATTTCTAATGAATTTTTGGTATTAATTTTTCAATGGAATATAATTCTCCTACTAGATTGCTATATCAATCTGGTTGTGTACGTAAATAGTTCACCTTTGTCATGATACTATCAAATTAATACTGATTGGATACCTTGAAGAAGTTTATGTCCAAACAGGTATTAATCAAATGAGATTAATGTAAATTATGGAATTTGAATCCTGGAAAAGTGTTTAACAATAAGTAGAAATTTATTTTAACACTAATTATATTGGAATACATATTTAAGCGCAATACAATATTTAAGATCAGCATAACTGGCGATAACTTTATACAATTTTGGCTAGGTCAAGGAAACAGATACGTTTGTTGTTGTTTCAGTCTGTAGTGCTATGGTCAAGGATATACCCAGTTTCGTGCGAATATTTATCATGGTTAACAGGTAGTAGAGACAAATATAAACTTTGCATGACCATTCTGTAGGGTGATTATGAAAACAAATGAAGTATAAAATACGTCCAACGACATTGATATAACTTATCCTCTTTTTCACGATACCTTACTCACGCGTTTCTGAGGTTCAGCAGGTAGTAAATATGATAAGATAACTACGTATTATTATTATTTGAAATACATCTATACTAATAACATAAATAAGGAAAATATAGTCTAAGCTGGTAGTCTCAAAAAGTGTTCAATCGTTCTTCATAATTCTATCACCATTTAATAGCACAATTCGTTCTGAAGAACACGAGGCTACAAATACATAATTTCATAAATTAGTAATAGATTAAAAAGGTATACAAAGTTATATTTGAATTTCGAAGATATTGGAGTTACAATAAGAAAATGTTAACTTTCAGTGAAACTGACACTGAGGAAAAAAATAGTCACTGTTCTTCTACACTCCGGAGAATACGATGCAGAGAAAGCTGCCAAAATCTTCTAATAATCCACTTGTAACGACCTACTGCTTTATTTCCGTTGTGTTTATGGCGTAATGAAGTTTTAGTAGGTAAATATTTATGCAAAGAGAGAAGAGTGCTAATATTAGAAATAGATTAAAAGCTATTTTATATTAGCACGGAAAATTACAGTTTTTGATGATCGCGGACTGTATGTATTTCCTAATAATTGCAGAAAATTATTTCGTTACACATATTAAAAGATTCTAAATTGTGTGAAAATGAGACGCTATAAGTTATTAAACAATGACTGAAAAACGTTGAAAATTTGACCTACAGTGATTATATAAAAGTTACTCGATCATTCCGATCAAGGAGTGCCACTACAGAAGCATATTTCTAGGCCACGCAACATTTACATTGAAGACTGGCAGAGGAAGATTTTTAGACCAATGTTTTACTCGTTTTGCAAGATTATCCGATGATTTTAATAGATTATTTGGAACAGTGTGGACTGAACGATCTTATAACCAGATGAAATAAAGAGTAGAGTCCGCTATACAAACACTAAGCTATGCTAGAATAACTTCAAAATCAACAAGTGTATCGGAAATTAATTAATTCATCATTGGAATTTAAAAAGCTAACGTTAGAATGTTCGGTAAACCAGCCAATGTGGAACAAAAGGCATTCTGCGAACACCGGAGTTAGTTGCTCGGCTACCTGGACCTAGATGCAGCTAATGGCCCTTTTCTCACAGAAATGACCGTGAAGAACTATAGCCATACGTGCCGTCTTTCTTTTCCCAAAGATTTGTTTCTACAGCTTCAAGAAGGCTACTTTTTAGTGCAGTCCCTTTGCACTCGCGGCCTGTGTAACTTAAATGACCAACGCCTGGCAGATAATTGAGTTAAGTCTAATCGAGACAAATCGAAATTGAGTTGAGAGTGGACAGACTACAGTGAGAGTTCAGTTGATGCAGTTGACTGTGCCAGCTTGTTCTCTTTGTGTAGAAGAGTAACGTAACGTTTGCGCTACGCTAAGTAACTAAATGTCTATTTAGGTAGGTGC
The DNA here is from genome assembly GCA_030765055.1 of Mantis religiosa. Lineage (NCBI taxonomy): Eukaryota > Metazoa > Arthropoda > Insecta > Mantodea > Mantidae > Mantis > Mantis religiosa. Next base: position 178,094,195 of record CM060949.1, on the reverse strand, counting down.
ATACACATGTTCTAATTTGTTGCAATATTTTGAATTGTCATTATTGACCAATAAGGTTCCTCCTACTATTAATAATATTATAGCGTAATTCTGTGTTTTATTTAAACTGAAAACATATTTTTAAATACTTTAATGCAGTTAAGATACATTTTATATGAATAGATTCTTTTTCCATTATCATTCGCTCATTTCAAAGTTATCCTCTTCCACGTTCATGTCTTCTGGAATGAGAATATCGTGAAACACAAATACGAGTTACGTTTCTCTGAGCTCATGGCACACATAAAATGTTCTCAGTGATATATTATTTACCTTTTTCTTATAGTCTCTCTTTAATTGTTATGGCTCTTAGCGTCCCTTCTATTTGGGACATGAGAAATCGCTTAATTTTGCCCAGAGGTCTGTATCAGATTTGACGTTTTTACATATCGTAAATCTCGGTGGTACCACCGTCTTTACTTCCTTTCTACTGTCCTAAACAATGCAAAATATATATTAGGGTAAAGATGTTGAACATTAACTCTACCTTGCATTTAACGTCATTCACTAGAGTGAATATAATATAGACTTTATAATAGTCTTATATAATCGACATAACTTAATATGGTAAAAAGGTCAATTGTTTGTTTACAATAACATTATATATATGTTTATATTTTGGAACACCACTACGTGCTATGTTATGAATGGTTCAACTGTTTATAATTTGGAAAGAAAATGTCAAGGAAACTTATTGAAACATCCGTCGTTTGAGACTCTGCGTATTTCCCACAGGCTTACAAATTAAATAATTACAGGAAATTACACAATTTCAAAATGAAATTATGTTTAACGGCCGTTCCCTTCATCCGAGAATCCTGACTGTGAAAGTTTACAAAATGGCAAATAAACACGAGGAGAGACCATAGAAAAAACAAAAAAGTATATTCCAACAATGCAGAATTTTACTACACATGTACCTGAAACATAAAATTAGGACTTTTAGGCGTAAGCATTTCAAATAAACTCTGTGATTATTTAAAAGTGCGGTAAAAGGACAAACTATCCACTGAACAATACAATAGAGAGAGGTATAAGGCAGACAAAATAATCCTTCATCATTATCTTTCAAATTATTAATTTTGTTATACAGCATTTCCTTGTGAGGTAAGGTAGGCTCTCCACCGCTGATAATTTGAAGTTATTTATCCAGGTAAACATAAGATTTCAATTGTATAGGCTGTATAAAGAGTCAGCGTTCTGTCTTTTGTAATTTATGTCAACACAAAATTTTTATACAATAAACAACTCTACAAGCAAATATAATAAACAGGATTAATGTTTTGCAGCTTCGTGTTTAAATACACCCATTGGCATAAGGTAAAGTCTCTGTACGATAAAACGTGTACCTGAAACATTACAAGTACTGTAGGCATATAGCTCAGAAATTTCATTTCTTGCTATTTGCTCAGTGTTAACAAAATCGTACATAACTGAATATCAAACTGAATATTTTACATATTGGCTATTTAGGTTCAATTCTCTCTTTGAAAGGTTATAATTATATTTTAAATGTAATCCTAGGAAATAATACTGCAACAAAGCGCTAAATAAATTAAAGTAGTTATCTAGAAGATTTCATATTATTTCGCAACTTTTCATTTCACATAAGTAATTATAATCAATCCACACAAGGTTTAACTGTCACTATTATTTTGGGATTATATTTCACGTAAAACTGTATGAGACAGTACCATTTCTGGTAATGTGGACACTAAATTAGTATTTACATTACAAAGAAGAGTATACTTAATAAATCATTATTTTGCGACGCTATATTCACCCTTTTATTCCCAGTAGTATATTTGAATATTAGTTAAATATTGCATAAATTGAGAACAAGATTACCTTAAGCAAATGCACCATTCAGAATAGTATTTCTAAAAGTATTCACTTAATTTAACCAATTATTTAACCATAAATGTATCTTACAAACGTTGTTAGATTTGGTTTTTAATCCACCGATTCCCAAAAATATTTACCTTCTTTTCTAAATTGTACTCGATAACATGTAAAATATTTTTTATATTTATATGCTTATTGAACTCAAAGGTGTCAATATGCCTGTCTTATATCATTAGAAGTACTTTTGACGGTTCGATTACCTTAAAATTCACTATGCCAAAAGTCATCATAATACGTACAAGTTATATAAAAGTTTTGGCTGCATAACTTTCGAAACACTAAAAGCATCGTATGGTTTGGATCTTAACTCCGCGTGTGGAACATTTTAAGTAAATTACGTTTCCTTAAGCATACGAGTATTCCAATACTACAATGCCTGATCAACAATGAAAGACTGTCTTTTTCCCTAAAGATGTTCATTACTTCATTTCCATGTTTACATTATCTTTTTCATAATAATCAACTCGTAGTTGATTGCACATGGTGCAGATCATTTTGTGTGAGGACTTTGAGAATCGTTCCACGTTTCTGCAGCATTGTTACAGCGTTTCCAAACGGAGTTCCCCGGACCTTTGCCTTTAATATGAAAAAAGAACAAAGGGTGTAACATTGAGGATATAAGTTGGATGTAGTACACCGTAAGGTTGAATGTAGCCAGAAACTGCATGACAATTTGCGACGCGCATTGTCGAGATGATGTCGTCACCCATTCCGATGAAGTTCTTATCGTTTCCTTACAATGTGTATGTCCTCGGTTAGCCAATACTGACTGCCGTAACAGTACTTGGGGGAACTGCTTGTTGGTAAATCACCCCATTACAGTCAGCGCTGTGCGAAATAAAAGCAGGATCTACAAAACAGTACATTATTACCAACCTACCGATACGAGAGTGCTAACGCTTACCGACATTATACTCGTATACCTAAAGCACTCTCTCAAATACAGATAGGGAAATATCAGGGAAGCTGAAGGAAACAAGTCAGTCTCAGTCTTTATTCTTACCCCTCGTAATAAAGCTACAAGCTCACAATATGCATCACATTGAGCTGGATTTGTACTTTAAAATACGGGCCGTGCCGCGGGTGAGTGGTTAGACTACTCGGCTCTCACCAAGCCAACCTGGGTTCGATCCCACGTGACCGCAAAGTAAGATTTGAAGTGGACAACACAGCGTTGGGAGGCCCGTCTCGGTAGTGTAGATGGTAGCGTGTGTGCCTCACGTTCAAGAGGTCCCGAGTTCGAATCTCAAGCAGGGCAAGTTACCTGGATAAGGCTTTTCCGGGATTTTCTCTTATCCTGAAAGACAAATGTCAGTTCCATGGTAAGTTCCATGGACCCCGGGCTCATTTGAGCATCATTTTATCCATTTCATACGTCGTCCGATATGACTTAACGTTGGAGGACGTACATTACAAAAAAGCGTTGTGTGGGTTTTCTCCGGGATCTCCGGTTTCCCCCGTCATCTCATTCCGCCATATTCCATATCCATCTCATATATCATCAATGTCACCGCCTGCGATGCCATATGTAGTAAAAAGACTACGCATTTCATTCCATTTCACTTTAAAGTATGTAATAACTTTTGTTATAATCTTAACCAAAAAATTGAAATTCATTTTCATCGACATAGAATATAAACTTAATAACTGAAACAGTATTAAAGGCTTTATAGTTTTAGTTCACTTTCATAGAGTGGAATGATATGTGTAGCAAAATTTCTAGTTATATGTTTATTTGAAAGAATGAACCCAAAATGTTATTAGTTTCGTAATTTCCTCCTACTTTGTTGATACTCCGGTTGCTGTTAGGTGAGCTGAAGAGCTTTCGGAGGTCTGTCGCCCTCTGTGGTTTCCTTCATTAGCGCCTACTTACTCAGGCTAATTAGGTTGGTAGGCGGGAATGACAAGAACTTTTCCACATGTGGGATTTTATACATATGCCTAATTATTACCTGTATGAAATCCCTATTTAAAAATATATCCTCTATAAATACAATTTCTTTCTTTGTTTTCCTACTGCAATTACGGTTTAGGAGATAATTCCCACATTTAGCAAATAATTTTATCATTTGCCAACTGTCACTTTTTCACCCGCAGCATCATTATATCATGCATAATATTGGTTAATGTATTTCTCATCGTGCTCTGTCACTATTGGTATAAGACTGCCAGCCTCGAGGATGCTGCCCAAATCGGGGTTTACACACGGCTTAGCGGCAGTGGTGTTCACAGACTAAACAGTCATTTGTCTTACTGAACCCTGTCCATCACGACTTAGAGAGAGCTAGCGGAAGACATCTTTGGTGCGTGTCAACTCGTACCTCATGTAAGCCATGTATCTTTGTTTCCGACTATCTGATGTAGAAAAATATGTGTAAACATTTTGTATTTATAAATTTAACATAAAATCCTAACCGCCATTTGCTGCTATATTTCGTCACATACGCCTACCCCTTGTCAATGGCAATGCATTAATGCTGCCAAGGTTAAAGATCTTACTACGTTTTCTTGATCTTTGCTCCACCTGCCAATGGGCGTTTTCCTTTATCTACATTTGCATATTCCTAGAGGTGATTCTACATAGGAATTGGGCATATACTCTCATTTTCTGGTTTTAGAAACCTAACAATAAAAGAAGTTTCAGAAAAAGTTTTCAAAGAAAAATCCCTGTGATATTTATACTGCTGTAATTTTATACGGTTAGAAAAATTAACAAATATATAGATTTTTTTTTTGGTGAGTAACTTATAGATAATCACATACTTCTCACTTCCTTAGTTTTTGAGTTAACAATCGTCCATTGAGCTCATTTTCCTTACTTTACGTGTAGCCAGACATTATCACTCAGAAAGACAAGGAAAAAATGTAGACAATTTGCTGACTACCCAATATAGGAGTATTCATTCCGTCGTTACACGCGGATTCCACACCGATATTCTCAAAAGCGTATCCCCTACCACAAACTAGCCTTTGAACCGAAATGCTCCTAAAAGTTTCTAAAAAATACCGTGAGTTTAAGATATTTTATTAACAAAAGAAGTGTATATTTGAATGTCCCGGGAATGGCCTCTGAAATCCCCTTCTGCAAGACTAATGTCTAACTGGCTAACTGCAAAGAGATAACAAAGCTTACTGCACAAAAGATCTGCTATAGCACAAAACTATGTAATAATATATATTTTTGAATTAACAAATTCAAGATGTCTCTTGTTATTGCTTGAACTTCTAAATATCTATTTTTCAGAAATGGGAAGTACTTCTTCGTTCTGTTTTCTTTTGATCATGAAAAGAGAACTCAATTTTAGTGCCATCACATAGAAACCTTCTCTTAAAACGTTCGACTATCGCTCAAATCTCCTATTCCCATACTACCTATGGCATAGGTAATAAAACCTTCAAATATTTATATTTGATTAACAAGAAGTAACCAGATAAAAATATTAGGCTATGTGAAAGAACGAACAAGGAAGGCCACCGAGGTTCAAGAGGTCCGGAATTCGAATCTCGGCTAAGGTGAGTTATTGGATAAGAGTTTTCCTGGGTTTTCCCTTAGGCAAGTCTAAAGTCTACATGCCCTGGGCTAATTCTAGCAGCATTTCTCCCGTTTCATTCATCGCTCGATATGATTTAATGTTGGAAAATGTAAATTAAAAAAAAAATATAAGTGCGACAAATCAGATTTTTTAAGGAATAAAGCCGATTTGTAGCACAGGAAAGATCTGGAATCCGGTTCTCCAAAGAATGTTTTGGCGTGACCAATAAAATAGCAAAATTTGAATATACAAATGTGTAGGTTGTTTGGGAGAGTAGCGATACTTTCTTACTGAGGCAGACATTCATCCGCAAATACATCAAAGTCCTTTGTTGTTACTCTCTTCGGATCCTTTGTGCAATGCACCACCCTTCTGGATAAGAGTGGAAAGAGCTGTGCAACGGAAAGCGTTTAAGAAAGAGCAAAAGTGGCGGGGGTTACAGTAGCACATGGCCGAAAGCAAGTATGGAGAAACCTGGCGTGCAGAAAATGCTTCATTAGAACACAAAGCTTTGCCTCCAGGTGTCTTAATTGTTTAGCAGGACTGGAATCCCTATCAAATTAAATCCTTATACCTGTCACTAAGCACTACGTATTTCTTTTACAACCAATAAGAAACTAGCAAAGCAATGGAATGACTACCAAGTGTGAAACACTTTTATTTCTGGAAGGAATTAGGCCCCAAAACCTAGCAAAATAAGCGACCTTTCTTCAAATAATTCAAGACTATTTCTTTATATTCTTCAAAGCACATTCAGAGAAATATGAATGCTTTGTTTGTTATGAAGAAGCGACGAAGGGTTGCGTTTTTCGTTTTTAGTACAAATATTTAATCGTAGATGGATTTCAAATTCGGGGCATAGACTTGAGGTCACAATTATAAATAAGGAAACCAGACATACCTATATACAGTTTAAATTTGTTTTTACCCTACATGATGCTAAGTACACAAACGAATACGAAGCTTCAGAGATACTATTAAGTTTTGCAAATAAAATCATGTCACTAAACTAACATGTCTACCAGTAATTAAGTGCTCTTAACATGTAACAAAAACTTCTGCAACACAAGAATATAAAATATTTTTATTTGTTTCAAATTATGTCAAGTTGTTTTACCAAGTGTGAGAATTTCAGCTGTCAGAAACTGTTCTATTGCCTGTAGTGGATGCAAACACTGATTTTGACAGTCAGAGGGAAAGTAATCTATTCTCTAATGAGGTTGATCACACTTCATAAGACATTGGAATAATTTTTAATATTGTTGACGATTTTGGGAATAAGATGTCCCAACTATTGACAATGCTTTTTTTTGGATACAATGACATTATAATTATTTATATTACACAGATTGCTCACAAATAATTTTAAATATATGAATGTAACTTTAGTTACGAACGTAAATGCAATACTTGCATTGAATCTCTTACTATGTACATAAATATTCCTTAATTTGTGGAATTTAAATTTAAAAGCATTTAATTGTCATTTTTGGGACCATATACGGTATTTTATCGCATAATTCTCACCCATTTTCCCTCGAAAAATTTGCTTGAAAACACTGGGGAGGGAATTGTGCGAGTGATGCTTCTAGGAATTCAGAAAGGAAGGGAAACCATGTAGTATTATGAAAAGTTATATAGGTACATTTAATTTACATTTTGCCGTGTAGTTTGAATATTTCGATATTGTGACGATGTGTAACAAACTGACTTAGAAACACATCTCAACTTCACATTTCAAGTTTACGACACGTCGTGACAATGGCAATACGAGAAGGTACTTTTGTCCATTGTTGTCCGTGACAAGCACCGCTGCGTCGATTGTTGTTCATTAACAAGTCATTTGAAGGTCGCTCCAATAAGAACGAACGAGGAGAGGGAATTATGCGATTTTTAATAGGTGAATAAATTTTAGTGATGAAAAATCATAGGGATGGAAATATGCGGACGGGGGCTCATGCGATAAAATACGGTAACTACCTATCTACATAAAGTTAAAAAGGATTAATTAAAATATGAGAGTGACGTTAAGTAAAATAAATACTTTTATTTCAGGATCTTAATTATGATCTTTTAAGAGAATTACAGAATATCTGGAATAATATGCACAGTTCTTCTACACATTTGAAACTTTATTCAAACTAATCATACTTAAGTGGTCAGGTATAAGAAGAATAGTCAATTGAGTTTAATGCTGATGATGAGGACGCATATGTCCTATGAAATACATACATTCATATGAAATACATGAGCTGATCCATAGGCTAAGTAATTAAGGAATTAAATTTGACACCTTTACCTTCAGATAGGAAATTAATTTTGGTTTACGAAGCTAAATAACGAATTGTTAGAAGGCCGTATAACTTACTACCAAGCATTAAGTAGTTTAGGATAATAGGAAAATTGTAAATTATTACTTTAGAAAACAATTGAATTGAAGTACATTCTTTTTTAATTTATACTTTTACACAAATTTAACCCACTTACAATATACTTTTAGATGAGTGAAATGGGTTGGCAACACTGTTTCATACACCTATAGGATTGAAGTACGCGATTGACGTCATACTCTGCAGATTAATTCAAGTATTAAAGAAACAATCCTGAGGACTTGAAAATGAGGTCACGCCGTTCAAAAGTTTAGTGGAACCTAAAATCTTGGAGAACACAAAAACGCGCTGAGCGTGTTTAAAAGTGTCCCACATTTTTCTGTAAAAGGAAGTGAATCCTCCGTTTTTGTCAAGAACTTTATGTTCGCTTAAAGTATAAGGTAAACAAACGCGCGGAAAACACGTATCTGTATTTGGAGGGAAATCACTATTTATAATTGCTGAATGAAAAGAACAAAACGCAACAAAATAACTTCTGGTAAATAAATAATTAAACAAATTTTGAATACAAAGAATCGGTTAATAGAGTTAACAATGAGGAAAACATGTATATGTATTTGCGAGGTAGGTCATCTTTTTGCAAAGACTAAATGGCAAGAACAAGCTCTAGTAAATAACTTCTTATACTCTTTCTGGCTAAACTATTGCTACAGATGAGCACTATGTACCTAACAAGGCTAACAATGAACGTGCACTTTGTGCTCTGCAGAAGACACTTGTCTATATTTTGCCAGATAAGTCACTCTTTGCTATGAATAAGTGACAAGTGTAAAAAGTAATAAATAATTCACTTTAGTTAACCACTAAGGATATTTAGCGATTTCTGCAAACGAAAACTGAGTTGAGAATTAAGGTGAACATACCTCCTTTCTCAGGATCCCCGGTTGTAGTCGCCGCGCCAGTTCCACCGCCGCCAACGACTCCGCCACCTCCACCAGGAGAGCAGTTGCCATCAGGTACGGGACCCTTGTTGTTGCCGCCCCCGGACGCCGGACTACCGCCTTCCTCGGCCACCTTTTCCGTGACGAAGCGGCTTCCCTGGTCGCTCGACATTGCACCACCAAGTCACTGCAGCACGGCGCGGGGCAGACTGACGGCGAGATGAGGCGAGAGAGATTCCGGCGTCCGCCGCTAGAGATCACCACGGCGCTCGCTCCCCGCTCTCCTCCTGTGGTCCAGCGCCACAGCATCCCATCAAAACGTCCCGTCGTCAATCAATTGATTGCCACTTCTGGTGTTACTCGGACTTTCTATTGTCAACGCGATTCTTCCTTTGGCTTTCTCTAGGAGCTCTGCACTGTCCCAGACGACGCTAACCTCATACCTTAATCCCCAGGCAGCCATTTCCGCCGCCTGTGCTATTAAACAGAGTTCACTTCACGTTTGTTTCTTATTTTACCGCGCTTTATCACGGTCTGAATAGCACTTTTACTCCTCGCCACTTTGTCATTACTTCTTTTTCTAGTCGCAATCAATTAAAGTATACAACGAGTAAAACTAGTACAAGTAAAGTTACTTAAATACAAAAAATTGTTGAAGTAACTGTGTTGAAAATTCAACAGTCATATTCGTTTAACTGTGAAGCACATTTAATGCAAGCAATTCTTGTGACTATCAATAATAGCATAATGAGGTTGTTACAAGTAGATTTTCTGAATTAACGTAGCCTCTCAGAATTTATTACATACACAAAACGAAAAGAACTGGAATATATGCGGTTTAGCACTAGGTCAAAACTTGTTCAAATATACAAAGTAATTGATGTGTAAATATACAAAATAAAATCATTGTAACATGAAATACACAATTTAGGATTCGTAATTCTTAAATGCACCGAGAAAGTGTCATCCTGGTAACGTGGGCGACTCGTGTTTGGAGGTCTCTAGTTCAAAATTCAGTGTCTACGAACCTGATGGTTCTTTTAAACAGATACTCTGAATTGGATAATTTGGTACACAATACTCCCACCAATTCCTTAGGTCATTACAATTCATTTACTTCTTCGCTGCTATACTAAACTTTGGACTGATCACCCGTTCTATTTCTACTATGATACAAAGGTTGCTTGCTCCTCAACAGTCTACTGACGTAAGTGCTCCAAAAGGAAGGTAATCTGAAGGAGAGAAAAGAACAAATCTTAAATATTCTAGATGGATGCGGTTTTACTCATACTACTGCACACATGCATGGTTTTAGGTCACACAAGCGGATCGCCTCAAGGCAGCAGTTGTTCTTCAAAGTGTAGGTTTAAGAATTCGCACGTTTTCCCCCAGTAAGGTGGTACAACATCCTGTTGGAAGTGGATATCCTTAATTTTTCTCCTTTTTCAAAATTAATGCAATTCTTTGGCTTTCTAAACACATTTAACTAATTGTTGAGATGTAAACAGAATTTAATTTTGGTCGTTGCAAATAACTTATTTTGTTTTTTATGGACTATGGATGACGGCTCCCATCATTTTACCCTGAAGTTTTAGCCTCGGTGGCGTAGATGGTAGTGTATCTTCCTCACGTACAAGATGTCCCGAAATGAATATCAGTCGGGTGAGATACCTGGATAAGGTTTTCCTGGAGTTTGCCCTCATTCTGAAATACGTATCTGGGGTAGCTCTAAGCTCTATAGATCCTGAGCTCATTTGGGCATCATTTCATCCATTTCATTCATCGTCATATATGACTTTATGTTGAAAGACGTAAATTAAAGAATATATACTCGTATATTCGTAAGTTAAAGAAAAATAATCAAATGTTTCACTCAAATGACTTTCTCTAATCTTGTACCAAACGCTTATTTTTCATATAGTTCCTGCTCATTGAGATGAATTTAAGTTACGTATTTGCGTATTTCATTGCAGATTCAATCCAAATAGGGGAGTACAGCAGCCTCACTGATAATAAAATCATTTGTAATTGCTTTGAAATTCCGCCTACTTTTGATGGCCAATAAATAAGAATACGAATAATGACTAGCAATTTGAGAAATATATAATTCAGTTATAGTGGAATAAAGTAATTATACGTAACATGCCATAAATAGCATTTGAAAACTTAAAGTAGTATCAAGGAATATCCCGAAAATGGTTGGCTCTACAAAAAAGTATTCCACATAGTACATGCATGTTAAATAAATATTGGTTTGCTCCAACGAAAGCTACATACTTTGTGTAGTGAGCTGTTATCTACTTCTTACGGTTTAATAATTATGCAAAAGTCCAGAATGAAGAGGCATTCTGAGGTAATTCCAAGAAAATTCAAATATGTATATAAGCTAAGAAAGTTCCAGGGCACATTCGCAGCGGGGAAATAGCTGATTAACCATTGTTTCGATATCCTACGTGATGGTCTTTATGACACTCGTGCCAGTTCAGTTACAGCCCATTCTAAACATCTGATCATCTAACACTTTCTGCTGTTGTTGATAATGCCTTCTCGGTTTAAGTATCATTAGTGAGGGTGGCACATTCTTCTCAGGGCCTTATTTTCCGTTGGCGAACTGTACTTCAACTGTCATGAACATATTTTAACCAAGTGGTATTTTAAACAAAATCATCAGTGTCACTTTTTAAAAAATCCAAATGTTGAAAGTTTAACCTTAAAGAGTGGTTTCAGTGGGGGATTTTCTTAAAAATCTTAAAGGGTCTCTTTCGAAGGTACTTCAGCTATTTAGTTTGATATTTCACCGACTTGAGATTTGAAGCTCTGGTGTACACAGACATGAACATGCATACGCATAAACAGACACGGGGACTCTAAAACTATATTTGTATTTCTGGTCAAATCTCTAATGAACCTTTCGATGGAATAAAATACTTCCTCTATTGACTTTAAGAAATAGAAAATAAAGATACAAACTGTAAATATTGTTATGTTATTTTGTTTCTATTTGCGTTTTTAAAACTACTGCTCCAACTATCACCATTCTCGAGCAGGATGGTTCAGATAGTTTCGTCTCGCTCGAGTTCATTTCCCGTGGCCTACCTGACCCATGGGTTTCTTCGAGTTTTCCTCGGGTCACCAGGGGAATGGTGGGTAGGTTAATTATTGCCCCCAAATTTCCTGTCCCTCCATTTCATCTCCATAATCATTTCATATCATCTCTCATCTGGTTGTCTTTCCAGGGTAGAAATGTCGGTGGGAGTCTCGGCGCTGCATGCAGGATGATATGCGCATGAAAATATCAGGAGGCGTGCGAAATCGTTCACCTTGAATGGGTGGTGAACCTTCGTCCTCCGGTAGGACAGTCTCCGGTCTCCGGGATGCCGGTTGTGCAAGCCTGCCTGGAGTATTCTCAGCTCTGGCGGAGGCCTCCGGTTACCAAGCCGGACTGTGGACTATTTCGGGGCCACGGTAGGATGGATGGCGACTGTACTAGTAAATAGATACAAAATATAGTCTGGTCGACGTTCCAAATCCGCTCCGTAGAATTCCAGCCTGTCCTTTCAAAACTACTATATTTTCAGGAGTATTTTTTGTGTCTTACCAGTTTCTGCTTTTCTGAATTCAGGACTTCTGCCCCAACTTACCGTTTACATTTTGCCCAATATGAGTTACTTAAACCATAGTTTTAAATTTATAATATTTTTATTAGAATCACTTAATCACATCTATTTCTTTATTTTATTATGTTATCGTGCTTCTCCCCTCACAGAGCAAAGAAGAAATTATTTTACTTAACTACTGTCATGACAACATGCAGGACAATGGCTTTTATTTGTAATTTACGTCCTCCAACGTTAAGTCATATCGGACGATGAATGAAATGGGTGAAAATGATGCTCAAATGAGTCCGGGGTCCATAGAGCTTAGAGTTACCTGACATTTGTCTATCAGGATAACGGAAAACACCGGCATAACCTTATCCAGGTAACTCACCCTGAACGAGATTCGTAGCCTGGACATCTTGAACGTGAGGCAGAGACGCTAACATCTCGCTACCGAGGTGGGCACACAATGACCAATACATGGCTCCTTACTAATCTGTGTTTTCTACCTTCTGCGCTATCAAAAATAAGCGAGTGTATACTTCAATCTTCGACAATATAACAAGAAAACAAAGACCTTTGCTGAGATTTAGCGTAGGCTTCACAAATTGATTTTCTATATGAGATGATCTTATATTTCTCCAGGGTGAGACGTATGCGGCTCATCCCGCAAAAACGTTACAAACCTAATTCATTAGTTCGGAGGGATAGAAGGGGATAAAGCTGGACTGGAAGAGGGTGGAATTGTTTGATCAGCATCAACTCTATGGTTGCACAACTCTACAGCGCACCAGCAAACTCAACCAGGTTTAAAACAAACAAGATGTGCAAACTGTTAAGGAGTAATATAGGCGATTCATATAAAACTCAACTTCACTTCTGAAGGCATAATTTTAGTTTACTTTGGAAAGGAGTATAACATTTTAATTTTATTACACATTGGCTCGGCGAGAGTCGATATTTAATATTTTGTTGTTTCTACTTTAATCTGACACGTCATGTTCGCAAAGAATGAATGAAATGTGTGAAACGATACTTAAAGTTATCCGATATTCATTCTTTCAGTTATGGAAAACCCTCGCAAAAACTGTATAACTCATTCTAACCAAAACTGGAATTTCATGACTTTCAAAAGTGAATGAGACGCGGTACTATACCAAATCACAGTGACAGGAAATGTGGTATTGATGTTGGTACCTCTATTACCAGTACCAAAGGAACTGGTTCATTTACCATTTTAAGCTCACTTGTACAAACCTTTAGGAATGAGTTACTGAACCATACACTATACCCATTCGCTTCATGTCCTCAAATTTTCTGATCAATAAAGGGCTGTAAGCATTCATAAATTTAAGATAAGTGTTCAAATTCCTCAATGAATAAATACACAGTACACGTCCTTCAAAACCGTACACAATATTAAAGTACTTAATTATATCTGCCCTTTAGGTTCTTTTGCAGTCTTAAATCATGAAAATTCAAAATATTGCTTTAGACCGTGGAATTACAAACTTCGGAAAGCTTTGATTGGTCATATAAATGTATCGATGTTTCACATAGTAATAAGAAAACGTAATTCACTTCGCAACAGCCCGCAGGCGAGCCTGACCCTACCATCCCGACTGCCGGCCTCACGCTCAATATGCAAGGTAGAGATGGGTGATCCTTCAACCGATATGTGAGAAGCTTCAATGTCTCAGCACCCCCAGCCAGCCGGCATGTTGGCATTCTTGATTCGCTACCTACTGCATCTCCTCAAATTCTTAAGGATTCTGAGTGGGCACGGGTCCTATGCCTGGAATTTAATATCCGCAGCCCGCGTGGTTGGGATCGAACCCGGTTCCGGTGTAGGGTACCGAAACGAAACGCTCAAACCAAATAAGTCACAGCAAAGGACTGATACTTTATATATCCTTTGAAAACATTTGTCAAACTATATTGTTTTTCTTTTTCAATCTATTTCGTGTTATCAAAATAAAGCAATTTTATTATAAATTTCGTCCTATATATGAAATAGAGGGATTTAATTATATACAAATCCCTGAAAGCCACATTCTGCATTTTGCCTTCAAATATCGGTTTTATGCATGAGGTTACGAAAAATATGCTTTGAGGTTTTGAACAATTCAAACAAATAGCAACGCTTATCTCGAAAGAGCTTAATGACGTAAAAGTAGATAAATTTTGTGCTTTCATGAGATCTTCATGGCGTATTTAATCTTCACTTATCTTTTATGGGTTATACAAAATTAAACAACATACATTGAAAATGAGCAGTACTTGACGGGCTTTTGCAATAAGTCAACATACATTCAATTAGTCAGGTTCAAATTTTAGAAATACTGTACTTAAAGTTATTTGAGTCATTTTTTGAAAAATAATGAAATATTTCAACGCAAGGAGCGTTTCGAATGGAGGTATTTTGCATAAAATCTTTGTATCGCATCCTTGGAAGATTATGAGGGTTGAAATTAAAATGCCAGGTTTAGCTTTAATCGATTATTCGTTTTTTTAATTATGCTGTTCACTCACACATACACGCACTGACAGAGTGATATTTTTCAAAATGAATTTTTTAGGCTTTCCAAATTTACCAGAACAACTAACGACCAGCTGTGAAACTATGGGAGTCAAATTATTAGCGTAAGAAGAAACAATTTCTGAGGATAAAGCTACACTTATGTCTGAGTTATCGTTTACGAAGCCTCCAATATGCATAGTGCAGGGAAAACACGCCGACTTCATAATAAGTTGTTCCCAACTTACCTCATTTTCTTATAATTATCTCAAAGAATGCCATATAACCCTGGAGTACGTTATCAAGTAATAGCATCCCAAACAGTGAAAGAGCTCAGCAGGGTATAAACCCCGCTGAATAGCTTGGCTTACTCCGCTTGCCTTTATATGAAGCTCCTCTCGCCTCAAAGTGGCTAGTGCGCTTGCCAATCTTGGCACAAGCACCATGGCTAACTTGGGATTAGCTCACGTGAGCGTACGATGAAGAAAAACCTTCGGCGACGTTCTTTCAGCACTCTACACAACTTTCATCTTCTTACACAAGTGAATCAAATGAAATGGGAGACTTTTTTGATGCTTTCTTGTATTCTGGGAGTTCCATTACTTATCTGTCCGGCGAAATCTATATGAAAGTTATGGATCACACTACTATATTTATTCAAGTTGAGGTAAGTATGAAGTCAACATAAAAATATATGCAAGTTTAACCGTAAGGTCCATTGGTCTAAAAGCATTACATAAAGAAACATATTTAATATAGATTGATTGCTTATTTTGCGAGCGAGATGGCTCTACGGTGACATGTGGGACTGTGATTCTGGAGACCTCACGCCCGGTTCTTTCTAGGGCCTGCCAATTTAAACTAGTCCTTTTTTGCGGATTTCTCTCGTCGGTAGCCGAAGAGATGGTGGATTATCCAAGGCTGAGTTTTCCCCAGTTCCTCAATTCCTGTAGAAGATTTAATTTTTTTCTTATGTGTTCGACGAGCAGGCGAGTGAACGGCCTATGTGGAAACTGTCTGCTCAGGTATACCATGTTTCATGAGTGTTCAGAGAGATGTCTTTCGGTGGGGAGAGACAGGTTTTCGATGGGTCCCTCCAACCTCAGGATTCGTGTTAAGGATTTGCCTCCGAATTTACCGGCCCTGATCTGGTCGTCGTTGTGTTCTCCGCTTCATCCTTCCTTCCGGAGATCCGTTGAAGCTATAGGTGACTGTGCGCTTAAAAGCCAAAATTCTACTTCCCTTCTATCCATAGTTCTAATTTTGTAACATTGGTTTATTTTCTTGGAGTTTATTAAGAATAAGACTGTGGCTCAAGGTTGTCGGTAGGCTGGATAGTCGGAACTGTAAACGGATAAGTAGCTCGTTCGTTCAGCGTAAATACAATACAGCTTCTTGGGAATGTTTCGCAATTTTGAATGTTCCAGAACTGCGTGAATATTTCTAATGTTTATCGGCTGGCACGTCAACTGGCTGATCTGTTACAACTTCTGGTAGGGATTGCCTACATCATGTGAGTAACTCCACACAGTTTGTACATACACTTAAGAACATTACCATTGGCCCTTCTGATCTTCTTGTCAGCTTCGACGTTGTTTCTCTATTTACAAGAGTAGCACTCAGGAAGCCATCTAACTTCTGAAGGAGCATTTTCCGGCTGATATCATAGAGCTCTTCCGACATACTCTGACGTTCTTCTTGTTTGGTGGTACTTTCTATAAACAAGTAGACGGAGTAGCAATGGACTCCCCTTTGTCAACAGCATTAGCTAATTTCTATATGGAACACCTAGAACATGAAATACTTGCCACAGATCCACTTAAACCATCTCATTTCTATACATACGTGGACGATACTTTGTTAATTTGGCCACATAGATCAGACACTTTGCCTAGCTTTCTTGCGCATCTCAACAGCCATCGACCTCAAATACAGTTTATCATGGAAGTGGAGAAGGATGGAACTCTTCCATTCCTGGACATTCTTGTTTCAAAAAACAGCAGCGGTACACTGGAGCATGCTGTATATCGCAAGCCTACACACACCGATCTCTATCTGAACACTCATAGTTTCCATCATAAGTCTCAACGACTGGCAGTTCTCAATACACTGGCCCACAGAGCTTTGTCTATTTCTGATCCCAGCCATTTAAAACAAGAATTACAGTACCTGAGACTCATTTTCCGTCAAAACGGCTACTCCGAATATGACGTTGAAGCCTCGTTGAAGGGAAACCTGTAATACAGCAAGCGTCAGATAAGCCTACCGCTACAGCCTGCATCCCGTTTACTGGCAATATATCTGGCAGAATCAGCAGAATTCTCGCCAAATACAACATCAGGACCATCCATAAGCCACCTCCGAAGATTAAACATCTTTTTGAGACCAGTGAAAGACAAACTGAATTCCAAGTTCCGGGAATGTACCGCATTTCCTGTGAATGTGGGACACCGTATATAGGACAAACCGAAAGGACCATCGCTACCAGAATAATCGAACATGAACGGAGCATTCGTTTAATGCAACCTGAGAAGTGTGGGCTAACAGATCATTGTTTTGATAACGACCACAGAGGCAAATTTCGGGAGACGTCCATCTTGGCAATATGCAACAGTTACTGGGAGCGGAGAGTTAAGGAGGCTTTGGCCATTTCCTCTGAAAGGAGCACGCTTAGTCGTGATGTTGGATTTCAGTTCAGCTCCTTTTGTAAACCAGCCTTAAATGGAAATCCGTCTATTTAAGAAGCAAAAATCAATACAAGATGATAATCAAGTTAAGTAGTTACGCTTCTTTGACACAATTTTCTATACTCATGCCATCTGCTGACCTGGCATTTAATTTACTGAAAACAGTCTTCTGTTCAGTAATACGAATTTTGATAATCTTTTGTCTTTATTTATATTGGTATCATATCCAGTGTTTCATTTGTGGTTATAACATTTTATAAATATTCTGATGATGGGAGCGATGCACACTCCCGAAACGTCGATATGTAATCGTCTTTTCACCTAGCTTGTTGCCCGAGAAGAAAGTGAACATATTCGTGGCCAGGAAAGCTTCAGGTCTCATTTTATTTCTAATGAATATGTATGCTAGCGCTTTTGTAATTAAGCCATTGTTTGAGTAAGCAAGTCAGTGAGCGAGTTGGGGAGTGTGTTTTTGTTGCAGGGAGTGGTGCCGTTCTTCAAGCAAGTTTGTGACGATTATGGCGACTGGCAGTGAGTGCTGTGTTCGACACTCCAGTGAGTGAACCGTCAGGAAAAAGAGGTTTCGCCGTATGTACTTCATTACGTCGCAAGGAAAGCGATGTGATAAATTGGAACTATGGCACTCTGAGCTAGCGATGTCTTTTTGAACAATGAATAAGATTACTGAACGAGAGTGAAAACTGTTCTTTTATTTATGTTTATTTCTTCATGGTACAATAAGGTAGAGTATGTAGCCCTATGTAAACGAACTACAGAGACTAGCTTAGACGGCTCACCTCTATTTCTTACAATGTTATGTTCTGAGACTTATAGGTATTTTAAAGAAGAATTGTCAAGTTGTTAAAAGTGAGCTATGTTTTATATAAATGTGAGTAGCTGGCATGATTAATTTGTAAGATTACTCACTCAGACTGGTCGGTGTTCACCATTTCCTCCAAAAGCGCTTTCCGGTCTTTGCTTCAGACCATCTGCACTGGGTTCTACTTCATCTACTGCCGGAGGACGTCCATCTGACTTTCCAAGAAAGTTAAGGCACCTCCCATTAAAGATCTCCTGATTTTTAATACCAACTTTTGTAACTGGAACATTGGGTATGGGCACAGATGATGATTGTTACCTGTGGTATTAACAGGATGGAGTTGCTTCGTCTCTGGATGTGAAGAAGTTACTGTTGGATGTTTTTTTGTGGCAAATATACTTCCTCTTCTATCCCAGTTTCTGGAACAATATCCTGATTACCAGTTGTCTGTTGAAGTAGATGTAGTTTCTCTTCCATCTGCTTCATGGGTAACCTAGATTGGTTGAAATCTGGGTTAAATTTAACTTGATCTATATTATTCATAGTAGTGGGTTCAGCTACATCGGTATTGGCTTGATTGACTTGTTTAATAAATTTTAGAACACTATTAAATGCAGGTATATCAAAATTCAAAATATTTTATTTCTCACTATTTAGAATATGGGCGCCGGGGTAGCGCGGTGGTTTCGTTCGCGGCTCCCGTTCTAAGGGTCCCGAGTTCGATTCCCGGCTCTGGGGTTGGCGATTTTAAGTCGGCCCTATCCACGCCTTCACCTCTGTCTAGCACACGTGAAGTATCCCCTATGCCCAACGTGGTTCGGAGTCCACGGTAAAAGCTGTAGGTCCTCTCACCTCACCGCCATCTTCACTATCACCCTATCATCGGAGGTAATGGACACCGCCCTCTGGGTGCCTCCACCTGAGAAATGGGTCCGGTCATCACTTGGTGGGGTGAGGTTACCCCGAAGGCCAAGGTTGCCATGTGGGGAGTGTTAGTAACTAACTAACTAACTAACTATTTAGAATATAATTTTTTTTCTCAAATATCCAGTTCATTAACAGCTTGTACATATTTTAATAGTTGTATACTTTCACCAATTTCATGGTTGCATTTCCAGAAGCGATTGACAACTGCTGATTTATCTATTTGTTTAAGTTTTATGTTTCTCAAGTGTTTCGTTTGACGAGTTTTAAGACTTCTCTTAGTTCTTCCAATATAGAATGATTCACAGTTGTTACACTGTATTTTGTATACTCCAGATAATTTTAATTTATCGATGGTGTTGCTTAAAGGTTCCTTAAGTAAATTGTTGAATTGACTGAAGTTACTCTGGAGCCAATTTTATATTATAATTTTGAAAAATTCTTTTAATTTGTTGAAGGCCCAAAGATGATAAGTAAGTTTCTTATATTTAACTGAAGTTTCTGGTTTCTTTAAAGTAGTAATTGATTTAATGTGATTTATGTATATATGCTCATTAATAATTTTAAGTATGTTTGACTTCTTGAAACCATTGATTTCAGCAACATGTAAAATGTGTTGGTATTCTAGTTGATATTCAGACTCAAGCATTGGAACATTTCTAAGTCTATGAATTAAGCAATGAAACACTGATAATTGATGTGATGTTGGATTGTAGTTGGTATAGTTATCTACATGCGTATTTTTTCTATGGATACCAAACTTCAATTTATTATGATATTTGAAAATCTTCAAATCCAAAAATGGTAACAATCGTTTTTCTTCTATTTCCATGGTAAATTTTACAGACTCATATTGATTGTTGAGAATTTTTATGGCTTCATCAGTTTTATCCTTGGATGGAATGACGAAAATATAATCTATATATCTATACCATACTTTGCATATGTCTGAGTTAGTAGACGTTACTTTAATTTCTAAGTTACTCATAGTTATAGGTATGCCATAAATAATATGGCCGGATGCTTATATGAGGTAGTAACGGAATAAATTACAAGAAAATTAATGTTACACATACATTTACCTTTGGAATTAGCAACACTGAGAACAAAGGGCATACATAAGTCATTTAATAGGTTGGGTAATTTATAAGGAATGCTAGCTGCAGCACAGGAACCAAAGGGACATTAACAACTGGAACTCTAACGGGAGATTAAGGTACCAAAGACGGACAAAGGTAGAGAGAAAAGCACAATATTGCTGTAAAGGCAAGTTAACGTTTGGTCTGGTGTAGCAGTAATGACTTATTCAAGAAACACAAAACCCTTTAACAAACTTCTCCAGTCCTGAACTGCTCTTTGTATGCAATTTTAAGCTAGAAATTTGGTTCAGTGTTCAGAATTTAATAGGATTATACATCAATTAGCTAAATTTATGGAAAGCTAGTGCGCCCTGTATAATGGATTTAAACCATCACAGTTTTATTTCAGACATTGCAGCTATTGATATTTAATTACTCATTAAGAGAAATAGCATTTCTCTTTATGTATTAAGGTAGACCAACTAGCAGTCACTGCCAAAGTGATGTTTTTTAGTGATTTGTATAGTTCAAAATATCTAAATTTTAATAATTTATTATATTATGTTACAACCGTAAGCACAATACTAATAGACGATCAGTATTTAGAAATTCTCTGAACATTTCTTTCAGCTCTATTACTAACTTTTATTGCCACTAAAACCAAATTAATACATCTCTTCTTAAAATTAATAACTTTAACGGTAATCCATGCAACATTAATAATAAATTTTCAGGGCAATAATCTAAGTCCGAATTATTGACTGATAAGATAGAAAGTGTATAAACAAATGCTAGATAAACAACTGAATACATCGAGCGACGAGAGTTAGGACTGTTTTTAATACTTAAAATGCCGACGTTTTCATTGCAAGAACAGCGTGTAATCATTCATTGTCTCCATTTGCGTGGTGTGACACCTACTGAAATTCATTGCCAGTTGAGTGAGGCATGTGGTGATGGCACCATGGATGTGTCTAATGTACGTTCCTGGGTGCCACAGTTCAATGAAGGCAGAACATCGTGTGACAACAAACCAAGATAGTCAAGGCCTCGCACCTGCAGGTCTGACGACATGATCCAACGAGTGGAGAACGTTGCAACTTCAATCGGCGTTATAAACACATTTCCTACAATTATTAGCTTCATTTCTTAGTTTCAGAGTGCATATAAATGCCTATTTCATACGTTTGTGCCTATTCTGCTTATTAGTGCCTAAAACTGCATTTTTAGCAAATTTCTTCTGCTTGTAATTTGTGACAACATCTTTTTCAATTGTTGGTTTCAACGTAAAGTTTGACCGCCTCGGTAGCGTAAATCGTAAGCTCGTCTGCCTCACGTTCAAGAGGTCCCGAGTTCGAATTTCGGTCAGGTTGAGTTACCTGGATAAGGTTTATCCGGGGTTTTCCCTTATCCTGAAGGACGAATGTCAGGTAACTCTAAGCTCTAAGGACCTGGGTTCATTTGAGCATCATTTCACCCATTCCATTCATCGTCCGATATTACTTAACGTTGGAGGAGTAAAATTAAAAAAAAAAAAAAAAAAAAAAAAAAGAAGAAGCGATGTGTTCGGGGAAGAGAAATGTCTTACTGCTACACATTGGAAATACACAAAGGGGTTTAGCCTTACAGACGTGCCTTACAAAATTTTAAAATAGGTTGACTATTTTTTCCCGTCGTAGATATAGCGAAGACAAATATTGCATACAGATACGGGTCATTAATAGGTTAAAATGAAACTTTTACCCCACGAAATAATTTTTTAAAATTACAATATGTGGAACTTTTGAAAGTCGCCTGTAATTTAGTCATAAACTGCTAATCTCGCAGAAACTATTGTAACTAGAGAGCTGAAACTTGATATTACTCCATTCGTGATCGATCACAAAAATAAATGGTATAAATTTGAAATAAATCTAACAAAGACTTCAGATATTTCAATTTTCACGCTTAAGGGCCCCCCCCCCAAAGAAAACCCATGTTTTTGGTTTTTGACATAGTTAATTACTTCACACATCTCTGCACATTATGGTTCTTACTTAGTGATGTGGATTTATATGTATTTTAATTATGCGACATTATCTGTTATTTTAACCTGCTGTGGAGCCATTTATGAAATTTCGAATGAATGTAGAACTATTTCACCTAGGGAACCGCAAAATATTATGTGTTTAGCGAATTAATTGCAGCATATGTTGCCTTGATTGTCATTTTGTTATAGTGCATTTATAGTGCATTTTAAGAGCCATTTTACTAAAATTATGTATTTCTAAATGTTTACTTAGCAACACTTTTAGTACCTATTTAGCCCATTTAATGCCTTTTTGCCTGCCTATTTCACACATTTTAGTGCATATAATCCACTCCCTAGTCATTATCTTATTTATGGCCCTTGGAATTTTTTCTATGAGACTTACTCAAAGTGTTACAGAACATTAGTGATCCTAAACTCAGAATTCGCCTTATGATTGAAAATGTGACAGTTGCTATGCTGAGGAAATACCCGGAGAAATGTACAACAGGCCAAAACATCTGCCGTGCTACAAATGCTGTGTCATCTTGAAATCTATTTAAAGTTGCACTCTTTAGCAAAAAAGAAAATGCTAATACATAGTTTCAATTACATAATCGTTTCTAATGAGTGATAGCTATTTTGTTCATTTTGTTTTAAGTGGGACGCCCTGTATATATTACCAGAACCGCAATAAAGAACACAAAGAAATAAAAAAGAAGAATATTCTGAATCGACATTTATTGGCTAAAGTTTTATTTTGACTCTCCTGAAAATTATGAAAGTTACTCTGTTCCTTTCTCCATGATCAATTCAACTGAAAAACTACATTTCATATTCTACAGTCAAATCATAATAAAACTGTCAGGGAAGA